>BSYO01000001.1:13837597-14135367 GCA_033239525.1 Nepenthes gracilis
ATAAGATTTAAATAAATATTTAAATTATTAAAAATAGTATATTAACTAATATTATATTCAACTATATTTTTCAAAAATAATTTTTCAAATATTTGAAGAAATCCTCCAATACTAACATGCCTCTCCACAATTATGGACCACCCATGAATTTATATGATGTGTATTTGTCTTGAAGAATTCTACATCAGCATGAGGATAGCCGACATCACAGAAGAAATGACAGCTCGTTTCTATCATAACATATTTACAATGTACTACTTATATGCACTAAAGCCAATATCAAAACCGTCCACTCCAACAAAAGTAGCAATCAGTGCAGCAGAAGTGACCAACGAGATTTGCTTGCTTTGGCACGGGCTTGACATGGAATACAACTGGTTAGTGAAAATACAATATCGACTGAACTTCTTCACTGCTTGTAGTCAAACTAAATTTACAACATCATAAATAACAAATCAAATTTCTAGATTTTGAATTAGTGGAAGGCTAATGAGTACACATTTTATGTGCTCGCATTAATAATATGAAATCTCTTAGCTCCACAGGTACGGTATCATTGGAGTCAACTTTCAACACTAGAGATTGAGTAGTTGAGAGAAAAAGAAGTCATATGACATCGAACGCTATAAAAATATGCATCTTTTTCAAGGATTACTTCAACACAAAAGATCATATAAGAAATCCAATTATTTTGAATTTTAGTGAAGATATGATTCCAAAATCAACGGTAGTGGACATACAAAGCTTAGAAAATTAGTGAGTTATTATTTAATGTATTTTTTCCTATTTTTATAAATTATGACTTTGAAAATGTTCAACAAAATATAAAAAATAAGATGTATTTTTTATAGTATTTTGTGTGATTTTATTTCTTTTATATATTTTTATTTTTTTATATTAGGGGCATGGTTGGCATGACATGGCACATCCCATAGGCATGCTTAGCCCAACACAAGCAGGCCATATTCCATGCTGAAGCTTAGCCCAACACAAGCAGGCCACATTCCATGCTGAATCGGGACATATTTGTGTCGTACCAAACCAAGCACAGTCAATTTAACACTATTATCCAGATATCATCAACGAGAAAATACTCTTGACTACATAAGCATATTATTGTCAGGCAGGAAAAGCGGAAAAATGGCATGCCTTAAATGGCCATGATTTCAACACTACAAGAAAACTTTCTCAGCACAAAACCCCAGAGAAACATTCCGCACCCTGACCTCAAAATGACAAATACATGCATAGATACGTACAGGCAAACCCGCACGCACACACACATATTGTGTTTTTTAATCCAACAAAAGAAAATACTAATGGTCCTGCAAGTATTTCAACAATTGACAAATACTAATGCTCTATGGCTGCCTTCATGTAAATCAGGGAGGAAAAATTAATTAATCCAGCAAAAGAAACTTAAAGCTCGCAGGAGAAGGTAAGGCTTTCAGTCCGCGGAAACCAATACGAGTAATGCTAATGGTATTTGAAAAAGGACTTGACTTTTCTTATGATTCAATAATGTAAAAGGCATTCCATAATAGCCACATAATTTTATAAACTGAAGTCTGCGGGCATCACAGAGAAGAAATTAATTGATCCACCAAAAGAAGATAATCGTTCGCCGGAGAAGTACAAAATATCACCATAATGACACCGACAAGAGTCATAAAAAATGCATCAGAGAATCTATTGACGGGGTAAAAGTGATACAAATAGCTCTGTAGCGGCGTAAAGGAAACGGTCCGTAGTTGATGCACATAAAGGACGAAAAGAAAGAGTTACATGGAGCATACGGGGCATCGGTACTCAATAAAACAGAAGAAGAAACGAGATAGATAGATAATTGAAAGCAAAGAACCAAATCGTCCAGCACAATCAAAATCTAAATAAGAGCGTGTTTTAAGTAAATATTAGCCAAAAAAATCACGATTCAGCAAGTAAACTTACCTAACCATCAAAAAGACAGAGATAAATAGAGGATACAGGACAAAAGACAAAACCTAAGGCATTAATGTTCGCATCGAAACCTCCATTTTCGATCTTTGGACGCTTAGACTCAGCGTCGCTGATAAGGCGAGCAGCAATCTCTTGGGCGCGCTGCTTCGCGAGCTGGATTTCGTCGACAGGCGGAGGAACGCTATTATACGACGCAGGCGCAGCAGCCGCTGAATCAGATGATGGAGATAAGATCGGCGCTGAGAACCCCGTGGTCCTGCGACCACCCGACAACGGCGGAGCCGACGGCGTACTGTCGTCGTACTTTCTCTTATGGCTTTCCGTACCCGCGTATTGGATCTCCTCTGCCATCGTTCGATCTTGACACTGAGACTACAATCAGTAGAGAGGGGAGAGAGAGAGAGAGAGAGAGAGGATAGAGCGCGGAAGGAAAAGAGTCATGGGGATATCAGATATGGAACCCTAGAAATAAATGGATTCGGAGAGTGGGCTGGTCTCTTTATGCGGGCGAGCACAAATATATACATTTTTCCCAAACAATATTACTTGGTGGTAATATTGTGAAATGGGAAATACTGGCCTAATTTTATAGTCTGTCCATTAGTGGGTTCAGGGCCAGACCGCCCACGTATTTATTAATTATAATATAGTTTTAACGTCTAATTTTAAATTTAATTAAAAAATTAAAATTAAATTTTATTATATAAAATCTTGGCTGTCCATTGCTTCTCATCCGACGGTCACAATTTTAGTGGACAATAACTCTAATATTTTGAATTGGAAAATGATAAAAAAACAACGGTCACTTTCATTTTTTTCATCTCTTCTTCCTTTCTGTCCGTCTTCCCTCTTCTTCCATCTCTTTCGTCTTCCTCTTCTTCTCTTTATTTTCTCATTTAATTAGCAATCGTCGGCCGTTCTCCTCTCCTAATTGACCATTTCTTTATCGTTTGTAAATATTGATAGTTTTCTCATTTTAGGACATGTGAGTAGCAGAAAAGAAAGAGTAATGTTAGGCTATTTTTTCTTGTTGCCATCACGTTGTTAATCATCAGTGCCAGAGAAAGTGTCATCATAACTGTTCAAAACCACTGCCGCCACTGCTAACCCTTATCGTTGTTACAATATCGTCACAAATCCCAAGTGATTCTCCAATTTTATCTAATTTCTTCCCAAGCGATTTCCCTTACTTTATATTTGGTTGGAAAAATAAGGTGGGAATAAGGTGGGGATAGAATATATATTAGAGAATAGATATTTATCCATTTTTAGTTATAAATTTAATTAAAATAAATATTTTTAGAGAATATTTATTCCTATATTTGTGGGAATAGCTATTCCTATTATTATTATTATTATTATTATTATTATTATTATTATTATTATTATTATTATTATATTTTATAATAATAATAATAATTATTATTATTATTATGTGTTATTATTATTTATAATTATTATTACTATTATTATTATA
Source organism: Nepenthes gracilis (assembly GCA_033239525.1). NCBI lineage: Eukaryota > Viridiplantae > Streptophyta > Magnoliopsida > Caryophyllales > Nepenthaceae > Nepenthes > Nepenthes gracilis. The sequence continues at coordinate 13,841,034 of BSYO01000001.1, forward strand.
TTTTATTATTATTATTATTACTATTATTATGTGTTATTAGTATTTGTTGCGTCCCGGGCCCAAGGTTGTTGTACGGATTAAGGGGCCTTCGGATTCCTAAGCGCGCGGGGGCTCTGGAAGAAGGATCCGGTCTCCGTCTCTCAGAACCTGGACCTGCACAACACAAACAACAAACAAGAGGTGAAGGGTCCTGGGCAGATTTCTCATGAAGGCCACTCGACGCTCAAGTCGGCAAATTCCCGCATTGACGGAAATGCCACGCTAAGGTGGTGCGCGTAAAAATCTTTGTGATGCGTAAGAAGAACTTATGTGGTGATGAGTAGAAATGCGGTGGCGGGTGATGGAAGGCGCTTCCTTGGTGCATCTGCGATGAGTGGCTAACTTTCCGCTTGGCGGGATGAGAAGAAGGAGAACGATTTGGCCCAATCCGCTCGGAGGATTGGAGCCTTATGGAAACTGGACTAGTGCTTGGGATCGAAGGTAACCCTTAGTCGCAAGGTCGCAAGAACCGTAAAACCGTTCTCGAGTTCGAATCCAAATTGAGCCGAATCCCTTTCTCTCGGAGGGTGAGGGCGCTTATATGCCCCCTCCGTTCGACTCTTGGCGCTAAGACGCCGTTATGCAGGTCGTTGCGTAGTCGTTGTCACGGACCGCTTGATCCGCCGGCTGTCCGTTTGCCGTGCCGACATTTCTGGAGCGCCTGCTGATCACGCTCAATCTTCCTTGAGAGAGGAGTGGTTGGCGTCTGCAGACGGTGATAGGCGTTAGCGTGGTGCGAGCGCCATGCCTCTATCAAGAAGCCTTTCCGCCTTTCACGCCTGTTCCGCGACGCATTTAATGCGCCTGCAGTTTCCGTTAGGCGTGACTTCGCGACCATTCCCGTTGGATGGGCCGACGCTTTCTCGCGTGCTCCTCCTTTTCATGGGCATGTTGCTTTGTGGGCTGGATGCATCTCACGGGTAGGAACATGGGACCCAACAGTATTATATTATTATTTATAATAATTATTATTACTATTATTATTATATTTTATTATTATTATTAAATTTTATAATAATAATTATTATTATATTTTATAATAATAATTATTATTATTCTTTGTAATTATTATTATTATTATTATTATTATCACTATTTCACTTTATTCCTCGTACTATTCTACAAACTGAACAAAAAAATATTAATTCTCACCTTATTCTATTCTAACAACCAAATATGAAAATAACAATTCCAACTATATTCTCATCCTATTCTATTCCCTGGAATAACTATTCTATTCTCACCTCATTTCATTCCAACAACCAAACGTACCGTTATTTTACTTGGTTTCTCTCATCACAAGTAATTTCTCTTACTGTTATTATCTCCTCTCTTACAAGTAAAGCACTTTTCATCTGAAAATAATCTTTTATTATTTAGATACAAATCTACTTCTACTCTCTCAAATTTCATTGGTCTTGTTAAATTTGAAATATATGTATAACAATTTCTATAGAAATTTTTATAAAAGCAAAATTTGGAAAAAAAATAGGACTTCAAGCCTTGTCAAACTTTTGGCTGTTGTTGCAATAAATGATGGATTTGGAAACTGAGTAGAAAATGTAGAATAAAGATGACTCTGAATATACAATAATGTTATATGCAGATAGGGAAAATTTCAAATTTCATACATATATATTTGCCTTAATGGAAATAGTATACAAGGTTGTAGATAGTTATAACCATATGCTAATATTGAATATGTGTATATTTGTAGGTATTGGTATGTGTACTGTATGTACATACATATGTGAGCATATACATATCAGTATATGTACTGCCATGTGTGTGTAATGCGTGTGTGGGTGTGTGTGTGTGTGAACTGCCAATATGGTGGGTGTACTGGCTATGGGTGTGTGCTGTCACTGTGAAGGTGTGTTGCTGTGCGTGTGGATGTGCAGCTGTGTGCGCGTATGTGTATTTAAGTGTGTGCAGTGTGGTTTAGTGGAGTCGGTGTGTGCTGTTTGTGTGAAGGTGTACTGCTGTGTACGTGGGTGTGCAGCTGTGTGCTGTGTGTGTATAGCCGTGTGTGTGGGGTGTTTTTGGCAGTGCAAGCGTGTGGTGGGAGGGGGAGGTTGAATGTTTTACTTGCAGGTGATAGGAGCCTCGTGAGACTGAATATTTCAAGATGATTGGATACAGTTTTCGTACGCAAAAACTATCCAAGCTCATAATAATTATAATCCTTATATTATCGTAACAAGATAGTAGTTTTATTATATCCTCTACACTTGTCAAGTATTATTTTCTTTTCAATTGTTTATTATAATTATTTTATTGTTTTTCGTTGAAAAATTTCAAAATTTTTAAAATGTTGGGAATTGAAATATTATGAGCTTTTTATGCCCTTCCCTACCCACAGCTATGCCTCTTCTCTTCTCTTTTCCCCAACATTTCCCAGCCTTTGACCCATACGGACCATTTTGCTATGCCAACGAGAATTCGTGATGTGTATATGAACCATGGGCAGCCCTTTTTCAATGAGAATTGAAAAAGGGCTGCCCATGACCCTTTTTTGGGGTGGCAAATCAATCCCATTTTATTGAAATGAGCATCAAAAGGCTCACTAATGCAATTATATATGGCGTTGTTTCCTGATTTTATGTAATGTTTTCTTGGTGCTTTTTTTTTATTTAAAGCATAGGATGGCAGACTCATGCTAAGCTTAATTCTGGTTATTATTTAAGAATATCAACAACATTTGTTAATTACAAATTAGACTGATTTTACTGCGGTGTTTTTTGAGGCATTTAATAGTTAAGTAGGGAAACTATTTTATAACCATGATGCACAATTTAAAACTCAACAAAATTTAGCTAATATGTATGGATATTGATATTTAATGGACTAATATGGATATTTCCGAAGCCATATGGGAAGACTCTCCATCCATTTATATGTAATTTCCTTCATTCCATTCGTGAGATAAAAAAAATGTTAAGGGGAGGGTAGTTATTACATAAAGATGACAGTACAGATAACAATCAAGAGGCAATTAATAGGAGATGAAAACAATGAAGGAGATGTAATATTTCAGCAACTGAATTAGTTGCTGATGTTATCAGTTTAGTAAATATGGCTGTGTTTGCTACTATATAAAAGGAAGAAAGGCAGGTTATAAACAAGGGAATTGTTAATGTAGTGAATTTCCTGATTTTCTCTATGGAAACATATCAGTTGGCTGATTGCTCTTCTTCTCTTTTCCTTATTGTCCCATTCTTCCCCTGTTCTTCATCCTCTTCCCTCTTAACATTTGAAATGCAAAGTTCTCTTGGTCCAGGCTAGTGGCTGAAGTGGGTTTCCAGCATTCGGTTCTGGGTATGGAATGGGTTTGAACTCCTTAAGTTTAAACATGCTTTAACGTAGTTTGTTCGTAATTCTACGTGAGGTTGGACTATTAAACTCAAATCGGTAATGTTTTAAAATCATAATAAATTCAATTCTCTTAATACAGGGCCTGTTGATGTTGATTATTCAAACACTTAATCTGCTAGGAAGCGTCCATTTTCGAGAATGGTGAGTCCCATTAATTGTCTTGGTATTTCTTGGTCTATTGCTTTTCTATAATTAATATGATTTTTTATATTTATAGGAGGTTGATCCCCCAAGTTCAGACTTGAATCGAGCATTACAATACCGTCATCACTATTTGGAGTTATGAGTGCAAATTAACATCAAGTCCCTTGGTTGTTAATTAATTGCAAGCCTTATAAATAGTTGGATCGTTGACAGTTAATTACTGCCTAGATCCTTTTTAACTAATTGTGTAATACCCCAGATCCCCATTTGGATTATCTGGATATTAATTATGAATTTGGGTTGATTTGATATGTTTTAAAATATTTATGTATAGTGAAATATTGAAAGAAGTCGGCTCAGTAGCGTGGCATTTGATGTACGCTTGAAGCACGCTCAAGCATTGGATTGTTTATAAAAGTAACATGCGCACGATTTCGGATATGATTTGACACAACATTTTTTGTCTATGAGTATGGATGTTTAGGTTGATTATGTTGGGATTTCGGGGGTGTATTTTTGACATTTGTATGTGGCCAATTGAGGGCCCTTGGACCCCATATTGAGACCGTTGGTTTGAATATATTATATAAATGAGTTATTATTATATCTAGATATTTTTTATTGCGATATTTAAATAATATGTCGCTTTTATATTGTCCAGATTTATATCTGTTGAGGCCCTCTGCAGATTATGATTGTTGGATCATATATATGGCAATTACTTATGGCATTGACAGTATGCTGTATATCATTTCGGATAACACTGTTGGCAACCAAAAAGGAAACTAATCATACAATGCAATTTATCCAATCTGTTTACAATGCACTAGAATACAATTGGCGGCAAGGTAAATAATGTTGGCCTCTTGTAACACAAATGCCTTCCCCCATGACTCTTCGGAGGTGGCGGGTCTCGGTGTAATTGTACTTTAACTGAGACTCTAAAAGTCATTAATCCACGACCTATAGAACTTTTCTTACGGCCTACAAAACCATTAATCCAATTAAAAGATGATAGAATAAGAAAGCATATTACTTTTCACAATATAAGTATCTATATCATACTTTAGCTGCACCAGTTGAACTAGGGATAATATTCTGTCTAACCTCACGACCTTCTCACCAATCATTCTTTGATGGATTATCCATTGTCTGACAGTGTAGGTGAAATACAAAAAATCCCATGAAAGTGGCAAACTTGTACATAAAAGAATTTCGTCTAATTTCCCAATTCTAAAAGATGGATTTTGTCTCATGGAAGAAAGAAAAAATTTGTGTTTCCTCCAATTCTATGACCATATACTACCAGATTTAAATCTGTTCATTTACACGGCTAATATTATCAGATTTTTAAGGAAGAAAGGAAGAAATTCCTTTATCTTTTTGATGTCTGGTTTCCTCTTTGTTTCTGTATCCTGAAAAATCAAGAAGGTACTTGGTTGTAATTGGACAACAATCTGATGTTGTTCCCATTCAACGGACAATAGGCAAAAAAAAATTAAAAAATAGGCAAACTAGAAGCAGCTAGAAAGGAAATCAAAGCTCTTCCTATTCCTCACTCCAGCAGCCAAAAGTAATTGCCAACCGGGGGGATTCGGGTTTGCTCCACTACACAGATTATGAGTATTCGGTTCTGAATCCCCAACAGGTTTTATATCACCTCTCATTATGAATCAAAATATTGGGATTGGCTAAATCTGACACAAAAAATTGTGGCAAAGGAGAACAAAATGAACTGGGGGAAATGACCTCGGACAAGCTGAGATGATAGACATAACAGAGGAAGAAAAACAATGAACAGAGAAGAAAGTTGAAATAAGAACTCAACAAATTTGATGAACTAATTCGACAGATTAGACCAACGGGTATTCTTCTACAAAAGCTCAAAGCTCAAAATCATAACTCTATCATCTCACGACAACATTCTCCAGAATTCATACAATGATCACAGTTATGACATAGGCTCCTTAAATTTCCTAGTTTATTGCCACGAGACTTCATTCTGCAGATTGACTTTGATCTCAGTTCCATAATACCGTTTCTTAATTATCTTTGACTATAGGGATTCATGACCCCTGCTGTCTTCATCAGCCGGATGCAATGAATTTGTGTAATTTCTTGATTCTTCATTTCCGGCTCCTTCATCAAGAAAACTATAGATGCTCCTGCATCAAGAAATATAGGTCTTGTCGGGTGTATCCATTGATACATTGCAAAATGGACGACACTAAATATCATGATTTCATCGCGGTATAGGGGTAACCTGATAGTGATATTTCATTGATGCCCCTTACGTATAAAAATGAGGAAAACAGTTGTTTGAGAAGTATGGCACATGATGAAGAAAGAAGCTCGGATACCCAGGAGAGGCATTCCAAATTACAAGATTTCCTCCAGTCTGCATTGAAATAGCATAAAAGGCAGGAGTATCAATCCGTAGACATGCTTCATTTATAAGCAATTGGAGTGATATTTTGGAACTTTCTTCTTCAGAAATCAGCAGTTGCTTTGGAAAAGATATCAGATACAACGTATTATCCTACAAGGGTAATCAACTAAAGGGAACTCTCCTTGTTCCCTACATGCTTAGAACGGAAGATTGTGTCAATCCACATTTAAGCGTACTACCTGTAGGTGATCTTGTATAGATGTTCAAGCATTTGCACTTTTTTTTTTCTTTTTTTTTTCTGAATAGTTAATATAAGTTTACAATTGACGAAAATATCGATATCGGACATCTCAAACAATACATATTAGAATTGATGTTGGGTTTGGTCACTCCGTTGTGGGTAACTCAACAAATGAAAAGTTATCGGAGGTTCGCACGAGACTTGTGCGAGGAAGTGCGCATGTGGCGAGCGGCCGGCAGAGCAGCAAGAAAGCCAATCGGCCGAGCAGCAAGAGGTCACCGGAGAGGCTAACCGGCTGGAAGAAGAAACCGGCCAAGGCTGAGAGGAGATCGACCAGGAGCAATCAGGCCAGTGCGGCTGAGCTGGGATGAGGCCGGCTAGAGAGGCTGAGCGATAGCACAGATGCGAAGGGGCGACCAGGCAATGCTAGTTCAGAGGGGATGACCTGGCAGAGTTGGTAGACGACTTTGCAGAGTAGGCAAATGCCGGATGAGCAATTTGCCGGAGTAAGAAATTGCCTGAGTAGGCAATTGCCGGAGGGGCAGCTTGTTGGAGTGGCAATTGCCGGAGCAAGCATTTGCCAAAGTGAATAATTTGCCGAAGTAGGCAAATCTTGCAGTGGCTCTGGGCGCCGAAGTGGACTGCAGCTAGAGTGGATCTAACTACTGACGCAAAGGCAGGCCAAGGGTGGCTTGTCTGAAAAGCTGACAGCTGATTTTATAGAACAGTTGACTTTTCAGAGTTAATAGATTTTGTAGAGCAGGTCAATTGTAAAGTTTAGAGCAGGGGCTTTACAGAGTAGGTGGCAATCTTGCAGAGCACGTGCCGTCTAGGAAAGCATGAGAACCGGTAAAAGCGCAGAAAATGACAAGGCACTTTCACTGGTTGAGCATATGGGATTTGAGCCCGGCGCCATTATAAAGCACACTCAGCACTTCAGAAGATGATGTGATGAACCATGTGGGAACGGAGGGTGGAACGAAGCAAAAACGAAGTGCGAAAAAGAGCCCTCGTTGTTCACCATTCACCACCACACTTGTAAAATCAGTGAGCAGAGAGCACCACCAGTGAGAGTAAGGAGAGAAAGAAAAGCAAAGAGGAAAAGAGGGAATAAGAGTTTCCTTACTCTGGAGATTGTTTTTTCTTATTCTATCTCAGGTGGATTGTTGGTATTTTATTTCGGTGGTTTTTGTAACCGATGTTACATAGTAAAATTTTTCGGAGTTTGTCCCGTAACTTTTTTCCTTAATTGAAAAGGATTTTTCACGTTAAAAATCATTGTATATTTTTTGTTCATTGTACTCACATTCTTGGGGGTTAACGGACGACGAGGGGTTCAGGTTTTTTCGCTGTGTCAGATTAGGGTGTATCCGGGTTGAACCCCAACATATGATTATATCGGAAGAATTTTTTTTAAAAAAAATCGTAAGCTAAAAGGACTATATCAACAAATTATTGATAAAATATCAGATATTATTGGCCAATATATCATCAATACGATAAGATATTACAATATTGTAGCACAATTAAAAATCTCAGTATTAAGGAGGCTAATAGATATATGTATTGATCAATATTTCTATCTATTGTTTAAATTACAAACATTTAAGAAGTAGAATCTTTGGGCACGATATCCTTCTTATATGCAAAAATGCTCATAATTGTAGCTCGGGGGGAGGGCGAGGATTAAGACAACAATAGGGAAAATGTAGATAGTAAGTTTAGCTGGGAAAATGTAGTTAGTTAGTTCTAGCCCATTAATAGCTACAGTAGACTTTCATTCCTAAATTTATTCAATGCATAATTAGGTCAAATTTGAACACAATCCGTGTCCTATGTGCTGGGGTCACTCCTGTGTGGAGGTGAGGACTTGTTCCTGCACAATCAAGAACTCAGTGTCGTATAATTCTGAGAAATTTGTAAGCGGCATTTGGGTCCGAGGACTCTGATGAATGACGATGACTTTGAATAACGTCCGAGGTCAGCAGTTGAGGTCCGAAGCTCATGTGCAATGCTTGGAGGTATCATTGAAGGTCTGAGAACTGACACTCAAAAAGTGCATGTGGATGCCAACTTAGAAGATTTACTAAGCACGCGAGATCTATGGGGAATATGCGCAATCTTTACAGAGTGGGCGCTGTTCATGGAAAGCACGATCTGCAGAGCCGTTTTCTGCAAGGCACGATCACCTATAGGACAGAGCTGGTGCAGAGCTGTGTGGGTGTTAGGCAGTTGCCTGTACATGTGTCATCTAATTGGCTTGGCTGTTGCTTTCAATAGCTTATATATATATATATATTGTATTGTGTGCTGTGTGCAATAAAAGAGGAGAGTGTGAGAAATTTACAAGGGAAGAAAAGAGTGAAGAAAGGAAGAGCAGTGAGTAAAAACAGTGTGTGTTCTCTTGTTCTCGTGCTTTGTTCTTCATCTTTGCCTTAACCATTCTCACATAGTGGATTTGCTTGTGGACTAAACGTCCCGTAATTTTTCTATTCAATTTGTAAAGGATTTCCACGTAAAATTTGTGCATCCTTCTTCTTTCTTCTCCTGCTGCATCTGAGTGCATTCTGTCCGACCGGTCATTTGGCACAACAAACCCAGTGCCTTCGTGTCCGACCAATCCCTTTCTGTTCTTACACTATGTTGATGCCAAAAAACTATAAATGTTAAAAAATAAAGGTCGAGTTCTTTTTTTTTTTTCACATCAAATCTCAAACTGTTTTTACAAATAATAAAATTGGTACTCAAATAAAATTTGAGAACAAAATTGAAAAAAAAATGTAACAGGTTCAGAATATTTTTACTATTTTTTCCAATATAAAAATCAAGAAAATGCCTGCAAATGCATGATTAACAACAGATCAAGGAAGAAAAAGCAATAAATTTTAGATGGAACCTTGCAGCATGTCACAGAAATAACAAAGGTCAACACATTGTCGGCCAATCAAATGGAAACAAAGTCCCTTCCCCAGCCACAGCCCCATATTGCAAATTCGGCTACAAAATCAATTTTTGCATGAAATTACGCTCATTAAATGTTTAAGACTGAAGCATGAACTCCCAAAGTGTTCAAGACTTCTCATTACTTCCATATAGGATGCATGACAACATCAATAAACAGGCAACTTATGATGTAAAGCACAGCAATGGAGGCTACGATAGGATCATGCTCATTTAAGAAAAAGACCACCAACTTTTTTGGAATTATTTTTTGAGCTTTGCTAATCTCTCACCCATTTACAACCCACTCTCTACATGTAAGGCTCACTGGGATTCAAAAGCAAAAAAAAAAGAGAAAGTTAAATCGAGCCTATATATAGATAGAGGCTTGTAGGAGGGTCGTAAATAGGTCGTAGTTAGCATTTCTCAATCTTTTATATCCAAATTAAAACACATTCTAGTCAAGCTTCCTAGTGAAAAAAAGAAGAGAAATCTAGTCAATCACAAACAAATTTGAAATGTGAGGATTAGACCTAAGACTAATATTGCAGTAGGTGGTGCACAACCACTCCCTTGTCTTCAAATCCCACCACACTCCCATGTGGAGGTAGAAAGGGAAGAAAACCTCTCTCTGTACTATGATCTAGTCGAGCAAAAACGAAAGGAACCAAGGCCTTTAGTCACATCGGCAATTTCGTCAATTGTGCATGTACACTTGACCATAAAATCTCCACTAGCAACTTCCTCTCTCTCTCTCTGCCCCTCCCTCCTTTAATTTTCCTTTTTCTTTGGGCCAGTAAGTAGTTAGTATTTGAAATAAATATAGACACCAGCAAGGGTGTCACCCACACACAACCACTCAATTATTCAAAACATGAGGCCAGCCAACAGAGTTACAGCCTTTATCAGAGTTTCCAAGGAATGTAAAACAAAAAATATATATGCAAGAAAATAAAATGTTCCATCAGCTACCTTCCATATGAAATGCATTTCAAGCTAAAATGTTGACTATGGCTGCTAAATTTTGGATACTAATAAGGTAAAAGCACTGATATATTCACCATAAAAAAAGAGCATGACGTCAATTCCACTGCAAGTCCATCAAGTAAATTTAGCACCTAGGATAAAGCAGCAAATTTTGCTAGTCTGTGAAATACTAATATGGTACAGACTACAGAGTTCTCATGGATATTGTTCATGAGAAAAAGAACAGAAACAGGATTTTCACAGCATCACCAAATGGGTCACCAGATTCAAAGGCTAAATAGAGTAAGTTGTCACACTGTTGCAGCCGCAACAAAATTGGTACCAATCCTTCGGCCGTTTGGTGAGTATGAAGATTTAAGGGGGAAGGGGAGTCCTGGAAGGAAGGAATGCAATGAAGAACAGGGAGAAGGGTTAAGGGATTAGGGAAAATGAAGGGAAGAGGAAGGAGAAGAAAGTACGAGAGAAAGAGAGAGAGCAGGCAACTGAAATGATACTTGTCTTCTCATTTCCTTGGTTCTGGCAATACAAATCTGATTCCTAATCACGTGGGATCACGTGGTGTGGCTGAGTCAGCCGAACGACTAACAAACGCAGCAAGCATTTGTGCTAACAGAAGCAAGTATTTAAACTAACAGTATTTTGTATATCAATTCCTAATGGACCGTATACTAAGGGAAGATATAATAATGCCGGTATAATTTCAGTATACCAATATTCTAATTGTAATACCCTAATATACTATATGAATTCTTGGTATCTACGAGGGGGACGTGACGCTCGTGAGCTTCTACGGGTTCTCATCGGTTGTTCTGATGTCGGCGTGTCCGTTGTAATAAGACCGGTAACATTACCCTCCTCATCAAATACAACCTTGTCCTCAAGGTGGAAAGAAGGAAAATCTTGCATCAGTTCGGTAGCCGGTTCCCATGTGGCCTCTGAAGCCGGTTGAGAGTGCCACTGTATGAGCAGTTGGGGAATGACAGCTTCCCTCTGAAGTACCTTGCCGGAACCCAGGATTTGGACTGGCGTGAGGAGGGGCTGAGTTCCTTGCGCTGCTGGTGGGAAAGTAACAGGCTGACTGGGGCCATCAGGAGGGCCTTGTTCAGTGAGGAGACGTGGAAGATGTTGTGGATTACGGAATCAGCGAGGGAGCTCCAAGCGATACGCAACATTTCCAATTCTTTCGGTAATACGGAAAGGTCCATAGTATCGTTTGGCCAATTTGTTAGACTGCCGGTGCGCGATCGATGATTGACGATAAGGTTGAAGCTTCACATAAACCCAAGCTCCCAACTGATATTGCTTCTCGGATCGGTGGGCATCTGCTTGGTTCTTCATACGAACCTGCGCTCTCAACAGATTGGTCTGCAGCCGGGCGAGCACCGAGGCCCGCATTGTTAGCTGCTCATCAACAGACGAAACTGTGGAGGAGCCTTGTAGATACTCGACCAGAGAGGGCGGGGTTATGCCGTAGACAGCCTCGAATGGGCTCATCTTCGTGGAGGAATGCTGGGCGGTGTTATAACTCCATTCTGCCCACGGAAGAAATCTGGTCCAAGCAGCGGGGTGGTCAGACACAAAGCAGCGAAGGTAGTCTTCGAGACAGCGGTTGACAGCCTCTGTTTGGCCATCCGTTTGAGGGTGGTAGGCGCTACTGCGGCTGAGTGTAGTGTTTTGCAGTTTGAAGAATTCATTCCAGAACTTACTCATGAAGATAGGGTCGCGGTCTGAGACAATTTCAGCGGGCATACCATGGAGGCGGCAGATTTCTTGGATAAAAACAGCAGCGAGGTCCTCTGCGGTGAAGGGGTTGCGGAGGCCCACAAAGTGAGCATACTTCGAAAGGCGATCGACCACCACCCATATGACTGTCTTGCCTTGAGACAATGGTAAGTGAGTTATGAAGTCCATGGAGATGGAGGTCCATATGGTCTTGGGAATCGGCAGTGGTTGTAGCTTACCAGGGTAAGCCAAGTTGAGGGATTTGGTCTGTTGACATGTGGCGCACTGGTTGACGAAGGTGTGGATGTCTTGGCGCATTTTCGGCCAGAAAAAATGGTTGGCGATACGCGCTAACGTTCGCTGGAAACCAGTATGGCCCCCTGCGGCCGAAGCATGGTACTCTTGCAAGATAAGATCTTGTAATGCTGACTCGGGAGGAATGAAGACGCGTCCCTTGAAGAATACCAGGCCATCACGCACGGAATACTTGTCAAAGTCCCCGGGTCGCTCCTGTATGGCAGACATGAGGTCCGCCGAAGCCGAATGCCGACCATAAAACTGTCTGAGGGCAGTCAGCAGTGCCACCACTGGGCGAGAGGAAGAATACAGAGCATGGCAAGCCCCTTCTGGTAATCTGGATAGTGCATCAGCTGGGCAATTATCCTTGCCCGGTTTGTAAGTGATCTCAAAGTCATACCCCAGCAGTTTGGTGAGCCATCGCTGCTGCTCGGGCGTGTGAACGGTTTGATTTAAGAGTGCCTTGAGTGGCAAATGGTGCATCGCACGTTGAAATGGGTACCCAGCAAGTATGGCCGCCATTTTTGATGGCGGCGATAGCACACAGCTCCCTTATGTAAGTAGAGGCAGTTTGCATACGGGGGCTAAGCTGTTTACTGAAGAAAGCAATGGGATGCCCCGCTTGGAGGAGCACAGCCCCAATGCCGTGTCCCGAAGCATCTGTCTGAACGGTGAACGGCTTGGAAAAGTCCGGCAGGGCCAGAACTGGGGTTGTTGTGAGGGCAGTTTTGAGGCCCAGGAGTGCCGTGGTGGCTGCACTGGACCAGATAAAAGCATCCTTCCTCAGTAGGTGGGTAAGCGGTGCAGCCATTTGGGCGTACCGGGCGACGAATCTGCGGTAGTAACCGGTCAAACCCAAGAAGCCCCTGAGCTGTTTAACATTTGTGGGAGTCGGCCATTGCTGGATTGCCTCAATTTTGGCAGGGTCTACGGCAACCCCTTGAGATGATACAATATGCCCCAAGTAGGCGATAGATGTTTTCCCGAATTCACATTTGCTGCGCTTAACATAAAAAACTTGGTCCTTCAGAATCTGGAGAACATTTTCCACATGAACACAGTGCTGTTCCCAGTCCGAGCTGTAAATCAGAATGTCGTCGAAGAACACTAACACAAATTTTCTGAGAGCTGAACGGAAAATGTTATTCATTTCAGACTGGAAAGTAGATGGGGCATTGGTTAAGCCAAAGGGCATCACTAGAAACTCATAGTGACCCTCATGTGTTCTAAAAGCCGTCTTGGGAACATCAGCTGGGTGCACCCGGATTTGATGGTACCCAGATCGCAAATCCAGCTTCGAGAACACCCGTGCCCCATGTAATTCGTCCAAGAGCTCATCTACGGTGGGAATGGGGAACCGGTCCTTGATGGTAATTGCGTTGAGAGCGCGGTAATCCACACAAAACCGCCAACTACCATCCTTCTTCTTGACTAACAAAACTGGTGATGAGAATGGACTCGTGCTTGGCTGAATTATACCTTCGGCCAGCATTTCACAGATCAGCCTTTCCATTTCAGTTTTCTGGAAGTGGGGATACCGATAAGGTCTAACATTCACTGCTTCAGTTTGTGTGTTGAGGGGAATTTTATGATCTGTGGTTCGGGGTGGAGGTAGGCCGTGTGGTAGTTCAAATATTTTGGTGAAGGAGTTGATAATATGGTTAAGTTTCTGGGTATTTTGGGAATCGGTGTTTGAGGTAAGTTTGAGAGACCCAAGTGTAGCTGATGGTAGCAGTGGATCCGGTGGGGACAGCATGGTGATGTGGAAGTAGGAGGCTACTGAATGTGTGGACTTTTCCCTCCTCAATTGCCCCAATGTCATGGTGGTCATTGAAGCCAAGGGCATCCCATGCAGAGTGATCCTGGCACCAGAGTAGACAAAACTCATCTGGAGGGTCCGGTAGTCAAAGACCACTGGGCCAATGGTGGCCAGCCATTGGACTCCCAACACTAAGTCAGCCCCGTAGATGGGTAATAGATAAAGTTCTACAGCAAAACAAACTTGATCCAAGGTGACTCCCACCTTCGAGCAGAGTCCTTCACATCGAAGGGTCGCTCCATTGCCCACCGTGACGTTCAAGTGGCAAGAGGGTTCGATGGGGAGACTAAGGTATTTGGCAATACGGGTTTGGAGGAAGTTGTGAGTGGAGCCACTATCCACTAGGATGACTACGGGTTGCCCAGATATGGACCCTTGTAACCGTAGGGTAGAGGGTATAAAATGCCCTTCAAGAGCATGAAGGGATATGTTAGGAACAGAATCTGGTGGTAAGTAGGGGGGTTCTAGTTCGTGGGACGGGTGAGCCACAGATGTGGGATCATCAGGCCCTGCCTCCAAATTTTGGAGCCCTGGTAATGGTCCCCCTTCTTCCTCTGCCAACATACACAAGAACTTGGGTGGTTTACATCGATGGCCAGGGACAAATTTATCATCACAGTTAAAACACAACCCCTTGGCACGACGGGCAGCCATTTCTGAGGTAGTTAATTTTTTTAGAGGCAGTGAAGAGAAGGTGTTTTTTACCGTCACTGGTGTGGGAGCATCCAAGAGTCTGGGTCCAGTAGGACGTGGCCACACTGGTTGGCAGGCTTCCAGCTTCTCCTCCACCAGTTTGGCCATCCCAATGGCATCCGGAAGATGAGCCGGCTTCAACAACAGTAACTCCCTCCGAATTTCGTCCCTCAGACCCGAAATGAAGCAGTTGAGCAGATTGGTGGACGATAAACCACGCGTTCGAGTCGACAGTGACTCGAACTCTATCATGTAAGCCGTGACCGTTGTTTCTTGTCGAAGCTTGTACAGGGCGGCTTCTGGGTTCAGAAATGAAGAGGGGCCAAATCTGAGTTCGAGGGCTTTGGAAAAACTCTCCCAGGTAGTTAGCTGTCCGGTGGCGTCCATCCACTGATACCATTGCAGCGCTGTGCTGGACATATAAAACGCGGCCACCATCAATTTCTGTTCTGAAGGAGTGCTGTGGAATAAGAAGAATCGTTCGATTTGGAAGAGCCAGCCAAGGACATTCTCGCCGGTGAAGAATGGCAGTTCCAATTTGGGCAAACGAAGCGAGGTAGGGTTTTGTACAGTGGTGGTTGGGCTAATTAGGGCGAGGTTTTGGGAGGTAGTGGGAGTCACTGGGGGAATCGCGTACAAGGAGGGCGTAGGTAACAGAGGTGGATTTAGAGAGGAAGAGTTTGAAACCTGGCGATCGACGCGATTCAGCACTTGACGTATTTCTGAACGAAGATCTGAGATGGATTGTTGCATTTCATCACACTTTTGGGGAAGATTTTCCATGGACGACAGTCGGTCTGCATGTTCTCGCAGCTCCTGAGTGATGCTAGCGATGGCCTCCTCATGGGCTCGGTATCTCGTCTGCATCCCGTCCGCCATTTAACTCTCAATGAAAGCACCAATTTGTTGCAGCCGCAACAAAATTGGTACCAATCCTTCGGCCGTTTGGTGAGTATGAAGATTTAAGGGGGAAGGGGAGTCCTGGAAGGAAGGAATGCAATGAAGAACAGGGAGAAGGGTTAAGGGATTAGGGAAAATGAAGGGAAGAGGAAGGAGAAGAAAGTACGAGAGAAAGAGAGAGAGCAGGCAACTGAAATGATACTTGTCTTCTCATTTCCTTGGTTCTGGCAATACAAATCTGATTCCTAATCACGTGGGATCACGTGGTGTGGCTGAGTCAGCCGAACGACTAACAAACGCAGCAAGCATTTGTGCTAACAGAAGCAAGTATTTAAACTAACAGTATTTTGTATATCAATTCCTAATGGACCGTATACTAAGGGAAGATATAATAATGCCGGTATAATTTCAGTATACCAATATTCTAATTGTAATACCCTAATATACTATATGAATTCTTGGTATCTACGAGGGGGACGTGACGCTCGTGAGCTTCTACGGGTTCTCATCGGTTGTTCTGATGTCGGCGTGTCCGTTGTAATAAGACCGGTAACACCATCTGTTTTCACTGGTGTGAGGCAATAGTTAATGTAATTGAAGTCTGACAAGAGCCTACTAAAAATGCTGTTCATGTAGAGTTCTTACCGGAAGGGCTTTGGAGTAGCATTTTAATTAAACTTTTTTCCAGATCAAAATTTCCATCAATATCCAGCTTCAGCTTCTTTGCAAGCCTATTCAAAGAAGCAACTGCTCTGGAATCCCATTTTAGCTTCTTCAAATTAACGAATCGTATCTGCCCAAAACCTATCTTCTGCTCATCCCTAATTAAGGAAAAGGACCTAACTCAGAAATGAGGCCAAAGAAAAATACCGAGTCTACAGAATGTGCAAATGCACAACTGACTTGAAGGCAAATGCCAAATAGAGAAAGACCAAGATCTTCAACCACAAAAGCCTACTTCTTTTAAGGCAGACAGCACAAGACATGAATGAGCTGTTCAATGAAAAAGGGACCACTGCTAGCTAAAAAAAATGTCATTGACATACATAAATTAGAGTGCAATTCAGCGTCATTGCACAAAAATGTACAGGGATGGATTGCAGTAGCCTTCTTGAACTCTAGGAAAAAACCTGCATTGCCGCATATCATGCTTAGGGAGCATGTCAAGCCCTGCAACAATATCTGAAGCTTATATGCCTATTCCTATGCTGTATACTATGTGGTGTTGATATCTTGAGTGCTGATCCATATATTCTTCAAAGAAAATGCCATGCAGAAATATACTTTCCTAATGTCACAACCAAGGTAAGGCTTACTTAAGAGGTCAAGGAGTTTATACAGTCCTAGAAGCTTAAATTTCCCACCTTCTTGCTTGAAACTATATGCAACCAAAGAAGCATTGGTCAATATTGTACTCCATCAAAACTCCCATTTCTGGTTCAGAAGGCACACATAGGTCAAAATTGCACTCCAGACCAGTTGCATCTAAGGGCTTGTACTCTTATTATGGCAAAGATCTGTTAGGAACCAGACCGTTTGTTTGAATTATGAGGAAATAATGATAATATATAACAAGCCAATAATAACAATAAATAATAGAGCACATAAAATTTTATATGGAAAACTTTTTTAAATGAGGAAAAAAATCACAGGATTACAAATCCGAAATATATCCACTATGTAATGTATTTGGTTAAAAAAACCCCCAATAAATACAAGGCTACAACACATTGTAATAAATGAGCCTAAGCAATAATGAGTACAAGACACAAAAGAAAAAATAAGACCGATAAAATGTCCTTAATTTTCAGAATAACATACCCTAGGTCGGTGAATAATGAAACACGATTTGGAATAAATTGGATGCTCGAACCTTCCGCTTCTCTATTTTCTCTCTTTTTCTTTTCCTTTGCTCACAGTGTCAGTGCTCAAAATATTAGAAGTTATAAAAGTGATAACCCTAAAATCACGTTAGGCACATTTATATCAGAAACTATACTCGAGCGCCTGTTGGGCGCGTATCGCACGCAAGCCCACTGTAATTAGCGCACAGTCGCCCCTGGGGCGCTCATCAGGCACTAAGCAATCTGAAAATCCCGCTCGTCCAACCCTCAGGCGACCCCATTTTGGAATCTATGCACATGTGTACAACAAGCGCCTATTGCGCACCATTCTGTGATTTTTCTAAATCAATTCAATGCACATGTATCCTTGTGCGTATCATCGAACAACACATCACATGGTATAAGACCCACACGGGAGTGATCCATAACCCAATAAACTTTGCCTCATGACCTTGTAGGAGCCATCATCATCCCTGGCTATAATCGACAAACTTTAAGCTTTCCTCTTTGTATTACTTTGGTCATCATGTCCGATCAATTCTCCTCGGTCTTAACCTTATCAAGTGTTAGCAACTCCGAGTCAATGACATTTCTCACCCAATGATATCTCATGCTAATATACTTCGATCAGGAATGAAATGATGAGTTTTTATAAAGGTAAATAACACTTTGATTGTCACAAAGTAGTACATATCGCTCTTACTTGAAGCCGAGTTTTCGGATGAACTTTTTCATCCACAACATTTCCTTGCTTACCTCCATTACAGCAATGAATTCTACCTCGATAGTAGAGAAAGAAACACATTTTTGCAACTTAGATTGCTACGAAACATCTCCTCCTGCAAACATAACTAAATACCCTGAGGTAAACTTCCGAGAGTCAATATTGCCCACCGTGTCTGCATCGGTATATCCAATCAGAAGTGACTTTTCATTTTTAAAATACAAACACATCTTGGAAGTTCCTCGAAGATAACTCAATATCCATTTTATTGCGGACCAATACTGCTTCCTGAGATTTGAAAGAAATCGACTAGCTATTCTAACCGCATGAGTAATATCCGATCTCGTACACACCATTATGTACATCAAATTATCCATGGCCAAAGAGTAAGAGATGCTTCTCATGCTTTCCTTTTCATCATTCGTAGAGGAGAATGCCAGTTGCTCAACTTGAAGTGATTGGCCAACGAAGTGCTCACTGGCTTGGACTTCACCATATTGAAACATTGAAGTACCTTTTCAGTATAGCTCTCTTGAGACATCCATAATTTCTTTGCTTTTCAATTGTAAACTATTCTTATACCAAGAGTTTGCCTCACTGGCCACAAATCTTTCACAACAAAGGATTTCCTAAGGTGCTACTTCAAATCAGTGATCCGGGAGGATTTCGCCCAACAATAAGCATATCATCTATATAACGTAGGAGAATAATAAAGTAGTCTTTCGAAAACCTTTGAATAAAGACATAATGGTCCAAAATATTCTCTCGATAGTCTTAGCTCACTATAACAGACTCAACTTCTTGTACCATGTCTCATGGCTTATTTTAGCCTATATAGGTTTTTATTTAGATGACACACTAAATACTCCTTCCCCTCAACTCGGAATCCCTTTGATTGTTCCATGTAAATCTCCTCCTCAAGGTCACCATAAAAAAAAGTTGTCCGCACATCTAATTGTTCAACTTTAAACAACTAGCGATTCGGCCCCCAAATCGGATGCTCGAACATTCATCTTCTTCCTTTTCTCTCTCTTTCTCTTCCTTTTCTCATAGTGTCAACACTCAAAACTTAGAAATTGTAAAAGTGATAACTTTAAAATAGCGTCAAGCACATTTATATCAAAAACGGCGCTTGAGCGCCTGTCGGGTGCACATCACACGTAAGCCCACTGTAATCAATGCACGAGCACCCCTCGGGCGCACATCAGGCGCTGAGCAATTTGGAAATCATTTTGTCCCAACCATCAATTCAAACAAGTTTTAATACACGACAATATTAATCGTGTCTCTAATACCACTTGTTTGGGAATCAACTGTTTATTTGAACTATGAGAAAATAACGATAATGCGCAACAAAACAATAATAATTACAAATAATAGAGCACATAAAATTTTACGTGAAAAACCCCTTTTAAATGAGGAAAAAAATCATGGGACTATATATCCAAAATATATCCATTATACAATGTGTTCGATACAAAAACCCCAATAAATATAACACCATAATACCTTGTAATAAATAAGTTCAAGTTATAATGTGATGCGGACATCCAAGACAAATATTCACTTTTATTTGCCTTCCAAATATGAAGACCTGCTTTTATTTGTTTTCCAAATTAGTTGTGATTTTATTTTTATTTATTTGATTTTATTTGATTTTCCTTTTACTTTTTCAATTATTTGCTTATGATTTTGTTTCCAATTTTCTTTCACATCGGATTCTCTATATAAGAATCCTTAGGACAATTGATTGATTATTGAATGAATGAATGAGTATTTGAGAAATTGATTGCAATTGAGCAATTATGCTTCCCTTCCTCTCTCCCATTTGGTTTGATCCCTTTCTTGTCCCTACCCCTCTAGTCTAACTTCTTGTCTTTACCCCTCTATTCTTCTTCTCTCTACTTTCACCCCCCTCCCTACATCAAATTGGTATCAGAGATAAAAATCCTATTTTTTTGCCACCAGCAACACCTTTCCACACCCAATAACCAGCCACACAACTTCCTGCCACCAACTGCCCACCCTACCACCACCACCAGTGTCCCACCACCCTACAAAGTTCTTCTGTGCATCATCTCCACCACCACTGCCTCCTCTTATACTGTCAAAAAAAAAAAAAAAGTTGTGATTTTGCTCCTGTGCCCACCTCTGCCAAACGAAACTTTTGTTTCTGTCTCAGTAGAAGGAAAAAAAAAAAAAGCAAGTTATGTTGAGCACCGCATCTGTTTAGCCCCTGTGCTCTGTTTGAAAAACAAAAAAAAAAAGAGGCAGAAAGAAGAAGCAGCAGCAAAGCTACAGAGCACTCTCGAAGAGGCCAACACAACCCCCAAAGCAACAATCCCCACCCGACTCAGCCCTTACAGTCGGCGTCGCTACCACAAGCCATCCTCGTCGCCGGTTACCGCCCAGCCAAATCGAGCCCAACACAACCATCCAAACCACCACGTTCATCTTCTCCACCCAATCCGCCTAAACCCTAAACGACAGTTCACCCAAATCCTACCACCACCAAATAAACCGAAGCCTCCATCGTCCTCCAGAGAAGAAGAACAAACCAAAGAAAGAGAGTCGAAAGAGAAGTCACAAATCGGGTGTCCCAAATATTCGTTTTCATTCTCTGCCATTGTCTTCGCCCTCGTTCTTCTTCGTCTTCGTTGCTTCCTTGATTCGTTCCGACATCATCTTCTTCATCTGCGTTCGTCTCGC
Source organism: Nepenthes gracilis (assembly GCA_033239525.1). NCBI lineage: Eukaryota > Viridiplantae > Streptophyta > Magnoliopsida > Caryophyllales > Nepenthaceae > Nepenthes > Nepenthes gracilis. The sequence goes on from BSYO01000001.1 coordinate 13,861,857, forward strand.
CGTCGTCACCATCATCGCCGTCGTTGTCGCCTTCATCGCCGTCGCCAACCCCGTCAGAGTCGCCCCTTTGAGAGGGCCGTCGCAGACCGAGCGGCCCGCACCTCTCTTCTCTACTCTTTTCTACGCCCTCAGATTTTCGGCCGAGTAAAGCAGAGACAGCGTGTCATAGGAAGAAAAAAAAGAAAAAAAAGAATCGAGGGAAAAGGAAAAAAAGCAAAAAAAAAAAAGAGAGAAAAAAACAATGAGAGAGAAAAAAACAAAAAAAGAGAGAGAAAAAAAAAAAAAAGAGAGAAAAAAAAAAAAAAAATCAAACAATAGCAAGATTTTACATGATTTTGCGTGGCCCAATCTCAAACAAGTGGGTCGGATCATCTCCGAGGCGGTTTCAAATGCTTCTGGCCAAATCATCTCAGTGTGTGTTTGTTCCATCTTCTTTTGAGTAGCATATTTTGTTCATCTTTAATAGTATTTAATTTTATCTACGTGTGCCATTTTTTTATTCACGCCCTCTCACTACCACTTGACACACCCTCTCGCAATTGATTATCGTTTTATAATTTTAATAGATTAGCAATACTAGTTTGCCTGATCGGAACCATACAAATCTCACAAAAAAAAAAAAAATTTGAATTGCCTCCATTGTTTATTGATCTTAAGCCCGTTTGGTGTTGTATGCATTTGCGAAGTGGTCGAATTATTTACCACAATACCCTTGATCTAAGCATGGACTCTAACCAATTTGAAACATTGAGTCAACAATTAGCCCAATTAGCTTCCAAATCAACAAAGAATTACAAAATCACATGATTGCCATTGGCTCGACTTCGCCACCACTAATCGACACATAATTTGGATCTTGCAAATCAGTCGCCACTTTAGAACTAGGGCCTTACTCATTAGATGCTGAAAACTCTGATGCATCACACAACAAAACTCACCGACGAAGGCAAAACAGACAAACCCTAGTAGACACGATCGCAGCCTCGATACTATGATCAAGAGTGGGATGGGATGACCACCTTTTCAAAAATATCAAATTGGATGCCCCTACTTTTGATGGTCGCTTGACCCTCGAGTTTTCACTCAATGGTTTCGCGATATGGATCGTTTCTTTGAATGGTATGGCGTGTCAAAAGACAGGAGAGTTCAATTCCCGGCCTTAAGTTGACGTGGCCGCCCAATTATATTGGAAAAGTGTGGAGGACCTCCGATTGGCGTCAAGCCGCCCCTGTCAAGTTGGGCTGAAATGAGCAGCGCCTTCATGAGAAGTATTTACCCGCTCCTACGGTAGCCACTTACTCGACGGTGGAATGCCCTACGGCAAGGTAATCGGTCCCAATCGAATATGTGACTCATTTGATGATTTTCGAATGAGATGTCACATCATTGATGACGAAGCCATGACGTTGAGTAGGTTCCGACAAGGGTTACATGAGGATCTTAGAAGAGAACTTGTCCTTCGTGGAGCTACAACTTTGGACCATGCGTATAATTTGGTCCGCGACTTTGAGTTAGTTACTAGGATGCCGTATCGTCAATCTACATCACACACTCCTGCCATCAATTCCAAGTCTGTCTTAGGAACCCCTCCCTCCACCGTCGCCCCTAGAAGAGAACCTCGAGAAAAGGATGTTGAAGCCCCGAAAAGACATTCTCAATTACAGTGTTTCAACTGTAAAGGTTTTGGGCATATTTCTTCCAAATGTCCGAGTAAAACTTTATTCATTAACGGACAAAATGAAATACATGAGGAGCTCCTTGAAGAACAAGTCTATGACCCCAAATTAGAGGAGTTTGATGACTTGAATGATGATGAGCTTGACACATTTGTGAGCTGCATTCGACCTACTTCCTCTCATTTAGACTCCGGTTCTTCCTCCCTTGGAACGTCATTTTTAGGCGTTGTGCGATGCACATTGATGCAATCCAATGAAGCTGATGATTGGCGTCGTCACGCTATTTTTCACACTTACATCAAAGTGAACGAGAAAGCTTGCAAGGTAATCGTGGATAGCGGTAGTTGCATCAATACAGTCTCTGCTAACACTATTTCTCATTTGGGATTAAAGGCGGTCCCACACCCTAATCCTTACAGCGTTTCTTGGATTGACACGTCTTCTATATCCGTTAAAGAACGTTGTCTTGTACCGATTCAATTTTTAGAGTACAAAGATCATATTTGGTGTGATGTTATCCCAATGGACGTGGGTCATGTCATTCTTGGGCGCCCTTGGCTATACGACTTGGATGTGACAATCCAAGGCCGTTCCAATTCCTGCTCTTTTGTTCATAAGGGGAAGAGGATTCGCCTCTATCCCCTACCTCCAAAACCGACGACTCCCCACAAAGAACGGATCGTGGTAGTGGCCAAAGGATTACATATTATTAGTCCTACAGCATTTGAACGGGCCGCTGTCAGTGAGTCAGTTGTGTTCGCCGTTATTATCCTCGAAACCTTTCCGAACTCTTCCACACCAATTTCTAATGAGGCCCGTCAAATTCTCCAAAACTTTCAAGATGTTTTCCCTGAGGACCTACCCAATCACTTACCACATTTACGCGAAATTCAACATGCCATTGATTTTACTCCAGGTGCGTAACTCCCAAACCTCCCTCATTACAGGATGAATCCTACTGAACATGCTGAACTCCAGCGACAAATAGACGAACTCCTACGCAAGGGATTCATTCGAGACAGTATGAGTCCTTGTGCAAGACTCCGCCTCTTAACACCTAAGAAGGATGGGTCTTGGAGGATGTGTGTTGATAGTCGAGCAATCAATAAAATCACCGTGAAATATCGTTTTCCCATTCATAGACTTGATGACATGTTAGATATGATGGTTGGTGCCACAATCTTTTCCAAAATTGATTTAAAGAGTGGTTGCCACCAAATCAGAATTCGTCCAGGGGATGAGTGAAAAACAGCTTTCAAAACAAAGGACAGCCTCTATGAATGGTTGGTCATGCCTTTTGGGCTCTCTAACGCACCAAAGACTTTCTACGAGAGTCATGACACCCAGACTTTACGGCCTTTTATGGGACGGTTTCTTGTAGTCTATTTTGATGATATCCTCATTTACAGTAAGACCAAGGAGCAACATGTAGAACACCTCACACAGGTCTACCTTATTCTGAGAAAAGAAAGCTTATTTGCTAACCTTAAGAAATGTTCATTCTTCTCAGACAAAGTGGCTTTCTTGGGCTTTATTGTTTCTTCTGACGGGGTTTCTGTTGACCCTGCGAAGATCCAGGCAATCATAAATTGGCCGGAACCCAAATCCATCCACGAAGTTCGAAGTTTTTACGGCTTGGCTACATTCTATCGCCGGTTTATCAAGGGTTTTAGCACAATCATGGCTCCCCTCACTGAGTGCATGAAGAATGGTGATTTCACTTGGTCTCCTGACGCTGCCAAAGCTTTCAAACTCATCAAAGACAGGATGACAACAGCTCCTGTCATGCGACTTCCTGATTTTTCTAAGGTATTTGAAGTAGAGTGTGATGCGTCAGGTGTAGGAATAGGAGGAGTTCTTAGTCAAGAACGCCACCCAATTGCCTACTTTAGCGAAAAGTTGAATGATGCCAAGCGACGATATTCTACTTATGATAAGGAGTTGTATGCCGCCAGACAAGCGCTCTGCATCGGGCGCCATTACTTACTCCCTCAAGAGTTTGTCCTCTATTCGGATCATGAAGCTCTTCGATTCCTCAACTCTTAGAAGAAATTAAATTATAGGCATGATCGGTGGATCGAGTATTTACAAGCATATTCTTTCGTCTTGAAGCCAAAAAAAGGCGTTGAGAATCAAGTGGTGATGCCTTGAGCCATCGTTTGACCCTCCTCTCTCATTGCCTGAGTTAAAATTGTTGGCTTTGAAAAGTTTAAGGAAGAATATGAGTCACCTTACTGATTTTAGCAAAATCTTCCTCGCTTTCAATGTGGGCACTTGAACACAGGGACAGATTTCGTCTTGAGGATGGGTACTTATTCCGAGTTAATAAACTTTGCATCCCGAAAACGTACGTCCCGAGATTTCATAGTGTGGGAAGTTCATCTTTGGAGGTTTATCTCGCCATTTTGGACGTAATAAGACCATTGAGGAGGTTGAGCGACAATTTTATTGGCCTAGTTTGAAGAAAGACGTGGCTAGAATCGTCAGTACTTGTCGAATATGCCAACTTGCCAAACACCCAAAGCAAAACACTGGCCTCTACACTCCTCTACCTATACCTAATGGTCCTTGGCAGGATGTTAGCATGGATTTTGTGTTAGGGCTTCCCCACACCTCTCAGAAACATGATTCCATATTTGTCGTTGTGGATCGTTTTTCTAAAATGGCCCACTTCATCCCTTGTAGTAAGACTGCTGATATTTCTCAAGTCGCTCGCCTTTATTTCACTGAGATTGTCAAGCTGTATGGTCTTCCTAAGACCATTGTTTCTGATCGGGATGTTCGTTTCACCAGCCATTTTTGGCGGACCCGCGGCATGTACGTGGCCGATAAAATTAAAATTTTTCACCTGCTGCACCACCCTCAAACGGATGGTCGATCAAGTCATCAATCGGAGTTTAAGTAACCTCTTACGGTGTTTGGTCGAAGCATCTTAGGAGTTGGGACTTGATCCTACAGCGCCCAACTTGCATATAATAGTTCTTTCAATAGATCCCTCAGATGAGTCCGTTTGAAGTTTGTGCATGGTTACAAACCCGGAAACCATTGGACCTTATCCCGATGTCTCACGTGTTAGTGTGTCCACGATCGCCGAAACTTTTGACAACATCTTCACGATTTACACATCGAGATCAATAAGCAATTAGAAACAAGCAATGCCACATATAAACTGCATGCTGATTCTCATAAAAGACACGTTGAATTCAATATAGGAGATTATGTTATGGTTCGTATCAGACCAGAACGGCGCCTATGTGGGCACGTCTCTAAACTGCAGGCTCGTAGTGCTGGTCCCTTTAAAATTTTACAGCGAATTGGATCAAATGCATATGTTCTTGACATTCCATCCCATTTTGGTTTTCATCATACTTTCAATGTGGAAGATCTCATTGCGTATAAAGGCAACTTTTCCCCCACCAGGGATCCTTGCCACCCCCTGCGTGCACCCCTATTGACCTTTCGCCTTCCCTCGCGCCACTTCCCTCCCTCCCTAAGACACCATAATAAAATTGATACTATTTTAGATGAACAGTGATGTTTACCAAGGAGGAAACTATTCATCGCTTCCTTGTTCGTTGGATCGGGTCGACCGTAATCCGAGAATGCTTGGATTTCTCGCGAGACACTACAAGCCCCTTGACCTGCACCTCTTGGAGTTCTATCAGAGCCAGCACGATTGCACTTCTTCAGGCCCTAGTCCACTTCCTTCCGGAGATCTTGATCGCTCTGTCAGCTTTCGGCCCCCTCTTACTTGAGTCTATCACCGCCGCCGACGGGTTGCCCAGCCACTTAGCTTATGGTTGAACAATTGATTCCTGACGTTTAACTCGCCGGGGTCGAGTTCCTCCCACCCGGAGAGAATTGATGCGGACATCCAAGACAAATATTCACTTTTATTTGCCTTCCAAATATGAAGACTTGCTTTTATTTGTTTTCCAAATTAGTTGTGATTTTATTTTTATTTATTTGATTTTATTTGATTTTCCTTTTACTTTTTCAATTATTTGCTTATGATTTTGTTTCCAATTTTCTTTCACATCGGATTCTCTATATAAGAATCCTTAGGATAATTGATTGATTATTGAATGAATGAATGAGTATTTGAGAAATTGATTGCAATTGAGCAATTGTGCTTCCCTTCCTCTCTCCCCTTTGGTTTGATCCCTTTCTTGTCCCTACCCCTCTGGTCTAACTTCTTGTCTTTACCCCTCTATTCTTCTTCTCTCTACTTTCACCCTCATCCCTACATCATAATGAGTATAAGATAAAAGAAAAAAATAAAATCGGTAAAATGTCCTTCTCAACTTCAAGAATAATGTACTCAAGGTCGGTGAAAAATGTAACACAATTCGAAACTTAATTAGATGCTCGAACCTTCCTTTTTTTACCTTTTCTCTCTCTTTCTCTTCTTTTTCTCACAGTATCGGCATTCAAAATCTCAAAAATTGCAAAAGTGATAACCCTAAAATCGTGTCAGGTGCATTTATATTAGGAATAGCACTCGAACATCCGTCGGGCATGCATCGCGCCCGAGCCCACTATAAAGCGCCCCTCAAGTGCTAAGTAATCTAGAAATCCCGTTCATGCAACCATCAACCGCTTCTGAGGCAGCTCCATTCTGGAATCGGAGCACATGCGCACAACAGGCGACTGTTGCCCACCATTTTGCAACTTTTCCAGATCAGTTTAACGCAAATACGTCCTCGTGTGTACCACCAAATGATACATCAAATGGGTATAAGACCCATCCGGGAGCAACCCATAGCCCAACGCTAATCATACATTGGAAGAGGAGATATGCTTTGAGCTGTTTTTCTCTTTTGTATTAGGGTATCTTTTCGATGACTAACTTTGGCTGCATTTTAGTTTATGGATAATTAGTCATGAACTCTTTGATTGTATGTTAAGCTGGTTCTTAGCAACGGATAGGGGATCCTAGAAGCCAATAGGAGGTAGCTTAAAGATTTTCTGAGTTACATGTATTAGATAGTCCAGGTTTTCCAAGTATTAAAACTCTACAAATTTAGCTGATGTCATCTTCATTTGATATTTTTCTTTTGTTCGTTTTTCCTTCTTTATTCCAAGGTGGGGAGGCAGGGAGCGGGATAACTTTTAGTAGTATAGGTCACTATTTAACACAATGAAGGATAGGATTTTACCTCTTAACAACTTCAGAATAAATGTTAGAACTTTTTAAGGTGCTTTGTTTTGTAAACAGGATGAACTGGTTAATTGTTTGCTTTTCCATGGTGCATGATTTAAGGTCTTTGAGAGCGTGCGTTATATTTCTATTGGAATTTTATGGATTTGCACTTGATCCTGGGAGGAGAAACTCAATGACCAGAGAAATTCCTGATGTGGAGGTTTGAAAAAGAAAATTTGTGGATGATTGATCTATGGTGGAATAAGTTCTGACGTGGAGGTTTGTAAAAGAAATTTGGAGATGAATGATGATTTGAATTTTAGAGTTTCTGAAGGGGCAAAGTGTTCTATCATCAAGATTAAAAATAGCTGATTTAAAATCTTTTTTCCTCTGGGCTTTCTTCATGCTTTTTTTTTTTTCTTGTAAAGTCTGTTGAGACATTCATTTTGCTACTAATTGTTCCCTATACATCTAGACTACATGATGGCACTCCTCTTGTTTTATCTTGTAATGAATTTATGTTGGCTTGTCATACTGAAGGAAACCTGTGTTAGTTCATTTTCAAACCCCTACCTAAGGTGCATGATATGATTCCTGATGAAGATCATGTAGTACATAAAGGTTGCAATGGTGCAATTAAAGTAAATTATCTTAAGCGTGCAAGTGGAAAGAACTCAGAGAACCTGTCTAGCGTGGACAACTTGTTATTGAGTTGAATAATTTGTTGATATTAGTGATGAGGAATGTTCACAAGCACTATAGAGTGAGGAGTATAGTAAGCCATTGATGTGGAATGAGCCCTCAAAGAGAACACACCCACTTCAGTAAAATTCCATTAATTTCACACTGATTTAAAAGCACATTAGAGGTCATTGTGTAATGTAAGACCTCCAGGAAAATACAAAAATGAATAAAGAAAACTTAATTAAGCTATGACTACTTTCTTAATGGCAATAGACTTGAAACATTATGGCTAAAAACTACAAAAATAAGAAAATGTCTAAATTTATCTAATTTATAATAAAATTTCAAATCTGATGGAGCAACTCCTAAGGACTTGATTTTCCAATTGCTTCTGTGTCGTGTATTCATCATTACCCATTAACCACAGAAACAAAATTGCAGCCAGCTGGACTTAAACTAGACAATACCAACTGAAAAGTTTTGAAGTCCCCGCCATTTTTTTCATTCTACACAAATCGCACAATTGCAAGTGGAATCAAAGTCCAAAGAATATCTTTCTTCTTTCTGGTTTTGCAAGTATCCCCAGGCAAGACATTCATCCTTCAAATTAGAAGCTTGGACCAATGAAAAACCCAATTACACACTGCAGGGCACTTGGCCATTCTGGAAGCACAAAGAAGAGACAGATGATTCCATTTTTAGCCTCATTCTTGCGAGGATCTTGTTGGGTTATGGGTCACTCCCATGTAGGTCCCATACCCATTTGATATGTCGTTCAGTGGCGCGCACAAAGATGCACGTGTGTTGAATTGATCTGAAAAAGTTGCAAAATGGCGCACGACATGTGCCTGTTGTATGCATGTGCGCCAATTCCAAAATAGGGCCGCCTGAGGAGTGTGCGAGGGTCTTACGAGCGGGATTTCCAAATTACTTAGTACTTGATGAGCACCCGGGGGGTGCTCGTACGCTAATTATAGTAGGCTTGTGCACGATGCGTACCCGATGGGCACTCAAGTGCCGTTCCAAATATAAATGCGCCTAACTCGATTTTAGAGTTATCACTTTTGATAATTTTGAGTTTTGAGTGCCGACACTATGAGAAAAGGAAGAGAAAGAAAAAGGAGAAGAGGAAGGTTCGAACATCCGATTGAATTCCGAATCGTATTCCATTTTCTATTGACCTCGGGTACATTATTTTTAAAATTGAGAAGGACATTTTACCATTTTTATTTCTTCTCTTTTATCTTATACTCATTATTGCTCAAACTCATTTATTACAAGGTGTTATGGCATTATATTTATTGGGTTTTTTATAACCGAACACATTAATAGTAGATTTATTTTGGACGTATAATATCGTAGTTTTTTCCCTCATTTAAAAGAGGTTTTTCACGTAAAATTTTGTGTGCACTATTATTTGTCGTTATTATTAACCTGTTGTACATTATTATTATTTTCTCATGATTCAAACAAATGATCTGTCTCCTAACAAGTGGTATTAGAGACACGGTTAATATTGTTGTGTATTAAAACTTGTTTAAACTGATAGAAGTTGAAAACAAAATAATTTGCTTGAATAGCTCAAACTATGATATTTGGAGGAACAAGATGAAGGATTTGTTATTTGTCAAAATAATATATCTTTCGGTATTTGCTACTCAAAAGCTAGAGTCAAAATCTGAGGAGGAATGGACTTTTGAATATGAACAAGTTTGCAGCCATATTTGGCAATTCGTTGACCACAATGTATATAATCATATTAGAAATGAAACACACACGAAAAAGTTGTGGGAAAAGCTTGAGACATTTTATACTTCGAAAACTAGTAATAACAAATTGTATCACTTAATGAAATTGATACAAGTAGGATACAAAAAGGGTACATTTATAACTGTCCATTTGAACAAATTTCAAGAATGTGTTGACCAATTAAGTGGCATGGGAATCAAGTTTGACGATGAGTTGCTAGGATTGTAGTTGTTGACCATCTTGTTGGATTCATGGGAGGTGAAATGGATTACTATTGCCAACATCGCTCCAAATGGCACGTTGACCCTGAAGATAGTAAAAGGAGCCATGTCAAATGAGGAGATGAAACGACAATCATGGGCTCTTCCTCTTCGCACTCCAAAGTGCAAGTTTCAGAAACAGGGAAGAAATAAAGGGTGTGGCCCAAAATCTGGCTAGAAGAGTCAAAACAAGCCCCAATTAAGGTATCAAAACCTCGAATGCTATCACTACGGAAAAAGGGACACATTAAGAAGCATTACTACATATGAAAGTGGGAGAATACTAAAAGAAACGAGAAGAAGACTGAGAAGACCCAAGATGAGGAGAGAGCCTCCGTTGTTATCAGGCCCGATGTAAAGAAGATGAAGTGATCACTCTGGCGGATTGTAAAACTAATTGGGTGATGGATAGCGGCACTTCATTTCATGTCACGTCAAGAAGGGAGTTACTCACGTCTTATACTCCTAATGATTTTGGAGTGTTGAAGATGAGAAATAAAGATACATCCGAATTATTGGCTGTGGCAACGTGTGCCTAACACCAACAATGGAACCAAACTACTGTTAAGGGATATTCGACATGTCCCAGATATTCAGCTGAATCTTATTTAACAGGAAAGCTAGTTGACGAAGGGGTCTGCAACACTTACTATGAAGGGATATGGAAGTTAACTAAAGGATCTCTAGTAGTTGACCGGTGAAAGAAGGTTTTCAACTTATATGAGTTGCAAGGCTCTTTTTCAGCTGGAGACATTCATGTAGCAAGAAGCGAGGAGTTTTCAAATCTGTGGCACTCACGATTAAGTCATATGAGTAAAAAGGGACTGAATTGTTTAACCAAGAAGATTTTGTTTAGAGCATGAAAGAAGCTAAGCTAAAGAGTTGTCCTTACTATATGGTGGGGAAGCAACAAAGAGTTTCGTTCTATGAAAACTCATCCATGAGAAAGCCAAATCTGCTTGAATTGGTCCAGACCAATATATGTGGCCCTTTTAAGGTAAAGACACTTGGAGGAGCACTTTATTTCATCACATTTATTAAGGACTATTCGAGAAAGTTATGGGTATATCCGCTAAAATCAAAGGATTAAGTCCTTGATATCTTCGAACAATTTTCAATCCTATTGGAGAGACAAACAGGGAAGAAAATTAAATGTATCTGGAGTGATAACAATGGAAAATATATTAGAGCATTTGATGCATATTGTTGGACCCATGGACTTCGACTCTAAAGGACTTCACCGCAAACACCATAACTGAGTGGTGTGGCTGAAAGGATAAATAAGATGCCAACCAAGGAAATTTGTTACGTGCTTTCAGAGGCAAAACTCCCTGGTGCATTTTGAGGGGAAGCCTTAAATTTCGTGACTCCGTGATCAACCTATCACCAATCAACCCACTAAATGGAGAAGTATCGGAGAAGGTGTGGTTCAAAAAGGAGGTATTTTAGGAGCACTTGTACGTGTTTGAGTGCAAGTCCTTTGTCGATATCTCAAAGGACAAGAGGTCTAAGCTAAAATCGAAGACAATATAGTGCATTTTCCTTGGTTACGGGGAAGATGAATTGCGCTATCGGTTTTATGACCCGATAGAGAAGAAGCTTGTCCGGTCAAGAGATATGATATTTGTTGAAGATGAAACAATTGATGTATTTGCAAAGCAGAATAAGTTGTCTCTAACAATGACAACAACCAATTCTGTGACACTAATCCTTGATATCGGTGCCCATTCGTGATGAAGACGGTGATTAAGGCAATGCCAAAGGGAAGGAAGACCGTGGGACTTCTATATTCGATGGAGTGGATGATTCAAATGAGGATGATGTTGTTCCTCGTGATGATTCTGGACCCGCTGAGATCATTCCGTTCCAATGATCTATAAGAAAACGAAGGCCATCCTCTCGCCTATCAGTTGATGAGTATGTATTGCTTACCAACAGTGGAGAACTTGAAAGCTTTAATAAAGTAATGGAGGATGAGCATACGTCGGAGTGGACAGAGGCCATACAAGAAGAAATGAAGTCCTTACAAGAGAACCACACGTTCAAGCTAACAAAGTTGCCTTAAGGGCAAATGAACTTTGAAGAATAAGTGGGCCTTTCGTTTAAAAATGGACAAGAACAATCCACAGTCAAGGTATAAAGTGACGTTGGTTGTGAAAGAGTTCAAACAACGGAAAAGCAATGACTTTGAGAAGATTTTTGTCCCTGTTGTGAAGAAGTCTTCAATTAGAGTAGTTCTTGGATTAGCCATGGTTCTTGATTTGGAAGTTGAACAATTAAATGTGCGGATGACTTTTCTCTATGATGACCTTGAGGAGAAAATCTACATGAAGCAGTTGGAGGGATTCCAAGTTGAGCGGAATGAGCGTTTAGTATCCGTTTAAAGAAAAGCCTTTACGGGCTAAAGGAAGCCCCGAGACAGTGGTACAAAAAGTTCGAGTCCATTATGATGAGTCAAGGCTACCGAAAGACTATTTTGGACCACTGTATCTTCATTCAAAAGTTTTCGGAAGGCAATTTTGTTATTCTCCTACTCTATGTGAATGATATACTTATTGTTAGGCAAAATGCCTTCCGAATTACTAAATTGAAGCAATAGCTTGGGAAATCCTTTGCGATGAAAGATTTGAGGCCGGCGAAGCAAATTTTTATGATAAGAATATTTCACAATCGAAAAGCAAAGAAATTGTGGATGTCCTAAGAGAGCTACAATGAGGAAATGCTTCAACACTTCAATATAGAGAAGTCCAAGCCAATTAGCACTCTGTTGGCCAATCACTTTAAATTAAGCAACTGGCAATGCCCCTCTACGGATGATAAAAAGGCAAGTATGCAAAGTGTCCCTTACTCTTCAACTATGGGGAGTTTTATGCATGCAATGGTGTGTACGAAACTGGATATTGCTCATGCGGTTAGAACAATTAGCCGTTTTCTTTTAAATCCCAAGAAGGAGCATTGGTCTGCAGTGAAATAGATACTGAGGTATCTCCAAGGAATTTTCAATATGTGTTTGTGCTTTGAAAATGGCAAGCTGCTTCTGGTTAGGTATACTGATGCAGACATGGTGAATGATGTTGACTCTCGAAAGTCTACCTCGGGGTATCTAGCTATGTTCGCGGGAAGAGCTATTTCCTGACAATCAAAATTACAGAAATGTGTTACTCTCTCTACCACCGAGGTGGAATTCACTACTATAACGGAGATGTGGATGAAGAAGTTCATCCAGAAACTCAATTTCAATTATTAGCGATATGTGTTGCTTTATGACAATCAAATGGCTATTCACCTTTATAGAAACTCGTCATTTCATTCCTAATCGAAACATATTAATGTAAGGTATCATTGGGTGAAGAATGTCATTGATTCGGAGTTGCTAACACTTGACAAGGTCAATACCAAGGAGAATGGATCAAGCATGATAACCAAAGTGATGCAAAGGAGAAAGTTTGAAGATTGCCAAACTATAACCAGGATGGTGATGGCCCCCACAAGGTTGTGAGGGGATGTTTGTTGGATTATGGTCACTCCCGTGTGAGTCCCATACCCGTTTAATGTATCATTTAATGGTATGCAGGAGGATGCACCTGTGTCGAACTGATCTGAGAAAGTTGGAAAATAGCGTGCAACAGGCGCCTGTTGTGTGCATGTGTACTAATTCCAAAATGGGGCCGCCTGAGGAGCGCTTGAGGGTCGCACAAGCGGGATTTTTAGATCACTTAGAGCTTGATGTGTGCCCGATGGGCGCTCGTGTGCCGATTACAGTGGGCTCGTGCATAACGCGTGCCCAACGAGCACTCAAGTGTTGTTCCTAATATAAATGCACCTAACACGATTTTAGGGTTATTACTTTTATAATTGCTAAAATTTCTAGCGTCGTCACTATGAAAAAAAGGAAGAGAAAGAGAGAGAAAAGGGAAAAAATGAAGGTTCAAACATCCGATTGAGTTCCGAATCGTGTTACATTCTCCATTAACCTTGGATACATTATTCTTGAAATTGATAATGATATTTTACCAGTCTTATTTCTTTTCTTTTGTCTTGTACTCATTATTACTCAAGCTTATTTATTACAATATGTTGTGGCCTTATAATTATTGGGATTTTTGTAAACGAATACATTATATAGTAGATATATTTCGAACGTATAGTCTCATATTTCTTTCTCATTTAAAAGAGATTTTTTACGTAAAATTTTATAAGCTATATTATTTGTGGTTATTATTGGCTTGTTATGCATTATCGTTAATTCCTCACGGTTCAAACAAATGATCCGATTCCAAACAATTAGAATCCCGCTTCCAAGAAACAAGCGCAGGTACTACCTTCCGCATACATTGAGTCAATATGACTCATGGCCCTCAACCAAAAAAAACTCATTTAGATGAATACCATAGGATGCTTCAAATTGCACTGCTAATCCCTCTCATATTTGTTAAAGTTATATCTGTAAGTCAAACAGCAAACATTTCTTAGTACTAGAATTCATATTATGTACATTACTTCTTTCCACACATTCCTCCAGCAACATTGTCAATTATAACTATTTCTATGAGATAAAACCTAACATTGTAATTATTAAAAATAAGCAATTTCCAGTTCAAAACTACTGTTTCAATACAAAGAATTAATTTTCAAAGCAACGTCAAACAAGCCAATATGAACTTCCAAGTTTCACTAGGCAATTCAAGTAATTAGCACGGATTTTACCAGACATTTAGCCACATCCCCAATAATTAGTAATCGCCACCATCATTTCAACCTAGACGGAATTTTTGCACACATTTTCCCGAAATACCCAAATTAGGAAGGAAGAAAGAGGGAGGGAGAGAAGCACTTACTTTCCTGAGGGCAGGCTCCATCTTATTGGTGAGGGTGCCAGCGGCAATCACACAATCGGACTGGCGAAGGCTAGGTCGGAAATGACGCCGAAACTGTCTAAATCGTACCTAGCAGCGCCAGTGTGCATCATCTCGACGGCGCAGCAAGCCAGACCAAAGGTCATGGGCCAAATGGACCCACGACGAGCCCAGTTCATCAGATCATCCACCTTCGAGATGATATACTCCGCCGCCTTAAGGAGGCCGCCTCCAGTTGTCGGACTAGAAGCGCCAGAGTATTGAGTCGGTTCGGTAGATGAAGATGTAGACAGAAGACAGAACGATATGCAGAGAGAACTGTAGAACGGGTCCTAGGGCGGGCGAGCAGCGCCATTGCTCGGACTCGGGGGAGAGGCAAAGACTTGTGTCTGTTTGGCTCCGGTAACCGGAATAAAAAATGTCAATGTCGGTCTATGAAAGGTGACGGGGAAGAATGAATTCGCCGGGGCCAAGTCACCTCGTCGCCACGTTTAAAAAATTAACGGCTCTTTTCTTTTTTCAATTAAAAAAAACAATAAAATACGACGAATGTTGGACTTATATTCAACGCTATTGACAAAACACTTCCCCGTCACGGAGGCCCTCCATCGCCATAAGGGCTATTAGGATATAACAACTC
The DNA here is from genome assembly GCA_033239525.1 of Nepenthes gracilis. NCBI lineage: Eukaryota > Viridiplantae > Streptophyta > Magnoliopsida > Caryophyllales > Nepenthaceae > Nepenthes > Nepenthes gracilis. The sequence goes on from BSYO01000001.1 coordinate 13,876,865, forward strand.
AAATTCTAAATTAAAAAATTAAAAATATATATATTTATATAGATTTTGTGGTAATATTTTTTATAATATGAATATTTTAATATTATAAAAATAAAATTATTGGCATATTTTTTAAATTTTTTCATCATCATAAACATTAAACAATTGAATTTTTTCAATTCAAGCTTACATATATTCCTATAACATGAAAATTTATCATTTTTGATGTAAAAAGCTAATTCTTTCAAAGCATCATTGAAACTTGGACTCACGTCAAGTGTCTTTGGATGTCTCATATAAGATTATTGTTGGGTCCAGTACTAATAAGGTCTAAAAAAATACAAGGCCCAGTTGTGAAGTAGCAGTTCAAACGGCCAACCCAACTTGATATACAAAACAACCTACGTGGCAACCCGATACTCGCAGTCAATCAGTGTCACCTACAGCTCGTTAATGCGGCTGGAGTGTGACAAGAGCAGCGCAAGGGAGGCGAGCCAATGAGAAGAAAGTTGGCGCTATCAGCCACGGCTCGTGCCACTACTCACAGTTCTCCAGCCAATCCCAACGTGAGAGGTAGACTAATCGTGGTCTATGACACATGCGGTCTCCCCTCCATCACAAGGTAATAACTGACACCCTGGCAACCACTACGAGACAACGTTTGACGAATCCCTATAAGAAGGATTCTCGCGCCCAAAGCTCCGAAAGGAGGAGCCTATAAATTCCCTCTTCGTTCATAGGAAACAGGATTGATCAAACAAATTTTGAGCATTCAACTTGATATTGTGCAGCAAGACTGTCTCCACAGGGATAAAAATCCACAAATCAATGCCCAAATCCCATCTATATCGCCTTCTACATGCTACGAGAGTGAGCCACCCTATGACGACCGGAGCTCGGATTCCCGATCCCAACCTGGACCCCCGATCCCTACCCAGACCGTCACGGTAAAATTTTAAATTATCCAAAATTATCAATTACGCGTCATCAATGAACTCAATATCATTAAAAATCATCAATGATCCTCATAAATGTATCATAAATTAAACAACAATAATAATAACTTCAATAAATGACATCGATGTCCCAAAATATCAATTCCCATAAAGAAAATTTAATATAAGTCGAACAATAACTAAATCATAAATCTTAAATCTCCATTCAGAGAACCTCGAACTTTGATATCACCTCTATTTGGTGGCTACCCAAAAGTTACGTGATCTCCTTGATCCTGATATTAACCTGTCTAATTTGGAGCCAATAAAACACAAGAGTGAGCTGAATGCCCAACAAGTAAACATAATCAATAATAGATGAGTACAATTAAATATCCCGGACAATAAAATAATAAATAAAATTAATAATAGTAGGTAATAGATCAACCACTGTCCGAGACTCAATAACATGTCGTGTTTACAACCCGAAGGCCACGTGAACAGCTAGGTATCAAGGAAGCAACATGGATTCCATAGAATCCGATCATTAGCTCAATACGATGTCACAACTGTATAAACGACAGCAGTATCCAGTGACCTTATTCTACCATAGTGGACCAAAAGCCACGTATTTATGCCCCCGACTGCTGGGTGAGTACCACGAGGTTACCTAATATCTATGGTATCCCCACTATCCCTACAGTTATCCCAAAGGTTATACCCGTAACATACTCATACCATCTCTAATACCCCTTACCAATGATATCCCAGATATCATCCTCTACGATGGTCTCTAGGTTATAAACATCCCTCTCGACTAACTGTACAAGATAACAAGAATCTGAATATCAGCTCAATTCGAGGTCACCACTATATGAGATAATAAGAATCTCCATAGACCTTATTTTACCATAGTGAACTAAAGGTTGTGTATTTACGCCCCCAACGGCTGGGTAATACAACAAGGTCATCCATGGTATCCCCACTATTCCTACAATTCTCAGAGGATGCACCGGTAGCGTGCTCATACCATCTCTGATACTTCTCGCCAATGATATCCCAAATACCATTCTCTACGATGATCACTAGGTTATAAGTATCACTTCTCAATATCAACGACCTCAATCCTCCGGAATGAAATCAGTATTGAAAAAGTATAGACTATTTTACGGTCTCACGGACTCCCATTCATCCAGTTACCGTAAAATCTTTACACTCTCCTTTACTTATCTATAGAGTGCCAATAAAATATACGTACACTATTAAGATTAACGCGAAGAATTATTTATCGGATTTTATCAATGAGATACAAGAATCATCACGTAACCGATTAATATTATTTCAAACGTGCCAATAAACAATGGTAATCCCCTAAAATCCGACATCAACGATGATTGGGGATTTCCTTCGTCCATGTGTCAGCTAGAACGACCAGCATAATCACGATAATAATTAATATGGATTTCGCCGAATTCAAATATCTCAGAATCCACACAAGGATACCACCAACACAACCAATGAGGTACTCAACAATCATAAAATATCACAAGAAAACTCCTGGATCTTATTCCACCACTGTGAATTAAAGGCTGTGTATATCCCCCAACAATTGGGTACTTGCACGGGCTACCGATGCTCGCAAGTTTGACCTTCGACCAAAATCCATGGTCCACAGAGATTCTGCCAAATAAGGTACAGACGTCTCTCGAGCATGCTCATCTTCCGACTCTACCAAGTACGGAAGATACCTCACATATTAACCCAACATCTCCCGCCATGATATCCTCGATATCATGATCTATGATATTCACATGGCCATAAACATCCCATCAACCTAGGTAACGTACCTCAACCCACCAGGATACGGAAATCAGTATTGGATAAGCATAGACCACATTTAAGTACCATAACCTCCCATTCGACCAGATATTTCAATATTTTCACATACTCTCCTCAACCTTGACCGTAAGAAGCCAACAAATACACATACTCACACACCGAGTATAACGTAAAGAAGACTTTGCAACATTAACAATAAAACGTCATTCGGTACTGACCAGGGACCGTACTCACGCCATCAAATTTAATACAAAGGAATTTTTCACGGATCGATAAAAGGACAGACGAGAACTAGGAACAACATATTTAGATCAATTTAAACATTATCTAGTCCCCAATTCTTTCTCGCTATACGAATCCTATAACCTAAACCATACATTACTTATCACCTGCAGACAATTCTAGTTTTTCCAAATCTAATTCATTCATTCAAATTCATCTAATAATTTTCAACGAAACTATATAACAACCTTAACCACGCTTTATCAACTTATATTCTAAAATATGTAAACACATATTTACCATCACATAATACGCTAGTATTTGTTTTACCGATTATAATATTCCTTCAAATATATATATATATATATATACATAAACACATGGCCACTCACAGCCAATATACGTACGCACATCAGTAGCACAGCACACAAGGCAGCAACACTACCCATAGCTTCCACACACGCACTCACCCTCACGCCCACAACCATTCTCTTTCTCTCTAACCCACTCACGCATAGTAGTAGCACACAACCGCACATACCACAGCAGCACACAACTGCACACCCTATACACATACACCCACGCCATAATACATATACACACAATACCGTATATATGCCGTATACGTCCTACCCACTGCCCGTTTCTCTCCATTTTCAAACCCCAGAGCTGGATTCAGAAGGCGAAACAGAGCCAGTTCCAAACAGAACTCATGCTCTGTTTTCTCAAATTTTTACTTATACATGAATCAAAGAAGCCGAGGAGTACGCCATCCCAATTTTCATCTTCTAACAATTAGGAAAGGGCATCTTTAGCATAAACCTATTGATTATTACCCCTCAATCTCACAATTTCTCACCACTCAAGCCGTAGGCTATGTTTTTACCAAACTTTTTCATTTTTCAACCGTTTCCACACAATCTCCACAATACACCCAATTTCAATTAGCATCATGAAAATTGAGGAAAAAAAGAAACAAATTTGTAAGCAAGATGAGAAACGTCAATAAAAATGGGAAATCACTTGCGAACAAAGGAGAATGACATTAAGGGGATTTCACTTGCCTAGAGCGACGACTAGGGTTTGCGATGGTGGCCTCGGCTTCGGCTCAGCAGCAAAGTCAACGGCGGCCAAGGTAAATAGCGACGACGGCTTTGACTGAAGCGGTCGGTTCGGATTGGTGATGGTGGCTTTGGCTTTGATCAATGACGGCAACGGCAGTATCACTCCAGACGAACGCCCCTTCTTCCCACACCAACATCTCCTTAAATAATGAAGGAATTGATTAGAGTTTTGCCAAGTTTCCATTTGAGACCCAATTTCCTTTCTCTCCCACCGCCACAAATCACGCCCTTTCCTCCTTCTTCTCCTCATCCTTTCTTTCTTTTCTTCTCTTTCCCCTTTTTCTTTTCTTTCCTTCTTTTTCCTTTGGCCAATTCCTTCCTTCTCTTCTCCTTTGTTTATTTATTATTATTATATACATATAGTTATTATTATTATTATTATTATTATTATTATTATTATTATTATTATTATTATTATTATATACATATATTTATTATTATAATATATTATTATTATTTACTTATTATTTTTTATATTAATATTATATTAATATATATATTTATTTATAATTATTTATTATTTTTATTTATTTTATTATTATTACTCACTATAATTACTAATATTTATTATTATTTATATTTATTACTATTATTAAAGATATTAATTATCTCAGTACCCTTACCATAATATTTAAATTTTTAATTAATTATATATATATATTTATTTTATTTTCAATTAATAGATTTTGATACACAAAAATTATCTAATATTAATTCATTTAGGTTGATTTGTAATTAATTTAATCTAACTCACTAACTAATCTAAATTTAAGTTAATAGTCTAAATATTTAAACCTAAAAATAATTAAAAATAATTATTAAAACTTAATTTACCAATTTCAATTTCTTAAAATAATAAAATTATTTAGAATATTACACACCCCCTGCGGTGCATATAGGGAGCCGGGCGTCCTGCTACTCGCTCATCAACCTCCCGCTCCAACATTTATGCACTCCCTACGCATTCACAGTATATTTTCACGTACTTTTAAGCGTGTATTCATTTTCGTTCATTGTGGAAAGTTGCTGATTTGAATATTGGAGTCTTTTCGACAGGAGAAATCTCACAAAATTCTGACCTCTCGTTTGTCAGTTGTATTGTGCAGGTTCCAGTTTAATAGCGATAGAGACCGGACCAACTCGTGGTCATCTGTGGATAATGAAAAATCTTAAGTCTCCTTAATCCATACGATAATCGAAAACTTAAGACACAACAATTATAAAATACTAATTGGACTTTAGATCCCGATTAGTGTGTATTAGGTTAAAAATCGTTGAAATAGAAATATTGAAAAATATTGTAAAAATATATTAATATCTAAGATATCATATTAAAATAAAATATTATGCTATGGTCTTTCTAAATAATAGGTTTTTTTTTTTCTTTAATGAATAAGATGTATCCTTATAATATGAAATGCTAAGATTGAAAAAATACTAAAATATTATTACAATATTTATCAAATAATTTTTTCCTTAATACATATGTCATCTTGTTTCACACTTAAATCAACTTTTAAAAAGATATAAAGTTAGAGATTTATCAATGGCAAGGCTAATTTAATGTCCAACCAGAGGACGACTAAGACACCAACCAAAAAAACAACTGTCGTCATTTGGATTTTAAAACTTTTTAAAACACCTTTAAAATAATATTAACCATTAAAACATAATAAAAACCAGTGTCTAGAAGGATGTTAACAGAATCCCAAAATAGGTGTCTTAAAAAAGCTAGACCTTATTGGCAATTTGAGAATTTTAACAATGATAAATGCTAAATGAGTGAGTTACTTATAATTTATTTAAAATTTACTTTCTATTTGTTGGATTTATTTTTGATCAGATAATTATTCATCTAAAAATTGCCCACTCGAATGAGGAAATTATTAATTTGAGTTATGTGAAATTTGTATATTTGATTCTTTTATTTTAATTTATAAGATTAATAACTAGTAATGAGAAATAGAGTAAAACTATAATTTATATCAAATATAAATTTATATGACTTAGGCACCAAAGCACTATCCTTACACTTCATGCCACAGCATACCAAAACTCAAAAATTCATTTTGAACCTTTTACTTCAAATCGATTCAGTTGAATAATATATATAATTTACCTGTTGAAAACCATTTTTCAGAAGCTTTATAATCAAAGAAAACAAGATATCAATACTACCTTTGTAGTAAAAGAAATTCCAAATTGTGGATAAAAAAAAAAAAAATTATTGTTCCTAAATACTTTGAAAGAGTATTTAGTGTTGCAAACACAAACTCAAGGAAAAGGAGTTCAAGCTTAGCCAAGGGGAGACCTAGTGGTTGCCATGTGATTGAACTAGTGGGTGTGTCGATATGTTATCCGGTGACCCAAATTCAAGCCCCGTGACACCCATATGGGTCAAAAATTCGGCAATATTTTCATTGAGAAGATGAAGAATATTTTCCCTGCTATCTATCATTATCATGGAATACGAGAATCCACGGTAAGCTCTAAATACATAATTTCACCTGCAAAAACTGCCAACCAGTCAACCTCCCTGGCCCATATCATTTAGTACAACGTTAATTGAAATGTCCAACAGCTTTTCTCCCTGACTCAATGCTAGCTACAGCTACATCTACTAGTTTCAACTACTACTACTAGTGCCTTGAACAAATTAGACTGGATATGCTTCTTTGGTTTCAATTCATGTCAAATCTCTGATTATAGATGTTCATTTGGCCTCTGCAGTTGCTATTTCCAGCTCCTTGATCGCTTTGACGGTCCTTTGTTCGGTTCAATTCAGCATACATTTCCTCTATCAGAGGTTTCCAGAGACGAACTCGGGCATTTATAAACCAATTGGACACCTAGGTGGTCATGCATCATCACCATACATTTAGCAGTGAATTCTCAAGAATATAACATATCTGTCTGAGATTATTTATCAACCATTGTGACACACTTATCAATCTAAGATTAGTCGGCTTCTCAACATTTTTATCAAAGATATATGATAAATCAATCTCCGCAATTTGGATGAAAAAATTTGCCTTGTTATCATCTTGCAAATGAAGTTTTAGCAAGAAACATATTTAAGAAGCATGAAAATGTACGGAACGAAAGCCTGAATTACCTGGCTCCTTGTCAATCCACTTTTGATTGCCAGCAAATGCTTCTCTGCATCTTTCGGGTACCTGAAATCCACAGTTAATGATCCATCATTAACAAGTTCTTCAAAACAATTTTCATCATGCCCTAAGTAAGCCATTGTCCCGATGGCCAAGAAGCAAAGCCCCATCACAACATTGTGATTATACATAGCACTTAATTACGTTGGGCTCTTGGGTCCCAAAAACGGAAGCACTCTCAAATCGTTGCTACAAGCAAGCCTACTCAAGTGTATATATATATACACACACACACACACACAGACGAAGTGAAAACAAATTCTTGGTGTGGAATCATACAATTTCCGCCACTCAAATACGTGAATCTTTGTTGCAGGCCATGACAAGAATTCCCCAATAGGTGAGACACAGCTCACAAATGAATGTAAAAGGAAAAGGATAGCAAGCTCAGGTATCTGGGTTGACTCAGACATAATCTCTTTTCAATATAACATTGTTGACAAATTTGCTTAGATTTTCTTAATTAGGTAAGGCATACTTTTTCACGATATGGACGTAACAATGTGTACAAAAGGTATCCAGGATTTGTCAAATTGGAAAATGCAGGACATTATTCAAGTCTGCCGCATAGCAAGGGGCTGCATTGGCAGACAGTGGATATTGGAGGTCAATGACCAGGAAGGGAGATTTTCAAGATGGCTAGTTTTTCACGTCACCTACACACTTTACTACATAAAAGAAATTGTATCAGTATATTATTGATGTGCAAAATAGCCGCTCTAAACTAAAAGCTCCTGCCCGCTTAAAAGTTGCTCAAAATCCTTTACCAGCCATTGCAGCCACGATACTAAAGTTTGAACATTTTATGCACATTGAACAGCTGAAGAGAGTAGTGAAGTAGTAATGATTTCTGAGGAACAGTTGTTAATAAAAAACCAGCAAAACATTACAAGAGAGCACACAAGCAGAGGCTTTTTTGATACATGCTCACGAGTTAAATGGTTCTTTTGGATGTTTATGTCTCAGGGAAGGAAAAAATCATGTTGCACAATAATAGGTGGAAGTAGTGAAGTAGTAATGATTTCTGAGGCACAGTTGCTAATAAAAAACCAGCAAAACATTACAAGAGAGCACACAGCAAGCACAGGCTTTTTTGATACATGCTCATGAGTTAAATGGTTCTTTGGATGTTTATTTCTCAGGGATGTTGCACAATGATAAGTGGAAGAACTTGTGTCGCTTAGTTGAAAAAAATGGCATCGGAGCAGACACAGGACTAGGTATGCAAGCTTATGAACCTTTCATGATGCAACTGATTAGGGAAGTCTTGGGATCTGTTCGTTAAGTGCCGTGACAAGGGCATTGTGGATTTGATGAGGAGATTATAACACCCAGAAGTCTCATATCGGGAATTTGACGAGTTTGCCTTCTTAGTTTATAAAGGCGTAATTTGAATAAGCTTACTACTGGTAACAAGAGCTGTTTCCTTTATTTTAACCTTGGTAAAGACAAACAGCCCAAAAAGCTATTGAGTGTTGAGTCACTCTCCTGTGAGTCTTACACCTACTGGACATTTTTTAAGTTTTGATACTGACATTCACTCGATGTTTACACAAGATAGCAGGGAGCTTGGGGCTTAATTTGCAAGTTTGGCAGGAATTTCAGTGGTTGGCTGCTAGTGAGTCACATGATGGCTGTTCAAGCGGCCGCATGGGTTATAAATATGATATTCGGATTTTTGGTCATATTGAAAAAGATAATTTCAATCCCCGAGAGAAATGTTAGACAAAGAAACGAGAGAGGAAGAGAGAGAAAGAAAAAGATGGAGGATTTGTAGAAGGTTTATGGTTCGAATTGTGGTTCACTATTCACCGACCTTAGATATGTTGTACTAATTTCAGTTATAAAATGTATAACAAATTGTTTTTGTTTCTCTTGGTCTTGTAGTTGTTCTTCTCTCGGCTCGTTCAAGTGGAAGTGTTGTACAAACAAGATGTATGTTTAAGGTCAATGGTAACCAAATTTTAGAATTGTATAACTGAGATAGTGCTAGTTAATGGTGACCGAATATCACACTTGTAGTGTGATCTGAACAAGTTAACTAGGAAAGAGTTATTGGTAATCAGTTCTCACACTCATTGCTGTGAGGGAGTTTTATAACCAAGTTGCCTGAAGGGTTATTTATAGCATCTCATATATAGTAAACATATGTTTGGATGAAAGTCCACGTAATTTTTCCCTTTGTTAAGCATGATTTTCACATAAGAATCACTTATTATTTTGCGTGTATATATGATTGTATGCTATTGTTGCTTATTCAAACAAAGAGGCAACAAATTCAATCCTGGTTAGAGAGTTTTTCTTAGTTTCATGTAGTTGGAATTTGTCCTACTACCCAATAAAGGCATGGTCATTATGGAGAAATATCAATCAATTAAGAATTCAAAATTAATTGGTTCAAATATAGAGTCAAGCACTGTCAAGGTTCGATTAGCATCGGTGTACTAGCATGACTATAGAGTAGACCTTATACAGCATTGGGTCAATTTTGGTTCAGACCAGGCCAAGTGATGGCATGTAGATGAGCTCTGGCCACCACGATTGCAACTAGTAGGGGCCTCGCATTGTTTTAGATCTCTTTCTAGTAGGAAGGCCCCACATTGGGCTGGGTAGGGCAAAGCCAATGTTTCCACAGCCGATGGATTCGATAGGCAGCACCCTAGGCCTCACGAAAAAGGACAAAATTTGAAACTATACCCAAAAAGAAACAGTAATTGATTATATTCCACAAACATGAATATGAAAATAAAAATCGAGAACTCACGGATGAAGAAAGTTCTGAAACATCCATGCCCTTAAAACTGAAACTGATCTCTCCGGCAAGCCTCTCTGTGGTCTCCATAATTGCTGATCTTTCCTTCTAAGTTGCTGGAGAGCCCATTGCTTTTGGATGAAAGACTTCTCAAAAGATCTCTCTTTCTCTTTAGCACTCCCGTTATCAGCATGCATTCCCATTCTCAGGATGTGGCTGCTGATTCTCTCCCTGAGATTTTTGTACAGAAAAGAGATTGTTTCGAGAGCAAAACGGGAATGTGACTGAGGGTGGTCCAGCTCTGTTGCAGCATGGAATGCAGATATAACCATATGGATCTCATCTAAGCATTGATTATAGCGGTCATCAATCTGCATTCAGCAATTCCAAGAACGATTTTAATACCTTTTCTTCAATTTCCCGTCATTGAAACCAGTAAATTACACTTAATTAGTCAGGACTTAGAACCATAATGGCCCAGAACATTTTCCAGATTATATCAGTTTTAATTCATAATGTTTGCAAATAATGACAGATTAGGACATACCATTTGTAATAGGGACAACAATTGTGACTTCTTCACTTCATCCTCCTGTATTCCAAACGAAAGATCCATGGGAGCCTCAAATGTTCCATCCATAATGGGAAATTCATTGGAGTAACTTGAAGAGGCTAGTAAGTTAGTATCAGAACACATGAAATCTGTGGAATTATAGTTCATCTGACCTATATTTTCAAGGGAATAGCTTGCTATTTCCGAAAGTATTTCCTGGACTATGTGAAGATATCTCGACCTTGATATTACACGAGAGAACTGTGCAGAGTTACAAGTCGAACCAAAACTCCGAGAAGGCTCCCTACTATTACCGGAAGAAGTATGTGAGCAATGATGTCCGGGTTTCATTCCATCAACAACAGAAGGCCCACAAGTGACAAGACTCAATGAAAGCTCGTTACTGAGGTTGGAGGAAGCAAAGGGAAGATTTGGGCACACAACTGCATTGTTTGGTGATATCCACCCATTTGGTTCACAAAATTGGGTTGGCAGAAACGTTGGTTTCCAGCTCAACTCAGGCTGATTGAAAAACTTGTTCAGATCCCATCTATCGTTCATATCGTCAATGAATGCCCCATACCCACAGCCTAGGGAGGTGGCAGCTGCAGAACTAACAGCCTTGGAGCAGCTGCTTGAAATCAAAGCCCTGAAAGCTTCAGAAGGAACATCTTGTGGCAAAGAAACTGCCAAATCATTCAAATCATTAGCCATATGGGAACTCGAAGCAACAAGGGCTCCTCCTAAGCAAAGATCAGGAAACTGTCTACTGGGAGTTCGAGAGCTTCCCAGTAACACATCCATGCAATTACCTTCTCCAAGGGCAGAATTGCCCATCGTTAATAAACCATTGGAGCTCACGGCATTGTTGTGGCTGCCATGGAGATCTTTAATGGTTTCCCCTTCTAATGCAGAAAGCAAGGGAAGTCCAGTCATAGTATGATCGTGTGCATTAACTTCAAACAAGGTTGGTCGAACCAGTGACCCTGAAAATGCTTGAGACGGAAACCCGCCAATCAGGATGTGATTATGGTTGGGAACATCGACTGGCAAGTTTAGTTCTCTCTCCATGATTTCTTGGCCAAAAAGAGTACTTGAAAATGGCTAAGAACATCAATGGAGGATCTTAAACATTGTTGAAGGTCATTGCGAACTTCCTTTCCATGTAGAATCAAGCATTATTGGATCAGAGTAGGATGCCATGACCTGCTGCCAAATCATATTTACAAGGAAATCTCAATAAGTTGCCTTGAATATTCCAATGTTTGGAAGCAAAGGGTATTTTTGTGGCCGAGGAGGAAGAATTTCATGCTCCAGGCACCTGTACGTGAGGAGGAAGAACGATGAGTGAACTTGTTGTCACACATCCCATTATACTAGGCCTTCTGATAGTTTAAGAAGTTTATCTAAAAAATTTCCGATGTAACTAGGAAGATGATTTGAATACTACAAATGGGTCACTAGGCATGCCAATTTTATGTAGCTCATTTGATATCCTTAACTAGGAAGAATGGAAAACCTCACTGTTTGTTCTCTTCAATTCGCATGGAGAATGTGACATTAAAGGTTACATGAGGTTCACGTACAGAAATGAAGGAAATGAACAACCATATGTCTATCTATATACAAGCAAGGACAAGAGAATCGAGACTGTTTACTTCCAATTTCTCCACGTCTAACCCTTCAAATGGAATTAACTCCTAAATATACCTCCAAATGACAAAATGAAAAATGACATTTTTGCATCTTACCTGAAATCTGGTAGTGAAGAATATGCTAATACAACCACAGACACAAATTAAAACTTTGCAAGCAATTTTAACACATTACTAGCAACACGTATAAACAAAGAACACTAAAGGAACTTTATAATTCAAAACTGTTTTTCCTAGTGCTAATCATCAACATCAGCAAAGCCTTTAAACCGCTCAATGCTGCAAGGTCAGCAATATTATCAATGCTCTACAACCATTCCTTTTTACTGTCTCAATCCAAATCTCTCTAGGCCTATCTCGCTTCTCCCACCATAATAAAACTACACCAAACAGGCGTAGAATTAGTTAGTCAAGGAGGATAAAAATCAACTGCCACATCATTTCATGAAGTGGCAAGTTTAACTTCACTGAACTTGGCATCATTTTGCTAACTTTTACACTATCCATCTTAATAAACTTCAGAAACTCTGCATCCACATTGAAGTGAAGATGGGGGAGGAGGCCTGTCTGGGATTATAGAATGGCAAAAAAAAACAGAGGATAGCAGGAGCAAGGAGGACACAAATAAATGGCTGCAATTTCAACTGAATATGCTCCCAAACAAATTACTTGAAAAAGGTAGCATTGAAGCATAAATAGACATCATAATATATTATATAATGGGAGAAAGAACTTAACCTTTAGTTAGCATCAACAAACAAATACCTGATGTTGCAGACTTCTTCGAGCCTTGACAAAAGCAAAAACAAGGCGAGGGGGGGTGTCTAGAATATTTAAAATTGACTGATTGATCTCATGAAAACAGAACCCGGAAAATGTATCTAATGTCAAATGTTGAGATGGCTTCTTTTATACTGTAATAGGCACTAAATACGTTTCCTCAGATAAACCAAAACAAGAAATCATTGGTTCCCCTTTTCCCCAAACAGTATATAATAAAAGCTCATAGAAACAGTGTTAAGAGAGAATAGTTTCTACTTTAAAAAAAGGTGAAAAAGCTGCGAATACTGTTCCAACATGTCCATCTTCCTAAAAACCACATAGAAATAAAAGCCAAATTAAAGGGGAGATGAATTTGTTTGCGTCAACAGAAAAATGGGATTCTGCTTGAGGAACCAAAAACAAAAGAAACTGAATATTCAAAGCCTCAGAACGAATAAAAAAATTCCTCCCTTCCTCTCCAAAACATTGAAGCTAAAACAAACAAGTGGGTATCAATAATAAAGGAAGTTCATTTCAGAGAGCCCCATGTAAAGGAAGAAAGAGTGTCAAAAAGCCAAGGAAAGGGTTCTGCAAAGGACAGGAGGGGCACAGAATGGACCCATTAATAAGGATAGAGAAAGAAGAAGAGCCAGCTACACCACACGAGTAAAAACAATGGCATATAGGAAGAGAGAGAGAGAGAGAGAGAGAGAGAGTGGGGGAGGGAAAAAGAAGATGAGAAAACATTACTTGGGGCAGTGCCACTCATTTCTGCTGCAGGTGCGGAGGGCCCATCTTTCCCCCTTCTCTCTCTCTCTCTCTCTCTCTCTCTCTTCTTTTGTCTCTCACTGATCTCCTTTTTATCCTGCTTACCTCTCATTTTCTGCTTCCTCACTGCAATCATCATAATCAAAATATCTGGATTCTCTCTGTTGAAAATTCTGTTCATGGCAGAAGGTACCAGGGTCATTTTTTTCCAGGGGAAGTTGCTTTACCTTTTAGCTACTTTGGACAAACTCGGCATATGTGATAGAGAAAGATGAGCAAAGATAGTAAAGCAGACTCTACAATTTCAGTTGAGAATCAAACGAGCTTCAGGGTTTTGGGGCACTGAGCTAAGGGAAGGTTAAAGGGTTTTAAGAGAAAAATACTGTAGCGAACAGCGTACTTTACGCAGAGGTGAAATGATGATGCAAGCAGTTTTTACCCACGAGCAAGGTGAGGTTGAAAAATCTTTGACGAATTTATGAAGTGCAATTACTCCCTACCATTCGGCCTTTTGTACGGCTGAAGTGGAGGAGTTGCCTTTCGAATTTCCGAGGGCAGCCAGCAAGAGAATAATGAGGTGGAAGAAAGAGCCAAACCAACGGGACGATGAAATTATTCATTTATAAACTAATTATGTACATTCCTGTGTGTAAAAAAATTAACATTAAATTTAAACGATATCATACCTATTTCTCTACTACATTTAGATCAACTTTCTATTTAAGCAGTTGATTTCTTAATTTTTTAAGAATTTACTGTAACCTAAATTATTAAATATTTTTAGTTATTTTTATATTGACTATATTTTAAATAAATTTTTATAATCTTAAAAAAGTTTTAGATGATATTAAAAATGTTAAAAAATATAATTAGATAGTATTTTTTAAAATATTAATTTTATATTATTGTTTAGATTAAATAATGATATATATTTATCATCCTAAAACCAAGAATTAAGTTTAAACTTAGTACTGAAATCTTTCTTAATTTATAATTGTTGGGTTCAATATTGATACGGCCCAGAGACCGCAAGGTCCAACAATGTCGGCTTGCACGACTGGTAAGGCCCAGAATCCTCAACAACCTATGTAGCGGCCCAGGGGCCACAACTAATCAGCACATTCTGCAACTCATTAATGCGGTTGTAAGCGGTAGGCTTGATGACAGAATAAGCTAGCCAATGGGACGAGAGTCAATACTGCTAGCCGGTGCTCGCGTTATTCCCGCCATTGCCTAGCTAATTCTTGTGCGAAAGGTAAACTAAGTGTGGTTGGCAGTTCACGACGATCTCCTCGCCACCGCTAGGTGACAACTGGCACCGTTGGCAATCGCCAGTGGTCAGCAGTCGATGAATCCCCTTCTATCACCTACAGGGGGATTCTTGCGCCCAAGGCTCCTCTCCATGGAGCTTATAAATTTTCCCTCCTTCTACAGGAAAGGAGATTCCGATTCAATATTGGATATTGTGACACAAGCTCCTAGAGCTCCTGATCTCAAGCCCGCTCATAAAATCGAACTCCAAAGCCTCTCTCGTGAGCACCCATAGTGAGCCACTCACCGCAGTGCAACCATGGAGCCCAGCCTCCCAGAAGCTGCTCATTGAATCCTGCACTCTTGCATACTTGTACTCCCACCGCATACATCGCATTTTACCTGCGCACCTTTACGCGTGGTTCTGTAAGGTCCCACATTGGATTGGAGGAGGGAAACGAAGTGTCCTTATAAGGGCATGGACACCTCCCCTCTTATAGACGCGTTCTGGGAGCCCGTGAGGGGTTCGCCAGGAGAAAACCTTGAGGCCTGTGTTTGGCTTGGGACGTCGTGAAGTTCCCCAGGCCAAAGAGGATAATATCTCACTACGCTGTGCCGCCGCTGTGCCACTCTGGGAGACGCGTCCTGGGAGCCTGTGGGAGGTTCGCCAAGAGAAAACCTTGAGGCCTGTGTTTGGCTTGGGACGCCGTGAAGTTTCCCAGGCCAAAGAGGACAATATCTCACCACGCTGTGCCGCCGCTGCGCCACTCTGGGAGACGCGTTTTGGGGGCGGCTTAGGCCGTCTGCCAGGAACAAAATCGTGAGGCTTGTAGGCTTGGAGATGCCGTGAAACTCTCCCAGGCTGCGGCCTGTAGGCTTGGAAACGCCGCGAAATTCTCCCGGGTCAAAGCAGACAATATCTACATGCGGATGCGCCGGGGACGTTACAGTTTGTAACGTCCCCTGCGCATCCGCATGACAATATTGTCCGCTTTGGGTTGGGGGAACTTCATGTCGTCCTAGGCCATCACGCAGTCCGCACGATTTTGTTCCTGGTAGACGGATTCCACCGCCCCCAAAACGCATTGTCAAGGAAGAGGTATCCACACCCTTATTATAAGGCACGCTTCGTTGACCTCCCCATCCGATGTGGGACTCTACAGTCCACCCCCCTTGGGGACCCAGCATCATCGCTGGCACACTGGACCGGATCCCAACTCTGATACCATCTGTAACGTCCCCGGCACATCCGCATGACGATATTGTCCGCTTTGGGCTGGGGAAACTTCACGGCGTCCCAGACCATCACGCAGCCCGCAGGGTTTTGTTCCTGGCAGACGGATTCCACTGCCCCCAAAACGAGTTATCAAGGAAGAGGTATCCACACCCTTATTATAAGGCACGCTTCGTTCACCTCCTCATCCGATGTGGGACTCTACACGTTCCTTTCTATTTATTGTGGGAAGTCACTACTTGAGCGTCGGAGTATTTTCGGTAGGAGATAACCCGCCAACCTCTGACCTCTTATTTGTAGTTGTATTGTATGGGTTCCAGGTTAACAGTGACGGAGACCGGACACGCTCGAGATCTAATCTAAACCAGAAATTCGGATACTCACTAATCCGTATAACAATTTGGAACTTAGGACGTAACAATAATTAATTTTTTACTCAAAATATTATTTTTTATTTCCTTATTATGTATTTTTATTATATTTATTAAGTTATTTTTAACACGTCTAAAATATTATTATTTTGTTAATTTAATTTTGTTATATGATATTGATGCGTCCTGGGTATCCGAGCTGTTGTACGAATTACAAAATCACTCAATCTTTTACTACGGGTCAAATTGGAGTGGATATGATCTGCATCTCTATTAACTAGAAATATGCGCACGACAAATAACAAATAAGATATCAATGAATTGACGGGACTCACTCCTCGATTTATCCTCCGATATTCAAGTTAAAAATCTTTTTAAGAAAATAGAAAGATGAGAGAATGTAAAAATATAGAGTTGCATTTATGTGAGGAATGTGATAGGAGGATTGGGCTCTTGAATACGTTCGATGGGGAGCCGCTTAGAGAGATGGAGGATTGGGTTTCGATGTATGGCACTCGATGAGTTGTTCACTACAAGACGTTTGGCGGGAAGCGGTCTAAAGAGATGGAAGAAGGTACTCAATTGAAGTTGCTCACTAGGGGTACATTTAATGAATAGCTCATTAGGGGTGTACTTGATGAGTAGTTCAGTAGACAAGCGCTTGGCGGGAGTAGCTTGGAAAGATGGAGGAAGGCATTCGATTGAAGTGACTCACTAAAAATACACTCAGTGAGTGGCTCACTAGGGACACATTCGATTGGAGTGGTTTAGTAAGGATGCATTCGGTAAGTGGCTCATTAGTGGGAGAAAAGCAGGAAGGGTACTCAATTGGGGTGAAGAGAGAAAGCTGTGTTAGAGAACTTGGGTCCTCCTTGTCTCTGGAAGAAAGATCCCTTCTCCCAAAAAAGTCCCTTACCCCCAAAAAAGGTCTTCATTCTCTGTGAAACTGAGAAGTATTTGTAATATTTTGTGGAGAAGAATTGGGCACCAAAACTTATGATAGGTGTCCCATCAGAAATCGTCGGGTGTTAGGATATTGATGGGAGCCACCGTTGTTAATTGTTGGCTTACGACAATGAGGTGACCACGAGTAGTTCTCTCGACTCATTTGTTAGATTGTTGTGGTGACAACTACAGGCGGCGCTTGCATTTGCGTGCTCTGATCACTATATGTGCCTACTCTGTTTGTTTTACTAGCTACTTTGCAGGAGTCTTTCCGATTAGTCCGTTCGTTTGTGTTATCGATTGGGCCGCCAACGCTTGTTCCTTTGGTCCATTGCTCCTTGGGCCTCATCTTGGCTATTACTGCTATTGGGTTGGATTAGATTAGTCTCTTTTCAAGGGCTTCGATCGCTACTCATGGGGCCTTCACTCTTCTTGGCATGTTGACAGTTGGGCTCATTGTTAGACCAGCCCATTGTACTGCTGAAACTATCGGATGTATTATTCTGATAATCAACTTAAGAGGGGTGAATTATGTTATTATTAATTTTAAAATATTTTCAATTTGTTCAAATATTTGATACATAAAATTAAAACAAATACGACAAATAAATAAAGAATAAAAAAATATAATAATGTATTTATACTGGTTTACCGGCGCATACATTCAATTTCTAAGTCACGCTTGAAAGTTAAATCCACGAAATCGATTTTCTTCTATTAGGTAAAGATCAAATCTTATAATATCAATAAACACTCCAACACTAAATATTTTCTCAAGAGTGACATCTTTACTTTTTTTACTTCTATAAGAATTTAATTATAATAGTTTTCTCCCAAAAAAAGCATAAGTAAGTGAAGCACAGATTTGGTTCAATAAAGATATAAAATTTATGCTTAACAAAAGACTAATATTCCTCAATGTGTGGTCAGATTTTTTTTTTTTCAAGCAAAAGTAAGCTATCTTTATATGTGAAGAATAAAATTTATGTAAATAAAATGAATAAGTTATCCATTGATATAAAGGACCATCTCAATATTAACCTATTACATTGTAAATTCTGAACCCGGATGTCTTTGAACTTTAAAAAAATCTATAAAAATATTATAAGTATTATCATTATATCTAGTTTCATTTTGTAAAAAAATAAGCTTCAAATATTTTATTTTTCTTAGAGATAAAATTTTAAAACTATATCAAAATCAGATTATATATATTATTTTGACAGGACTTATTTGTTGTCTTTAAAAAATATATCAATTAGCTGACATTCTATAAATACAAATCATACCTTTTTTTTTTTAATCTTATCAAGTCTATTTTTATTTAAAGTTGAAATCAAATTTTAATCAATTTTATCCATTGAGATATGTGAAAAATATGATAACACTATCAATTTGAATTCTATCATCTACCTATACAGATTGATAAACTTTAAATAATTATTTCCCAAATATTATGATGTTGGATGATCCAAACTTTAAAATTTATTTTTAAGATATTAAATTTAAGTAAAATAATAAATTATCAATATTAATTATGGGTTCGGGTTGAAAATTTAGCATTATATTGAAGTAGTTTAGATTTTAGTTGTGCCTAACATGCACCTGATCTATACATAAGTATATTTTAAATAAAATTATGCACATTTAAGATGCTCATAAGGTGCTTGTGTGTATTTAGTATAGAATAGCGGCACTTGATATACGTAGACTTGGTGCTCGTGCATAAATTTAAAAAATCCTTTGCGTGATCCGTTTGTAACCAATGCACCTGCATTAGTATGTAACAATTAAGTCATTTGATCAATTTTAATTTATTTCTTATAAAATTTTGAGAGAAATGTTAGAGAAAAAGAGAGAGAAGAAGAAATAAGTTGAAGAAAAAGTGAGAACATGTTGATTTTAAATGAATTTGATGACTGATCCAGACTTCGAAGAGAGATGGTTTGAATGCCCGTTCTCGAAGTTAGAATCTTGTACACCACTAAACAAACGAGGTAGTAACGACGGGATGTAATCCAAGATAACACTCCACGCTATGCCTTTAACGGAAGGGCGAAAGAGAGGAATCGATTTCTCTCTGCTATAGACGTCGAAAGGTGCTAGGATGTTTTGGGAAGGCAAGAACGAGTGAAGAGATCGTGCCTCGAGTTGGAGTGTGTTTGAGAGCGCCGGGAACCAGAGCTTGATGCACTTGTGTTTTCTCTAGGGAGCAAGAGAGAGAGTTAGTCGAATCCTCAAGAAAGCGTAATAGAAGGGAAGCGCCAATGTGAGGACTATAGAGCGTGCTCGGATTTTACCTCTTTATGGCAAAGATGGTGATCTTCCTTCTTTGGAAGGAATCATCCCCATTGTGATCTTTGGGGGCCTTCCTTGTGAGGAAGGCACGCATTGTCTAATTGTGGTGGATTGTTTCCTTCTCGAGGCGGGTAACCACTTTCTAAATTTCCTACCTTTATCCGAGTGTATTAGTTAGAAGGTTCTACTTGGTAGGAATTAGAAAGAAGGAGTTGAGAAAGGGATCTTGTCAACGCCTTTTTGGAGTTGGTTGATTTAGGAAGACGAGTCTTGCTGATATTCCCTTTAAGATCGTGGAATATGGGCAACTTGTGAAAAGATTTTATTAGCTTTGTTATGATTTTGGGCCTCAACGGGTCGCGCCCATTAATCCCGAAAGCTTCTCGGGCGCCAATGTGAGAGAGGACGGTCAACGCCAGTGTTGACCGCTCGACTGTGTTTGAGCATTTCAGCCGCCCTCATGGAAGGCGTCCAACGTTGGACTCCATTTGGGCTATGGATTTGGGCCGTGAGTTTGGGCCAACCCATTTACATACACCCATCATAATTATTTCCCAAATATTATGATGTTGGATGATCCAAACTTTAAAATTTATTTTAAAGATATTAAATTTAAGTAAAATAATAAATTATCAATATTAATTATGAGTTTGGGTTAAACATTTAGTATTATATTGAAATAGTTTAGATTTTAGTGGTGTCTAATGTGCACTTGATCTATACATAAGTATATTTTAGATAAAATTATGTGCATTTAAGATGCTCATAAGGTGCTTGTGTGTATTTAGTATAGAATAGTGGCACTTGATATACGTAGACTTAGTGCTTGTGCATAGATTTAAAAAATCCTTTGTGTGATCCGTACGTAACCAATGCACCTGCATTAGTCTATAACAATTAAGTCATTTGATCAATTTTAATTTATTTCTTATAAACTTTTGAGAGAAATGTTAGAGAAAAAGAGAGAGAAGAAGAAATAAAATGAAGAAAAAGTGAGAACATGTTGATTTTAATTGAATTCAAACTACTTTTTGATAAAGTAAAGCTAATACAAGTGTATCTAATTTATTTCTTTATTTATTATTAAACTTTTTCTAAAATTTTTAAGTTTTTTTATTTAAATACTCACGCATGTGATTTTTGTTACATCTCTTAGCTATATCTTGCATATATGTTAGTTTGATTATCATTTTATAAGATTTTTAAAAGTTTATATTTTAAATTCATGTATTTCATATTAAAATCTTGAAATCCTTATACATATATTCATACAAGTCCTTTTCTTACAAGTAGTTTAAAAAAACTCTAATTTAATTTCAATAAATATCATTATCTTTTTTAGATTTGAGGAAAAAATTTGAATATTCATATTTTTGTATAAAATTTTCAGTTTTAACTAAATAAAAATTATTATAGATATTAACGAAATATATCTTGAGATATTCTAATATAATATTTACAAATTAAAAATTAAACATAATATTTATGGATTAGAAAAGTGACATTTAACTCTGATTATAAAAAATAATATGTAATCGGTTTATTCACAGACTGTGAATAATATCATATGACTTTTGTCAATGTAAAAATAATTATGATCTGAATTTTGATATTTAACATTTATTAATAAGGTTATTACCGTTCATTAGTTCTTATACATTTGAAAGATTTTTATATATTATACAATTCTTATATCTTTAGATGATTTTTGCAAAATTTATATTCTTATATGTTTGAAAAAAATTTAGCAATTTTGTATGCTTTTATATATTGCACCAATGCAACATATTTTACATTTATATGTTTGTATATTTATATACGATTTTATACATATTTTATCACAATTTTAATATTGTTGGTTTTTTTTTTATTTTTGATCATAAATATCATCTTCTTTATAGTCATTAACTATATCTATATGTATAAAACTTATATAGATTTTATTGAGTATTAAACTCACTATTATCTATTTTTTTTTATTTACCTTTTAGATTAATGGGTTTGAATATATTTGTAAAAATTTTCAAACAATGAAGAGGCTTATGAAAAAAAATAATTGTAAGGATACTTTAGTTCTACTATAACAAATCATTGATACAAGAGGGTATAACCATGAAGGCATAAAATTAAAAATTTAAACAAAATAATACATCAATATAATATGTTTTTTCCTTTTGTTATTTTTAAAGCACAAGCATCGAAGTTCTGTTTTTGAAAAAAAAAAAAGAAACATTAAGCACATAAATTTAATTACATATGGAGCTTACTAATAACCCTTCTTATGATAAAATTATTTCAAATTATATAATTATGGACAAGGATAATCAAAAATATTATACAACTCAAGTGAAAGCACCCCATTTCATTTACAATATGACAATTGACAATTTTTTACTCAAATTATAAATATATTATTTCACATGATAAAATATAATTAATTTTATTTATTATTTACTTAATTTCTTACAAGCATGATATATGTCAATAACAATATAAATAACTTATGAGATTCAATTATAGAAGATAATAAAGTTTAAATTAAAAATTAGGAAAGTGAACATATTCCATTTTTTAGGTAAGACATGCATAATATGTATTCCAAGTTGTTAAAATATTCATAGAATATTTTTAGACATTCTAATATCATAAATGATCCCCAAAAATCAAATAAAATTATAATTTCACATGAATAATAAATTTATTTTTAAAAGAACAATATTCAATGAGCATAAAAATAATCAAGTTTCTTTTTCTATAGATAATCCAATCTCAACACACTAATATTTTTGTTATTATTTCTAAAACTTTAGATTTAGATGTTCTCTTAGCTTTGAATATATTTTCATCAAATATAGCTTAAAGTTGCTGTCACAAAGTTAATTTATGTTTTTATAATCAAGTAACACATCTTTATCAAGCAAGAATAAAATGTTTCTAATATTAACTATATAAATAATTTTGCCTTTTAAATTATCTTCAAATGTGACCTATCCTTCATTCTTATTTTTCAAAATCATAATTCAAAACAAATGACATCTTTTTTATTTCTCACCTTACTTTTAAATTTTTTGATTTGATTTTTTATTTTTAAATTTTTTAAAATCTTTTAATTACCATGACCAAAATTATAATTACTCTTATTATTATCTTTTGTGTTTAAAATTTTGAGAGTAAAATTCGGATCTCTTGACTTGTAGCTTATATGTTATAAATGATTTAATGAACTCTATTATAGATAATTTATTCAACTCCTTTACTTTATCGATAACAGATACTTTTATTAACAGTATCCATAAAAATAGTATTTATTTTGATGAAAAAAAATAAAATGAGTATTTATTTATTCAAGTGTAATTACTTATGCAATTTTGATTAAAAAATTTTTTAGTCACCCACAAAAATATTTATTTTAATTCCAAATTATGCAATATTCATTGCTTTTGCATTATTAATATAAATGTTTATTTTATTATCACTCTTGATGGGTACAATTATAATTAGGCCTATATGAATAAAAGTCACTAAGGCCATGATGTAAAATGGGTTAGACAAATTGAGGCCCACAAACGTAGGCCCAACAAAATCCCATACAGTGAACTGTTGGGTTATGCGCACAATCTCACGTCCGAGACTATTACTGCTTCAGTTTAACTCCGGAGACCTTAGCCACTTCAGTTTAGCTCTGAATGCCTTAACCGCTTTAATTGATTCTATCCAACGTAACATTACAAGTCACGAGAAAACGAACGGATCAAGAACTGAATGATCTGAGTATCATATAAAAGGAAAGAGATGATTAGGGAGAAATGCAGAGCAGCCTGTTGAACAAGGAATGGAGCTTTCCAACAACAGAGATGGAGGTCGTTCACGATTAGAAGGCTGATTAGGCCCAAGATCTGAGGAGGAAAGTTCTGAGCAGCGAAATCCTTGTTATTTGAGAAATGACTAGAGACCTTCGGAACATGATGGGGGCTTCTGCAACATGCAGTCTGCTGAAGAAAGTCGTCACTCTAATCGGTCAAACCATCCAAAGTTGAGGGATTACCTCAATGAGAAAAGATCAGCAGCTATCGCTGCCCCTCATGCAGATGAAAGATTGGAGAAAGTCTGGGAACGCATGGTCGGTGACAGTATAGATAGGCACTATGTAGATTTGAGAAGATCTCCTTTTACGATGGAGATTAGAACTTGTCAACTCTCGCATAAATTCAAAATGCCGATGTTGGACGTCTACGATAGAAGTGGTGATCCAATGGATCACTTAGACAACTTTTGCACGCACTTGAGTTTTCAAGGTTTGGATGGAATGAGTATGTGTCAGTATTTTCTCCTAACACTAAAAAAAGATGCTTGAATTTGGTTTCATCATTTGCCACCAAATTTGATCCAGTCGTTTGAGGAATTGGCTAATTGTTTTCTGTTACAATTTGCCTCCAATAGGAGGATTGAAAAACAATCTTGGCACTTGGCTCATGTCAAGTAAGGGCCATGGAAAAGTTTGAAAAGTTTTTTAGGAAGATTCACTGTGGAAGCCTGGGGGATTCCCCGCCTTACTGATGAGGTTAAATTAAATACGTTTATGAATACTTTGAAGTTTGGTGAGTTTTTCAAGCATCTGGCTCATAAGGATCCCAGGACCTTTGCTGAAGCGGAGGCTATCACTTGAACCTACATAACAGCCAAGGAAGCGAATGAGGAAAAGAAGCCAATACGAGACGATCACTCGCAGCATGGATCAGAGGAAGGAAAAGGAGTAGAGACCGTGTTGACTTGCGAAATCCGAAGAAGCAGTCTAGGTTTGACCCAGGGGCTTGAAGGGAATATAAACCCTTAAACCTGACCCCATTAATGATTCTAGAGCAAACATTCTTATGGAGATACGAGGAGAGAAGTTTCTGAAATGGTCTAAGCCAGTCAAGAGCCTAGAGGGAGGTAATCAATCGAAGTACCGTGGTTATCATCAATCTTCGGGACATAGTACAAAGGAATGCAGAACCCTGCAGAGAGAAATTGAGTAGTTCATAAAAAAGGGGAACCTCAAAAAATTTGTGAAGAATCTGGGACAAACCACCAGAGAAGAAGGAGAAGAGCAGGATTAACAACAAAACTCGAGAAACTGAGAAACCATTCCATAGAAAAATTTATTGTAATCTGTAAGGAAGTGAAAAAATTAATTGATGTCGGATCATAAGAGAAGTCCAGTATCCTGACTGGCTCTCCAACGTAATGCTCGTGAAAAAAAGTAATGAAAAATGGAGAATATGCGTAGATTTCACCAATTTGAACAAGGCTTGTCCTAAGGACAGTTACCTGCTGCCTAGGATAGATACATTGGTGGATTCCACAGCAGAGTATGAACTGCTAAGTTTCATGGATACTTATTTCGAATACAATCAAATCAGGATGAGCCAGAAAGATAAGGAGTATACTTTTTTCATAACTGACCAAGGCACGTATTATTATAAGGTTATAGTTTTTGGTCTAAAAATGTAGAAGCCACTTATCAGCGGCTTGTAGACAAAATATTTTAAACTCAAATGAGTTGAAACATAGAGGTCTACATGGATGATATGCTCATAAAGTGCAAGGTGGCATGTGACCATATCAAAGATTTGAACGAAACCTTTGGGATACTCAGAAAACATCAGATGAAGTTGAACTCAATTAAGTGTGCTTTTGAAGTAACATTGAAAAAGTTCTTGGGCTTTATAGTCTCACAGCATGGGATTGAAGCCAATTCGGAGAAAATAAATACCAAAATTGATATGGTATCACCTGCGCAGTGAACAATGTCTAGAAACTAACTAGGAAGCTTGCAGCTTTATCCCGTTTCTTAGCCAAGTCGGCTTAAAAATGCCTTCCATTTTTTAATGCTCTAAAGGGAATGAAAGCAAATGGTTTTATCTGGACAGCTGATTGTCAGACTGCTTTTCAAGAGTTAAAGGACTATTTGTCTAGTCCTCTTTGTTAACTTCACCAAAGCAAGGTGAAGATTTTTATCTATACTTGGCAGTTTCGGAGACGACGTTAAGTTTAGCATTGATCTGAGAGCAATCAGATGTACAACAGCCGGTATTCTACGTTAGTAAGATATTGGCAGATGCTAAAAATCGTTACTCACATGTGGAGAAAATGGCCTTAGCGCTTATTTATTCAGCCTGAAAATTGCAACCTCATTTTCAAACTCATAGGATAGTTGCTTTCACTGACCAGTCTTTGAAGGCTGTGTTACAAAGGCACAATATGTTTGGAAGATTAGTAAAGTGGGCAATAGAATTGGGTGAGTTTCACATTGAGTTTAGACCAAGGCTGGCAATCAAGGGTCAGGCCTTGGCATATTTCATCGTTAAAATCACGACCCCAATTCCAACCACCTCTGTTGGTAATGAAGACGTTTGCCAGATAGTTGATCTGCCCAGTTGGACTTTGCACGATGATAGATCATCAACGCAGTCCCGAAGTAGAGCCGGAGTTATTATGAAGACTCCTGATGGAAAAGAAATCAGTTATTCCTTGAGGCTTGGATTCCCGACGACTAATAATGTCGCAGAGTATGAGGCCTTGCTCGAATTTAAGCTTGCCAAAGAGTTGTCACAAACCCGGACCAAACAAGTAAATTAAATAAATAATTAAAATTTATAAAATTTAACATTCCAATTAAATTCAATAAATAATATTAAGTTTTAAAATTTTGGGTGTGACAATCCAAATAAATAGGACTCGACAAATTAAAATCTACTTAGGATATCATCGGACAACCGTTCGGATAAAATAAATACGATTTGCTCTACAAATATCGTAATGGCGGTAACAAATCAACCAAAATCATAATCAGACATAACATGATATAATATCTGAACTACTCTCGAAACATAACCACGGGCCTATACCCGATCAATTTTATAATTTAATCATATCAAATACCAATTTAAGTCATATTAAAATCTAAACTCACCAAATCGGACGAATGGCTGACAGATCACGTCCATACTTCTACAATGCATCCGAATCTTCCACTCAGAAGGGATAAAATAGAAAAACGTAAGCCAAGCGCTCAGTAAATATCGTATTTAAATAAAAAGAGTCCAACAAATTAGAGGAAATGATCTAATGGATGAAAATCCAACCAAATAACAAAATAAATTCAAATTATCGATAAAATAAATCCAATAAAAATCCAAGATCTAAAGTCAAAAATTTGAAGGTAGTCTTGTACTCAAAGCAAATATCCAAATCCAAAACAACTGTCTAAATTCTAAAAGCAGTCATCATCGAGACATATATATATATATTAATATATATAGAAACAAAATAGATGTGATCTAGACTAATTCTAAAGTTGATATCCAATCTAAGTCCAATTCGAGTTCAAGTCCAAGTCCAAATCCAAGGCCCAATTAACTTGTGATTTGGGACAGAATTCGATAGTCAGATGATCCAATAGTGTGTATAGAAATCGAAGTAGCATTACGATAGATATTCCAAAGGTTCAGGACATAACATATTATCAAAATCGTTGTATGACACATACCAATGCTCAACTGATGGTAAAATCGGCGAATTTTAAACCCAAATCAAAATCGAACATAAATGAATATAAAAATACAAATTATGCATCAAATTTGGGTTTCGATCATTTAAGGACCAGTTTGAGGAATGGTTACATATAATCTCGATAACCTTAAACTAAATCAAATGTAATTTAGGCCAGCATGTATAGCCATACATGTACTCTGTACCCATGGATAAGGTTGCTCACCATTATTTACCACCCGCGACTTTGGGTGCAATTATCAAGATTGTTAAATATATTATGACATTCGAATATATTCTAAGGTCAAATGAAATTATCCAAATGGGAAAGGTCACTACTTCAATCCTTTCCTATTTGCGGAAAGAGATTTTCAAATAACAAATATCTCTTTGTCGAGAGTTGGCTGGAATATCTAATAATCTAAATCCAAATATAGTGACCACGGCCTGATACATGCATGTAACTACACGGCCCATACAAAGTTTCATACTCATTTTCATATAAATGTACTGATATAAAAATATACAATATCTAATAAATTATTTAAGCTTTTAGAAAAATATTAAACCATCCGAATTTATAAAACCCAATCCAGAAACATCCAAATTAGCCAATAAACTACATATGCATGTCCAGATAAAAAAGATCATGTGTATAAAAATACATATATGTTTGTAAAATTTTGAACAGTGTCAAAAACATATCAGATATTAAATCAAACTAAAGAAGGGGTTTACAGATACTTATTTTGACCTCATACTTTACAGATTTGAAGAAAGGATATCTCAAAACAACCAAATCACGCGATACTCCTCACTATCTCGCGAAGCCTGCACATTGTCCTTTTTCTCCTCTGCGCGCGGCCTCTGCCACACAAGCCACCGTCGTGCCACCTCGCTTGCAGCTGCCAAATATTTTGGATTCTGTTTGAATTATTTAATATTAACTATGATTTTTGGGAAATTAGATGTAGTAAAAATTAATTAAATATTATAAAATTTGGAATGATATTTGGATCGATTAGGCTAGCACTTGAGGTACGTCTGTACTATTATCCGAATATTGATTTAAATTTTAAAATAAAAAAATAGAAAATATATAAAATATATAATAATATATATAATAATAATTTCATAAAGTTAATGATAATAATAAATTTAAAAATAAGGGGAAAAGAATAGGAAAATCAGGAAAGGGGAATGGGGATAGAGAAAGAAGAGACAAAGAGTGTGTGCGAGGGGGTTTAGGGTTTCGCAGGAAGGAGGAGAAGAGGGAATAAGGAGGAGAAGGGAGAGGAGAGAGGAGATTGGCACGCGTGTGGTTGGCGACAGGGGCGACGGTGGTTCGTGGGTGAGGTTGCGGCAGCCGTGAGCGAAGTGGAAACGTAGGAGAGAGAGAATCTGCGTGGGTAAAGGAGCGCAGTGAGGAGAGAGAGGCTTGCCGGGGAAGGACGGCGGCCGGATGGGAGGCGAAAGTGGCGGTAGCCAGTGGGCTAGGTAGAATCTGTGAGGTTAGTTTTTGTAACTCCCCTCCTCCTATTTTTCTCCATTACTATTTTTTGACGTGTGTGGCTTTTACAGGAGAAGAAAGTTGGCAAGACAATTACCAAGGCTCTGCGCCAACGGGACCTGACTCTCTCCAATCGAGATAAGGAGATAGCCTGGTTTGAGGAGGAGTTGGAGCTTCAGAGAGCAAAGCACCAGAAGGAAGTAGCCACCCTACAGTCTGTGATTTCATGCCTAGAGGCAGAGAATGTGAGATTGAAAAATGAGAACACTCTGCTTACAAGGGCTGTAGCAGCTAGTCTGGAGGATCAGGTCACTAGACTGAGAGAGGAGAATGTTCTGCTGACGAAGGAGAAGGACAGTGCTATTAGGTGTATTGACTAACTCGTGGAGCAGATGTCATTATTGAAGAATGAGTTGTCTGGTCGCATACGCCCCTGCGAGGTTTCTGAGATGCTGACGGCGAGGTTGTGGGAGGGGGTCTACCTTTATTGGCGTATAGCGCGGCTGGTTGACCTCTACTTTCCAGTGGAGCTTCTTGACCCTACAAACCATTCCGTCCAGCGTCACGAGAGGCTTGTGGGACAGCCACCTCCTCCTCCTGGAGGCTCTGCTTCTTCATAGATTTTGTAATCCTTACTCATTGTATTTGTACAGATTTTATCAATAAAATGGATATTTTACTGATATTCTCCGTTCTTGCATTAGTCGTTGCTTTTTATGCATGGTTGTAACATTTTTGGGCCAACTTTTTGGCGGCGAGCTCTTTGGCGGCCAAGTTGCCTATAGGATGTCGTCTGTTGCTGCCCGTGCATTTGTCGTGTTCTTTCCTCCTTTTTTTTGTGCCGTTGACCGGCTATGAGCTTCTGCCACCAGTGTTTGGCCATCACAAACTATCCTTTCGTAAATGTGACGCAACACATGCATCATTGGGCAGCGAAATGATGTGATTTGAAACAACGCGTCCCCCTGTGTTATCTTTTCAGGAGAGAAATTTGGTTCATAAATTGGCTAGGGTTATGGGTTTTGCCTTGGTAGTTTCCCATGGAGTCTTGCCCTATTACCGTTTTCGTCTTCTTACCTTGCAATGACTGACGAGAATATGATTGATATCCCTACTCTCCTTAATTGGGGGCCAAACGACACGCCTGCCCCTTCCCACGGTTCCTCTTCTAGGTGGTCATCCTCTGAGAGTTCTTCGCAGCCCTTCTGTGCCGCCTGTATCAACCGCCCTAACCCTTCTCGATAGGTACTTTCTTCGTTATCTAGCTTCAGGATTTTTCTTGCAACAGTTTGTATTCCCTTACTAACACCCCTTTGTTTGCTAGCCTCACAAGGTACAGGGTGACATGGTCGAGATTTCGTCCTCAGAGGAGGATGAGGCGACTTAGGAAACGGAGCATTCCATTCGTATGGGTTCAGCCTTTAATGATGACACGCGGGAGGATCCAGAAGCGCACAATTGGGCCTTGGAGTGGATTGCGGTGCTTGAGGGCGAGCTAGGGACTAGGCTTCGCTTCAAAGAGGCGGCGCCTACTTTGGAGGATCAGTTTCAAGAGGGGATCCGTTTCAGCCGCCGGATCGCCTCCCCGGTGGATCCTCGCTTCCTTGTCAGGTTCGTAGATTTGCGAAATGCTGGTGCAACACAGAGATCCGACTTGGTGTGGTACTCCAGCGATCGCGGTTAGAGGTCCCGATGTAATTCACGAGGAGGTTCATCAACTTCGGGGAGCCACCATGCTGAGTATGATATTTCGATAGTGGTGGCACCAGCTAGAGTCTCTTTGTTCCTTTTTCTTTTTGCGGGATATTATAATGAACACTATATGTGCTTTGTATAATGGTGACACATTAATGAATAGTGCTTTGATGCTCCATTTTTGTTTTGGCAGCGTGCATCTTCTTTTTGCACTTTTGCTCTTGTTTCTCATTTCTCGACTTGCATGCCATTTTATCTTCCGGCTAACTTTGTACAAGTTGGTCGTCAGTGCTGCTTTAAAGGTCTGTTGCACTCTTTGGAGCAAACACTAGGTATACCTTGATGTTAGGCCAAGCCTGTTCTATGCCCACGTGTGAGTGGAGCCTTGGCGGCGTTGCCTAAGTATGAACTTGGATTTTCTCCCGTCGACTGTCATTGATTGATCACGCTCGCTCCTGGCGAAGGAGGTCATGGCGTGTGCTAGTTGAGCCCTCTAAGATTTTGACCGCGAATGGGCCACTTGGATGACCAAAATTTAATTCGACTGTTAGTGGGTCGTCTAGATGACCAGGGTTTAATCACGACCTCGCACGGACCGCCTGGTTGACCGGGATTTAGTTACGACCACTCATAGGCTGCCTAGATAACCAGGATTTAGTTACGACCGCTCATAGGTCGCCTAGATGACTAGGGTTTAGTTACGAGATGGTGAAAACCCTTCCGACTTAGGGGCAGTTTAGGTCATGTTAACCTGCTAATAGATATATACATGCATATGGAAATGGAAGGGAAAGATGTCTACAATGAGGTGATATAAGAGATACGACGTGCAAAGTGTTCTTACATGCATGCATATCGTTGACTTACCTGTGCCTTTACTGAAAGTAATACTTGAGGTGGATCACATTTCACAACCGAGGAACCAACTTGCCATTCTGGGTCTGGAGTTTGTATGCTCCATTTCACAGGACGGCAGAGACTAGGAAGGGACCTTCCTAATTTGGGGAGAGTTTATTTCGGTTGGCGATCTTGCTTATAAACTCGATGATTCGCAGGACTAGGTCTCCAACATCGAAGTGTCGCGCTTTTACCATCTTATTGTAATGGCACGCAACCCGTTGTTGGTAGGCCACCGTCTGTAGCCTGGCGGTATCGCGGGCTTCTTCCAACAAGTCTAGGTGTTCCCAAATTTTTTGGGAATTTTCCTGCGGTTCAAAAGACTCAACCCTAAGACTCGTGAGCTCGATTTCGACCAAAATTACCGTTTCAATCCCGTAGCAGATGTTGAAAGGTATCTTACAAGTAGGTTCCTTAAGAGTTGTCCAGTAAGACCATAGGATGGAGGGCAGTTCGTCGACTCAGGAGCCCCTGCATCCTCCAACTTGGTCTTCAAACCGTAGAATAGCACACGATTTGTGACCTCTACCTGTCCGTTGGCTTGTAGGTACGCTATCGAAATATGGACCAATCTGATACCTAAACTGGTATAATACTTAGTAAAACCTTTTCTGAAGAATTGGGTTCCGTTGTCAGTAATGATGACCTCAAGAACGTCAAATCTGCTGACTATGTTTTGGTGGACGAATTTCAGAGCGTTATGCTCTGTGTCTTGGTTAGCGGGGCGGCTTTTACCTACTTAGTGAAGTAGTCGATACCGG
Source organism: Nepenthes gracilis (assembly GCA_033239525.1). Classification (NCBI taxonomy): domain Eukaryota; kingdom Viridiplantae; phylum Streptophyta; class Magnoliopsida; order Caryophyllales; family Nepenthaceae; genus Nepenthes; species Nepenthes gracilis. Next base: position 13,909,119 of record BSYO01000001.1, read on the forward strand.
CTATAAAAAACTTCTTTTGTCCAATGGCAATGGAAAACGAGTCGAGAATATCGAGCCCTCATTAGACGAAGAGCCAAGAGGTTTAAAGAGCCCTCAATTCAATGGACGGCAGGTGGTGAAGATTACCATGGAGTTGGCAATTTTTGTACTTCTTTATGAAGTCGAGGGCATTTTTCTTCATCGTTGACCAGTAATATCCTTGACACATGATTTTGAATATCAGGTTCTTCCTGCCGATGTGCGACCCGCAGATCCCAAGGTAGACTTTGCCCAGAGCATAGTATGCCTCCTCAGGGGTTAAGCACTTGAGGTAAGGGATCGAGTAGCCATAGCGATATAACCTTCGATCGACCAAGGTATAGCAACCGGCCGTCTTCTTAATCTGCTTTGCCTCGTCCATGTCGTCTAGTAGTGCTTTGTTTGCCAAGTATCTCAGATAAAGCGTCATTTAGTTTTCTGTTTCAGAGATCTGCATCGCTTCCTGCTCCTCCGTGCTGGGAGTGCTAAGAATTTTTCATATGTCCCTCGAGTACTACTTAGGGTTTTTAGCCGCCACCACCCTAGCAAGTTGGTCGGCCTTTCTGTTCTCAGCTCTGGAAATATGGACAATGGTCACCTTACTAAATCTTCTGTTGAACTCCTTCACCTTGGCCGAATATTTAGCTAGGAGAGGGTTACATGCCTCGAAACTCCCGTTAACCTGATTGATAACCTACTCAGAATCGCTGTAGACAGTCAGTCGTTTAGCCGAACACTATTTAGCTAGCCTTAATCGAGCCAACAGGGCTTCATATTCGGCGATATTGTAACGTATCAAATATTTTTAAATTTATTATTTTATAAAAATAAATTCTCTAATTAATTAGAATAATTATTTGACTATTTTAGTAATTATGTTAGGTAATTAATTAAATAATATTAAAATATATTTATAATAATAAATATAATATAATGATAAATAATAATTATAATATATATATTTAATAATAATAATAATAATATAAAGATAAATAAATAAATAGATAAATTATAATAATTGTAATAATAATAATATTATTATTATTATTAAGATGAAGAAGAGAAAGAACAGAAGAGAGAGTGAGGGACAGAGGCGAGCGAAGGAGCGAAAGCAGGAGAAACCACCGGCTGAAATTGGCTACGACGATGCCTCCTTCTGCCGAACAGTTGGAGTAGCCGATTTCCTTCTTCTTCTCGGTGGCCAACTCATATATGGAAGCCGATTCTTTGGAGTAGCAGAGAGTGAGAAGAGGGCCAAGCCGCTGATCATCGCCCTTGCATTTGTTCCTCGCCGTTGCCACTGCTACTGCCGTCGTTGACCAGTGTCGGAAGAAGAGTCGTCGTTGCCATGATTATCGTCACCGCTGTTTGCCGTTGTCATTATATCGAGGCCGAAGACGAAGACAAAGCGGAAGCCTAAATTGAAGCCGAAGCCAAACCGGTGCTAACCTAGCCGGGGTTTGCAGTAATCAGGCAAGTGAATCTCGTCCACTATCTTTCTCCTTGAAATTTCAAGTGCATCCTCATAATCCCTCTTCCTTCCTCTGTATTTTCCTTGGCTGTTGTGCTGCTCGATGATTCGAATATGTTTCTCTCTCTCGCTTCCTCTAATTCCACCATTTTGAGGCGTAAATTGGGATGGTGTGCGCTCTTTGGGAAATTAATGAGAGGGAGCAGAGTTGTTACTCTGTTTTTGTGATCCGCTAAAGTTGAGTGAGAAGCAGAGCTTCGTGCTCTGTTCTGGCCGAGAATTGGTGGGTGAAAGAGTTGTAAATTTGGGATTAAATTGGGGGTGTATTGCTACGTGTGGTTGTGTGAGTAAATTGTGATTCAATCGAACTATGTGTGTGGGTGTTCTATGTGTGCTCTATGTGGGTGGATGCGTCGACAGTAGAGGTGGTTCTGTTGATGCTGTGCGTGCGTAAGTGTGTGCAGGAGAATATGTGTTGCTGTGGTGGGTGTGAACGGTTGAGTGTAGCCGTGTGTGTATTTTGTCGGTGATGGGTGTAGAGGAAGCAGCTGAGCTACCGTGGGCGTGAGCGGCCGTGAGTGGGCCGTGAGTGTTGTTGATGGAGTGTGTGTGTGTGTGTGTGTGTGCGTATTTTGTGTGCGTGTGAGTGGAGGCAGCAGAAGCTGGGTGAAGCAGTGGGTCGTGGGCTGAGTTGGTGGAGGGCAGCACAGTGGCCCGTGGGTGGAGATTGGTGGATGGTGTATGGGGGGATATGTGTGTTTATGTGTATGGGTATGTATGTAAGTATATACATCATGTGAGGATATGTTTGTATATATATATATATATGTTTGTATGTTGTATGCAAGTGATGTGTATATATATATATATATATATTTGTATGTTGTATGTAAGTGATGTGTGTATATATATATATATATAGATAGATAGATATATACACACATGGACGGAAATGGTTAGTGAAGTAAATATGGATATGTTATGGTAGTAATGAATATATCGGAGTGCATGTTGATTAATAGAATGTGATTGAAGTATTATATCGTTTTGCCTGGGAATCAGTAGATGAATTTTTGAGACAATATAAATCAGATAGGATAACTAAATATTGGCCTTAGTGAAACGTTTTGTTTATCGGAACAAAATATAAGAACTAGTTAAATCGGTGGAAATATGTTCCTGGTTCTCATTTATTCTTTCATTGTTTCGTGATAAATTTATTTGTGTTAGATTTGATAGAGTGAGTGCAGTCTGTGTCAGCACTAAACGACATTCTTATCATTGATGTTGCAAAACCTTCTTTGCGTTATACTCGATTGTGTGAGTATCTTAATTGTTGGTTTCCTACGGTTAAGGTTAAGGAATGTGTATGAAAATACTAAGGTATTTGGTCGAATGGGAGGCTACGACACCTTAGTGTGGTCTACACTTATCCGATTCTGATTTTTATATCGTGGTAATAACGAGGTATATTTATCGTGGAGGAATGCTTATAGCCATGTGGCCATCGTAGGAGATAATATCAGGGGTATCATTTGGCGAGGGGTATCACGGATGGTATTGACATGTTACGGGTACGACCTCTGGGAGGACTGTAGGGGCAGTTGGATACCATGGATAACCTCACTACACTTACCCAACCGTTAGGGGCGTAAATACGCGGCCTTTGGTTCACGGTGGCTGAATAAGATCCAAGGAGATTCTTTCTATCTCGTACAATAGTGACCTCAAAATTGAGTTGATAATCAAATTCTTTATATTTCATACTGTGAGTCAAGAGGGATGCTTATAACCTAGTGACCATCGTAGAGGATGATATATGGGATATCATTGGCAAGGGGTATCGGAGGTGGTATCGACAGGCTACGAGTACAGCCTCTGGGAAGACTGTAGGGGTAATTGGAGACCATAGATAACCGCGTTGCACTTACCCAGCCGTCGGGGGCGTAAATACGCAGCCTTTGGTTCACTATGGTAGAATAAGGTCGAAGGAGATTCATTGTGATGTTTCATCATTGTTGATATCTCGTGAATTTAGGATTCGGTTGAATCGACGAATTATATTTTGTAGAATCCATAGATTAGATTTTACGTTATTCAGATTTGGTGGAATCCATGTTGTTTATTGATGTAAATGTTCAGGTCGTTCACGCTGACATTCAGACTAGGGAATCCCTGCATATCTCTTAATATCGGATTCTGGGGGATTCGCTAATTTATTAGTACTCTTTTTATCTTTGAGATGTGTGGGTCAAGTGTGACCTATTTTATTTAGAATCGTATTTACGACATGTTGTAATTCTTCTCGGATATAGTAGATGGTTAGATTTATACTGAGATCTTGATAGTTTGATATCTGAGATTGTTATTGTTATTAACGTCCTTGATTATTATCACTTGTTGGGCTTTGGCTCACTATTGTATTTTCTTGACTCCAAATTGAGCTGATTGCATAGTGCAGACTGTGGGGATCCTACTTTTACTTCAAGACTTTCAGGTAAAGCGATTTGTGAAGATTAGACATTATTTATCAGTGGGAGACAAACTAGATGTGTTATTGATAGAAATTGAGTAGTTTTCATTTGGGCTGAGACCCGTGATTTTTAGCAATTGTTATTTTAGGATGATTATATAATGTATTGATAAATTTGATAGTAGTTTAATTTAATTGTGTTGTTATTATGGAATATTATAGATGATTTTAAATTTTGAGGTTTCCGCGTGAGTGATCCGAGCTATATTTGATATTTTGGGTTTGGGTCGTCACTGACATTATTGGTCATTGGGAAGTCAAGTCGGAGCGAGTACTTTACTTCAAACCCATCTAGGGTTTTTAGCACTACTCCGGCACCACTGTCTGAGTCCGTAGATGATCCATCCACATTGAGGACCCATTCCGACTCTTCCTCGTATTATTCGGTGTCCTTGGCAGACTGTTCCTTGAGAATTAGTGCCATGGTCTCAATAATAAAGTCGGCTAGAGCCTGCCATTTAATGGTGGGCCGAGGCCAAAATTCATTGTCGAACTCTTTCAATTCGATAGCCCACTTTACCAACCGCCCAGAAACGTCAAGTTTCTGGAGAATACTTTTCAGAGGCTGGTCAGTGAGAACAATCACACAATGAGCCTGAAAGTAAAATCTCAACTTTTGAGCGGATAAGATAAGTGCCAAGGCTAACTTTTTCACACGTGGGTAGTGCACCTCTGGGCCAGTCAACGTTTTGCTTATATAATAGACTGGCCGCTGGGTATTGGAGTACTGTCGTATGATGACAACTCCAAGGGCTACCTCCGACACTGTCAGGTAGAGGTACAACTTCTCTCTGTCCCTGGGTGACATTAGCAACGATGAACTGACAAAATACTACTTCAATTCATCAAAGGCTGTCTGGCACTCCGCCGTTCACTGGAATCCGTTCGCTTTCGTTCCCCTCAATGCCTTAAAGAAAGGCTGATACGTGTTGCCTGATTTTACTAAGAAGCGGGACAAGACCGCCAGTCGTCCAGCTAACTGCTAGACGTCCTTGATGCTCCGTGAAGGAGTTATGTCTACAAAAACTTTAATCTTCTATGGGTTTTCCTTAATCCCTCACTGGGAGACGATAAATCCCAAGAATTTCCCTAAGGATACTCCAAAAACGCACTTAGATGGATTCAGCTTCATATTGTGTGCACAAAGTACCTCGAAGGATTTAACCAGATCGCGAATATGGTCATTAGCAACCTTTCTCTTGACGAGCATGTCGTCGACGTACACCTCTATATTGTGACCGATCTGTTTTCGAACATCATATTTACGAGCCGCTGGTAAGTGGCGCCCACGTTCTTTATACCAAAAGGCAAGACCTTATAGCAATAGGTGCCTTGTCTATCATGAATGAGGTGTGCTCCTCGTCTTCTGGGCTTATCCAAATCTGGTTATAACTCAAGTATGCATCCATGAAACTCAACAGCTCGTGTCCGGAGTAAAGGAAAGCTGTCTTTCGGGCAGGCTTTGTTGATGTCAGTGAAGTCGACGCACATTCGCCATATCCCATTGCTTTTCTTGACAAGGATGACGTTGGAGAGTCAGTCCAGGTACTGGATTTCTCTGATAAAGCTGGCATTTAGTAGCTTTTTCACTTCCTCCTAAATGACAATCAACTTTTTCACGGAGTGGTTCCTTCGTTTCTACCTGATGGGTTAATAATCAGGATTGAGATTCAACTTGTGGACCATTACTCCGGCCGGAATTCAAGGCATGTCCGCAGGTGTACATGCGAAAACGTCAGTGTTCTGTCATAAGGACATGACCATCTCGCTGCGCAGTGTTCCAATGAGCGAGCCCCCGATCTGTGTCCACCTTTTCAGATCTTTCAGGTTCAATGAGACTAGATCGGTTGTCTCTTCGAATTGTACTTACTGTAAAGTCGCTTCATCCCGATGGTCAAGTTCTTCTGCCGGCTTGGTGTTGCCACTCTAGGCTATTTGGGATATGTAACACGTCCGTCCACCGACTTGATCGCCCAACACTTCACCCACATCGCATGCTGTTGGAAATTTTATCTTGAAGTACAGAATCGAAGTGACCGCTCCGAACGCTGTTAAGTATGGGCAACCTAGTATAGCGTTGTAAACGGAGAGTAGGTCGACCACTAAGAAGGTGAGCGTACGACTCGCCGTTATTGAGTATGTGCCCAGTGTGACTTCTAATTGGATTGTCCCTTGGACAGCCACGGGTTCGTTTTCGAGGCTGTATAACGGGCCTTCGACGAATTTCAACTGACTATTTTTCAAACCGAGTTTAAAAAATGCGTCAAGGTAAAGCAAATCATACGAGCTTCCATTATCAACAAACACTCGCTTCGACTGGTAGTCAACGCTACCATCTGAAATAAGTACGAATACAACAAGGGGGTCCGTGTGGGGAGAAATTACATGTTCTAAGTTATCGTCGCTAAAACTAACGACATTATCTTCAATGCGCTGTTTCTTCCTCCTAGTCTACCGTTCCTTGTGATCCGTCGGAGTCTTAGCCGACCAAGTCGTTATCATGCTGACCACTCCTACTGCGACCCTATTCCATGGAGGAGAGGGCTCTGGTCCCTCTCCACCTGCTGTGCCGGAGCTCTGGCCATGGTTCTTGATGAACCTAGTGAGATGGTCTCTACGGATCAGCTCTTCTATTTCTCGCAGGAGAGTCTTGCAATCCTCCATGGAGTGTCCGAAAGATCGATGAAAATCATAGTATTTGGCGGGATTTCCTTCTTCCGCTTTCTTAAATGGTTTTGGCCACTTAAGAAATTTTTTCCCATGGATTTGCATGAGGACATTTGAACGCGTGTTAGTCATGAGCATTAGGTTGATCGGCCCATAATCTTTACGTTTTGGCGGTCCGATCCTGTGGTGCTTCTTGCAGGAGTAATCGCCACCGTTGTACTTCCTTTTTCCTTCTATCGGGAAAGAGCAATGCTGTTTTGTCCGCTCGGGATGCTTAACCCCGTTGGCCTCCTCAGCTGCAGCATAGGCCCTGGTGAGAGATTCCGCTTCCTGGAAGGTCTGCGGATTCTTATGCGTCGGGTGCCTAAAAAAATCCCCATATGTTAGCACAGAGATGAAACTGCCAAACTTTATTTCCTCCGTGAGCCTAGGGATCTGCCTGGCTTCTACCACATAGCGATCTAGAAATCTCCGTGGATTCTCCACCTGCTTCTACTTGATGTGTAACAGATGTCAAGGCTACTTTTTTCTCGGCGGCTGGAGGCGTATTGCGCCAAGAAGAGATCAGTCAACTCCCGGAAGCTTTGGACCAAATCTGAGGGGAGGTGATGGAACCAAATGCGAACATCCCCCTTCAAGGTAAGCAGGAAGTAGAGGCACATGGATGCGTCGTCCAACCCTTGTAGGCTCATATTGGTGCGGAAATAGTTGAGATGATCCATGGGATCAGTGCTCCCATCGTACGAGTTAAGGGTTGTCATTTTGAATTTTGTTGGCATCGGATGGTTCATAATCCTTGGTATGAAAGGAGAGCTGCCAAGATCTATTGCGCGCTCATCCCGATTCCAGTTTTTCTCCCGTTTTGGGTCCGTTCGGTCTACGTTGTCTAACCTTTTGGAGTTGAGGTATGTTCTCAATTCCGCCCTTCCTCTGGTGCGACTAGCAGCCAGCCGGCTCTACCTCCAATGGATCTGATGGTCCGGGAGGCTCCTTCTTGGACCCGGGGTCTTAATTCTGCTCGAGAATATCGAAAATTTCTTCGTTCTGAACTTTCCTTTGGAGTCACGCTGCCTGAACGTTCTTCAGGCCTTAGCCAACTTTGTACGTGAGAGGACTCCAGCGTTTGGATATTGGCCGGCCTTCTGGATTTCTTGGCCGGTCCCTTCTTCCTCTGGCCTCCTCTCCTAGAGGTTAGTGCAGGGGTTGTTGCTAGTGGAGCTCCCTACTGTCCGTGCTCCTGACAAAAGTAGAGCATCTTGAGTATCTTGTCTGTACTCTATATGTACTCTGACAGATTTTGGAAGAAATGTGATGGCACCCCGTTGACCAGGGTACCAGCTGCGTGGTCTTGGTCAAACGAGGTCACGTCCCTGGTAGGCTCGCTTACATATACTATTGTGTTCACCATTTTAGTTGACGATACAAACTTTGAAGGTGACGCTGAGGAAAGTATATGAGCAATGTGGTAGGCTTTTTGTAAGCACTTCTCACAAACGGCGTCAATGATGCGTCCTGGATTTAAATTTTGAACAGGTTCAGGTCGAATTGATTGTTGAGTTTGGCTCCGTTCTACGAGTTTGGATCCTGCACACCACTACAACAAATGAGAGGTCAGGTGTCGACGGGATGTTGTCCCACTAAAAACACTCCGACACTCAATTCAGTAAACGGCCTTCCAAGAATTGTGAAGGTTAAGGAAAAAAATAGAGTAAGGAGAAAAGCTGAGAGTGTTTATAGTGGGTGTTACGCTTTTGAGGCATAAGGCTTTCTGTGGCTCGAAGGGGGTGCTAGTCTCTGACACTGTGTTCTCAAGGAGCGTAGTGACAAGGAGAGAGAGTGGGGCGTTTTGTAAGCGTGGGAGCTTGTAAAAACGCAAAGTAAATTCACGAGTGCCTTTAAGAGAGTTAGGGCATTGGTGGATGATTCTTAACAGAGAGGAGTGCACTTGTTAGCAGAATTCGCAGCCTACCCTAGAGTGAGCACTCTATGAGTTTTTATAGTTGAGATATTGGGCATCCTTTCTTTAACAGGAACACTTGATTCCTGCGATCTACTTGACAGGTTTCCTTTCTTAGGGTGGGGCCTTAAGGCGGTAACGGCTCATTGAGAGGATTGCCTTCCTTCTGTAATTTATAATAACTAGGGTTTGCTGCAGACAGAGGGGAGAATTTGGCGCTTTCCTCGTGCGAAGCGCGTTGAATCTGTTGATGACCGTTACAGTAGAGATTACCTTTTGGGAGAGCGCAAAATTAGGGGAGAAGACCGTTGCTGATCGTGGATAGATGCGTGGGCCAAGTTAGGCTTGGGCTGCGTTAAGCTTGGTCTTCAAGTGGTTAAGATTCCGATCAATAGAAGTGTTGATCGTCTTGGAAGTTGCCTGTTCAAGTTGTCCGTCCTGATTCCTCCATTCTTTTTGGCTTTCAACCGGTCAATACAGGATACTGACCGTCCTAGCGTAAAATGATCCTTAGTGCTTCTAGGTTGTTACTTCTCTCTGGGTTAGCCCATTCCTGACGTACTGATCAGTACCGAATGGGTTTCCCATTAATCACAATGGAGTAGGAGAGGATAAAGATGCATTCATTGATCCACCCAATCATAGGACTCAAGGAAGCCCATGATTCTGAGGGTAGAGGCGATGAAATTGTTAGGCTTTTATAAGGTTAACTTTAAGGTCATACCTTGGCACCCCGTGATTTACATGGTAACACGTCTTGGGCAATGATGATATTATCACCAATGTGCCAATTGGCCATGGAAGCTATCTAATTCAAATTAACGAAGAATTGGAGGACAATCTTAAGATAATTTACAATGATCTTAAAAATAATCTTATAAAACTCATTCTAATATATAGTAAAACCATAATCAAAGACCTTATTTGGAAAAAAATATCTTTGAAATGAGGGGAATAAGAGTAGCGTTGATTTGTTTGAGTAGATGTTCGTTGATGAAGAAATCAATAACTACTTCAAAAATATCAAGACTGCCAAAACCCATGAAGCTTTGAAAACGGCTATTGGGTACCCATCAAGGCTCAGGCATGGGAGTCTCCCATACGGAAAACAATGGAATAAATTTCCTCGACAGTGAAAACATTTGATAGGGAGGAAAGGGACTCATCCAAAATAGACTCGGTGATAAATAGCCAAAGGTTGGTCACTGTAATCCCAGTAGGTTGAGCCAATCCTAGAAACTTGCAGAAGTAGAGAAGTGTCTCATCATAAAATTCCAGATCAGAGGCCGCGATCGAGCCATCTAGCATGGTGAGGCCACGGATACAGCAATTGTTGCGCTTCTCCAGTAAAGAACTGGAGAAATAACTATGGCATTTATCGCCATTTAAGATCCACCTAATTTTCGCATGCTAACTAATGAAAATAGTTTCAGCATGCAGGGCATTGCAGTAGGCTTCCCGAGCACACACCTCCAACTGGATGATGTGAGAGTAAACAAGAGCTGGCAATGAGGGAACACTGAGAGGCCTTAAGATTCTCCTCAGCAACCACGATAGACTGAGCGATGGACATCACCTCACACCTGGTTACGCCATTTGAGGCCCACTCTGACGTTCCTCAATTTAGCAACAATAGAGAACATGAGAACCCCATTGCCATTGAAGGTCCAACTAGCCAGAACCACCCTTTGAAAATTCGCATGCTTCATAGGAAAATTATTGAATTCAAACAAACATTTTCTCCTCTAAACAGGGACTCCCAACAGATTCAAGATGAAGCATTTGTGGACGCTTCAGCCTTCAGCCCTGTTCTGTCGTTTCACTCGGTTACGCCCGCCTCAGCCGATTCATCTTCACGACGGCTGATTACCTTCACCCGTTCTCCATTCATTGCTGAAGTGTTAAGTGGCCCATGTTAATACTGATAATTACCGATTATTGAGCCTCATTATTCTCGTTGAGGCTTTTCGGTGGTAATGAACGATTGAGGCAATTGATGGAATTGCCTTATAAATTAAAGTAATCTGTTTTGTCTCTACGTCCCATTCTCACATATACACCATCTAGAAATGAGAACGAGGGTCCAGAAGTTCAAAAAGTTCGAAATCAGATCCGACAAAAATAGAGGAGGCAAATGGCCGGAGTTATAAAACTCGATCCCTAATTCCGCTTTCGTGGTTGACTTTGTCACATTATATGCTTACATTTGGTATCAGGGAGAGGTAGCACCTCTGCCTTTTCTGTTCTGCCATTTTTCCGTTTTTGCCTGAATTTTAAAATTCTTAAAATTTTCTGCCATTTTGTTATGATTCGATAAAAATGAGCGCCGGAAATCATTGAAAAATTCAATTTCCGACATTTTCGTATATTTTTCATCAATTTTGGTGTTAAAATGGCGTTATTTTAATCTAATCTGGAAAACGGATTGAACCGGGCGTTGTCGGTTTCCGGCAAACCCGGCGAAGGTTGAAGATGACCTGAACGGCGTCGTTTTGTCTTCGGTTATGAGTATCTTGAATAGCGTCGTTTTATCTATTGCTACAGTGTCAAAAACAACGTCGTTCTGCTACAGTGCTTTAAAAAAAATTAAACAGATTTGGACTTGGGCTGTTTTCGTTCGCGGCCCAAATCCCGTGTTTGCCTTCTACTGGTCTTCCCGTGGCTGGGCCGTTGGCGTGGCGGCCCGCTTGCATGCATAGGCCCACCACGCGCTCAGCCCATTCTGCCTGGGCCCACGTGCAAAATCAGCATTCAAAATATGCAGCAGGAGATCTCAAACCCGAGACCTGCGTGGGAGAAGCGGAACAACCGCTGCGCTGGTTGTTGTTCTATTAGGCAAATCAATTGCCTAAATACGATATTCGTATATATATACACACGTGTATATATATATACACGTATTTATTTATATATATATATAATTATATTTATTATATATAAAGAATAAAATATAATATTCATAATATAATTATATATATGTATATAATGTCCAGTGATTTATATAATTTAATTAATTAGGGATTGGCCACAGCGTCCTTAATTAATAAAATTATATTTTATTGTCACGTATGGTATAAAGACATTCATTATGGCTAATTATTTTTAATATAGTAAAATTTATTTCATAGTAAAATTTAATTATTTTAAATTAATTAATCAGGATAAAATATCAAATTATTTTTCTTAATTTGCCTACAGGGATTAAGAATTAGAATATAATTTAATAGTTTTATCATAAAATTGAATATGAATCTATTTGAATTAAAAATTTAGCCAACAGGTAATTTTTATGTCAATTGATTCATTATGTATGCTCTACATTAGTAAAACATAATTCTGTATTTTGTTAGCCTCATTTATTAATTGTTAAACATGTATTTAATTTTTATGCAGTTATTCAATTTGTTAATCTTTCTGACATAAGATGTGAAAATTTTGAACTAAAAGGTGATAACTATAAAGTGTGGAATGAGAGAATTTTTCTTCATTTAGGGTGGATGGACATAGATTATGTTATATGGAAAAACGAACCACCTGCTCTTACTCTAACCAGCACTCCGACTGATATAACTTTTTATGAATGCTGAAAGCGATCTAATCGCCTCAATTTAATATTCACAAATACTAAAATTTCTACTGGTATTCGTGGTTCTGTCGACCAGCATAATAAAGTGCGGGATTCATTGAAGGCTATCAGTGAGCAGTTCAAAATTTCAGATAAAGCACTTGCTAGCATCCTGATAATAAAGTCTATAAGGCTCACCAGTGTTAAGGGTGTGCATGAGCATATAATGCAGATGAGAGATATAGAGACTCAATTGAAAAATTTAGAGGTAAAAATGTCTGAATCTTTTCTTGTGCACTATATTTTGAACACGCTTCCACCATAATATGGACATTTTAAAATCTCTTACAACACACATAAAAATAAATTGCCGATCAATGAACTCATGACCATGTATGTTCAAGAGGAAAAAATACTCATGATGTAATAAAGTGAAAGCGTTTACATGTTCAAAGAAGAAAAGTTTAAGACACAAGCCAAAAAAAAGAAAAAAAGTAAAATACCTCCTCAATCTGACATCAAGAAGGAGTCCAAGTATTTCTTCTGTAAAAAGAAGGAACACGACAAGAAGGACTGTCAAGTATCAAAATTAGTTTGAAAAGAAAGGTAATCTATTATCTTTTATGTGTTATAAATATAATATGGTTAATATTTTACATAATACATAGTGGATTAATTCTGGTTCAATAATTCATATTTCAAATTCCTTACAGGGCTTGCAAAACCTAAGGAAGCCAGTGGGCAGTAAACAAAGCATCTTCTTCGAAAATAAGACGCGTTCACATATGAAGGCCATTGGAACATGCAACTTAATTTTGAATAGTGGTTTTGTTTTGACTTTAGAAAATACCTTTTATATTTCAAATTTCTCTAAAAATTTGATTTCAATTTCAAGACTTATACCTTTTAGATATTCCGTTACATTTTCAGACTATCTTTCAGTTTATATTATAAGTCTGATATTGTTAGGAATGGTACATTATCTGATGGTTTTTATTGCTTAAATTTATAAAATAATACCTCTAACAATATTGTGTATGCTCATACTGGCATTAAGCGTTGTGTTATGAATAAATATTCCTCTAAGTTGTGGTATAGGAGATTAGGTCATATCTCCATTGAAAAAATCAAAAGATTGATAAATGATGAAGTACTTAGTACTCTAGATTTTACTGATTTTGAAACTTGTGTGGACTGTATTAAAGGAAAGCAGACTAACGAGATTAAGAAAAATGCCAAGAGGAGTTCGGATATATTAGAAATCATACATGCTGATATTTGTAGTCCTGATATTGACTCATATGACCCAAAATATTTTATCACCTTTATTGATAACTTCTCACGATATATGTATCTCTACTTGCTTCATAATAAGAAAGAAGCCCTAGATGCTTTTAAATTATTTAAAATAGAGGTAGAGAAATAATGTGAAAAACAAATTAAAATTATGAGATTAGATAGAGGTGGAGAATATTGTGGAAGATATATTAAAGATGGACAAATGTCTGGTCCATTTGCAAGGTTTCTTCGAGAACATGAAATTGTTACCCAATATACTATGCCTGATTCTTCGACTAAAATGGTGTAGCAGAAAGAAGAAATCGAACATTATTGGACATGGTGAGGAGTATGCTCAGCAACTCCGAACTTTCAAAATTATTGTGGAGTGAAGCTCTTAAAACGACGGTGTATATATTAAACCGGGTCCCAATAAAAAACTGTTCCAAAAACTCCTTTTGAGTTATAGAAAGGTTAGAAACCGAGTTTACAATACGTACACGTATGGGGATGCCCATCTGAAGTAAGAGTATACAATCCAAATGAGAAGAAATTGGATCCAAGGACCATCAGCGGACATTTTATTGGATATGCTAAACAGTCCAAGGAATACAGATTTTACTTTCCATCTCACAGCACTAGAATTGTAGAATCGAGAAATATAAAATTTTTTAAGAATAATTTAATGAGTGGGAAAAAATAATCCAGAAATTTAATTTCTGATAATGATCATTTATTTTCTCAACCTTCCACTTCAAATGATAAGTTGATTGTTGTACACAATACCTTCAAGATCAAATTGGTGTTGAACAATCAATCAATGTCATTCCATAAAATATTCGTCCTATTCTAGTTGACAATAAAATTCAAGATTTATCTAAAATAGTTCTACAACATACTCCTATTGAGAATGTTGTTACAATATTGAGAAGGTCTTCTAGAATGAGAAAGTCAGCAATCCCTGGTGATTATATTGTATATTTACAGGAGTCAGACTACAATATTAAAGTCGAAAATGATCTTGAAACGTTTTCACAAGTTATGTGTTGTAATGAGTCATAATTATAGTACAATGACATGAAAAAAAAGATGAATTTCATGAGTTATAATGGAGTATGGGATCTTGTTGAGTTGCCTAAATGGACGAAAGTCATAGGGTGTAAAGGAGTATTTAAAATAAAAAAAGACTCATTAGACAATATCGAAAGATATAAAGTTAAACTTGTTGCTAAGGGATATACTCAAAAGGAGGAGATTGATTACACAATACTTTTTTTCCCTGTATCTAAAAAGGATTCTCTTCACATAATTTTGGTATTGGTTGCTCATTTTGATATGAAATTACAACAAATGGATGTGAAAATAGTATTTTTAAATGGTGATATAGAGAAAGAGGTTTACATGAAACAACCAAAAGGATTCTTCTCTAATGATGGTGAGCAATTGGTATGCAAACTCAAAAAATCCATATATAGATTAAAACAAGCCTCCCGTCAATGGTATTTAAAATTTGATAAAATTATCTCTTCATTTGGTTTTGGAGAGAATATTTTGGATCAATGTATATACCAGAAGATCAGTGGGAGTAAGATTTATTTCCTTATTTTATATGTGGATGATATTTTACTTGCATCCAATGATAAGGGTTTACTGTATGAATTGAAATAATTTTCTCTCGATAAATTTAAAAAAAATATATGGGTGATACATCTTATATCATTGGTATCAAGATACATCGAGACAGACCACGATATGTTCTAGGTTTGTCTCGAGAGACCTATATCAATAAAATTTTCCAGAGATTTTGAATTAAATATTGTTCACCAAGTGTAGCACCCATTGTGAATGGTAATAGGTTCAATTTGAGCCAATGCCCGAAAAATGATTTAGAACGGGAATAGATGAAAAACATTCCATATGCTTTCGTTGTTGGAAGTTTGATGTATATTTAGGTATGTACAAGACCTGACATAGCATTTGCAGTTGAAATGTTGGGAAGATTTCAGAATAATCCAGTATCGAAACACTGAAAAGCTGCTAAGAAAGTATTGAGGTATCTCCAAGGTACTAAAGGCTACATGCTTACATATAGACGGACCGACGATTTAAAAATATTGGGGTATTTCGATTCAGATTTCGCTGGATGTATTGATTCACATAAATCAATATCCAGTTACATATTTTTGTTTGCTGGTGGAGTTGTCTCCTGGCGGAGTGCAAAGCAGACCTTGATTGCTATTTTCACTATGAAAGTCAAGTTCATTGCTTGTTTTGAGGCTACAAAGTATGGTATATTGATAAAAAATTTCATATCTAGGCTTAAAGTGATTAATTCCATCTCAAGGCCATTAAAGATATATTACGATAATTCAGCTGCTATTTTCCAGGCTAAAAATAATAAAAGTAGTAGTCGAAATAAACACATCGACATTCAGTTTTTTGCTATAAATGAGCGCATTAAAGGAAATGAAATTGCTATTGAGTATATTAGCACTGAATTGATGATCGCTGATTATTTGACAAAAAGCATGCCACCATTGAGGTTTAAGGATCTTATAATAAGAATGGGATTAAATTCTATTTTGTGATTTTTATTGTATAGGCAATGATATTAATAAAATTTCTATTTATTTGTTGTGATATTTCTCAAAATTTTGTGTACACATTGGTTGATTTGAGAATATTATTAATTATTGGATAAAGAATAAATATAAGGTTTATTCATAAAGTAACATTACCAAATATGGATATGTCTTGAGAAATATAATATATTGTAATATATGGAAGATATTACTCATTATTAGAGGACATATCGCCATGATTCGTATATTTATTTCTTAAGGTTGAGAATTGATGAGTTTGGTTACCACATCAAGTAAAATATGGACCAAGTGGGAGAATGTGGACGCTTCAACCTTCAGCCTTGTTTTGCCGTTTCACTCGGTTACGCTCGCCTCAGCCGATTCATCTTCACGACGGCTAATTATCTTCACCCGTTCTCCATTCATTACTGAAGCGTTAAGTGGCCCATGTTAATGCTGATAATTACCCATTATTGAGCCTCATCATTCTTGTTGAGGTTTTTCGGTGGTAATAAACGATTGAGGCAATTCATGGAATTGCCTTATAAATTGAAGTAATCCGTTTTGTCCCTGTATCCCATTATCACATATACACCATCTAGAAATGAGAATGATGGTCCAGAAGTTCAAAGCGTTCGAAATCAGATCCGGCAAAAACAAAGGAGGCAAACGGCTGGAGGTATAAAACTCGATCCTTAATTCCGCTTTCGTAGTTGATTTTGCCACATTATATGCTTACAGCATTGTCCTTAAAACCAGTAGTGAATGAATTGGTCAAGGATCAAGACATCAACACCAAGCAGATCCCAACCGATCCGAATACACTAGGAGACCCATGACAAGAGTTGAACATCCGCTTCCACTCATGCATAATTCTAGATGAGATAGCAAGAAAAATGAGTCCTTGATTCGCGTTTCAACAATCCCACATATATTTATGAAATTAGAACGTATAAAATTACCAACACCACTTATTTTCTCCTGTCCATTAAGACCCATGATACGATATTCCAACAGCCGAGGCCAATCATATAATGACAGAGCAAGGGACTTTTTTTCTTTAAGTCCATGAACACTTTTTACTCATGGAGCTCATGGGTTCCTGCGAAACCCAAAGGATAGGACAGCTTTTCATTTAGAGGGGACAGTGTTAGGAACAGTAGAGCCTTTGACTAACCCCTTTACAGCAACAACAGTAGAATGACAAACAGAGGAATCACGGAGAGCACCAAAGGAGTTACTAGTGTCAAAATTTTAATGCCAACTTTCTATATAAGAAGCTGAATTTTTTTATTTTTTTAATATTTTAATGTCATTTAAATTATTAATATTTTTATTTATTGTCGACAGAGGTCGTGCTTCAAGAAAATTCCTCTGCTATACATATTTTATTATTAATATGTTAATATTTTTATTTATTTATTTTAATTTTTATATAAATATATTAATTTAACAAACATTTTTAAACTAATAAGTTTAATAGTATAAACCTTCTCAACCAAACCTGCCTGCGCATTAACAGTTTAAGCTGTTTGGCTCAAGCGGCGGTATGATTTGATCAAAATACTACACCAATACATAACAGCAACGTCTATTGCTGGCTCAGCTTTTGATCAATGTTAATCAATAACTGGAGGAACAGAGAGATAGGATATATCAAAGTGTCAGGCCAAATTATGAAATTATAAGCTATGAAAAGAGAGATGGTCATTTTTAATAGTGTATATTAAAGCTAATTGCATATTCCAAGAGATAAAATATTAAAAAGTAATTATAATTTTTAGAAAATTCCATTCTTAATTTTTATTTAAGTGGTAAGATTTTGCTTGGGTATTTTGGGTCTTTATTTTATACAAAAATCAATTTAAATCAACTATATTTTAAGTATCATGCGCCATGAGAAAAACCTAAACATAAAAATATATAAATGTAAGGCATTGAATTGATAGTTTAGGTTTTTAAATTTTCATTCTCTATTTTGCATTCACATCATCCAATATCTTAATGGGATAATACCACTATTTAGAGATGGGTATACCATTATTGGGCTGGCCCCAAAAGTCAATGGAGACCCAAAACGACGATCAACACTCTAATAGCCCAATTGGAGAAAAGGCCCAAAAGCTGAAAAGCCCAGGACGGTAACGTTGGCATTGACCGTCCGGGCAGCCAACTCCCAAGCAGACGGTCAACTCAAACGTTGACCGTCCTCATTATGAGCATTGGGCCCAAAGAGGCTTTTCTACAGTAATGGGCCTGGCTCACTCAGGCCCATGGCCCATCAGGCGGCTAATAACGGACATCCTCCACGATGGCGGCCAACACGCACGCAGACGGTCAACTTGAACGTTGACCGTCCGCGTTTTTCACATTGGGCCCTAAGAAGCCTTTCAACAGTAACGGGCCTAGTCCGTTTTGGCCCACGAATCATCAAAAGGCCGACAACGGCTTTCCAGGGATTTTTCATGATCTCAGCTGGCACAAAAAAGACATTGGCAATATTGGCGCCTCCCATATAAGGAAGGCGCCAGATTTTCTCCAAACCTTTACCAGCCGAGGCTTTCCAACGGCAACATGTACAGAAGGAAAGCGCCCGGTTTAGAAAGCTGTTGGCCGCCTCAGAAGGAAACAATCATGTATAATTTGGCAACTAGCACCGGCTCCTAAAGGAAAGCCAGCCAGCAGATCACGGAGGCAATCCCCCCTTCCAAATAAGGAGGATCGCCCTCTCCACCATAAAAGAAACCCTGGATTCACCATCCAGGGCACGCTTTCTTCAACGCCTCCAATTGCACACGCCTCCAGTTACGCTCCCAACCATCCTCTCAATTGCAAGGGGAACGAGTGCTCTCAGAAATCTGCCTTCTCAGCCACCAACGTTCTCCAAAAACCCTAAGGCAACAATCGAGCCCTTACGGCCGTTTACTGCCTTCCTGCCTTCCAGATTCAAGAAGACCTCACGTCTCTCTTACATCTGGATCAAACACTCTTTCTGTCTCTCTTACACTTTCTCAGTTTCAGTTTCTTTCTTTCAAAAACTGTTTGACTGACTTGAGTGTCGGAGTATTTTTGGTGGGATAACTTCTCGCCGACACTCTGACCTCCTGTTCTGTTTAGTTGGGTGCAGGATTTAACTCAGGGAACGGAGCCGGAGCCACGACAAAAGGATCATCCGAATCTGTTCGAAGTTTGGATCCAGAGACGCATCATTGGCGCCGTCTGTGGGAAGCGCTTATAAAAGCCTACCACAAAAATCTGCACAAACTCTCTCTGTCACCTTCTGATTCCGCAATGGTGAACATGAGAGCCCAAGCTAGCGACCCCGCTAGAGATGCTGCTAACCCCGACCAGGACCATGCTGCTAGTGCCATGGTCAATGGAGCCACTGGCGGAGTTCCATCGCCTTACTTTCAACAATTTGTGGAGTAGATGAAGGCCAACAATCGCCTACTTCAATTACTTTGCACACAGAACGAGCAACGATAACAAGCGGCTCCACCAGTAGCCATCCTTGCTCCTGCCACCAAAAGGGGTGGCCAGAGGAAGAAGAAGCCGGCCAAGAGGCCCGGAAGGACTGGAGACAATCTGGCTCCAGCGTCCTCCCTTGTTCCTAGCCAGAACAGGCCTATGGAAAGCTCTGAGAGTACGTCTCCACCAAAAATCCCAGAAAGAAGAAATCTCCGATACTCTCGGGCAGAAGACAACCACGCAGTCCAGGAGCGAGCCTCCAGGACTGCCTGATCCATTGGAGGCAGCAACCGACTGGTTGCTGAACCCGCCATGGACAAGACAGAGTTGAGGGATTGCCTCAACTCCAAACGATTAGCAAACGTCACTCGAGCCGATCCGCGGGTGGACAAGATCTAGAATCGTGTGTTCCAAGAGGAGGAGCGCGCCATCGACTTGGACCGATCTCCTTTTACTGAAGAGATCCTGAGCCGTCCACTGCCAACAAAGTTTAAGATGCCGCCCCTTGAGTTATACGATTGGGGTAGTGATCCAGTTGACCACTTGGATCACTTCCGCACCCATCTAAGTCTACAAGGGCTAGAAGACTCAGCGATGTGCCGCTGCTTCCCCCTCACGCTGAAGGGAGACGCTCGAATCTGGTTCCATCACCTCCCTTCAGGCACCATCAGCAGTTTCCGTGAGCTCACGGACCTCTTCCTAGCTCAGAACGCTTCAAGCCGACGGGAAAAGAAACAACCATGGCATCTCTCCCACATAAAGCAGAAACCGGGAGAGAACCCACGGCGTTTCCTAGATCGCTTAAGGGCGGAGGCCAAAAGGATCCTCAGGATCACAGAGGAGATGAAGTTAGGCAGTATTATCTCTGCGCTTACTTACGGTGACTTTTTCAAGCACCTTGCCCACAAAAATCTTCAAACTTTCCGAGAGGCAGAATCCATCACCAGGGCCTACGCTGCAGCAGAAGAGGCCAACGAGGCAAAACGTCCAGAACAAATGGATCAGCCTCGGCCATTCCCTGGTGAAGGGAAGAGAAAGTACAATAGCGGAGAACACTCCTGCCAGAAGTAGCGTCGAACTAGGCCCCCAGAACGCAGAGACTACGAGCCCACCTGTTTCACACCTCTGACAGACACGCGCGCCAACGTCCTTATGCAGATCCGTGGAGAAAAGTCTCTAAAGTGGCCAAACCGCTGAAGAAAGACTCTGGAAACCAGTCGAAGTACTGTGACTTCCATCGCTTTGCTGGCCATTCAACTAAGGACTGCAAAACGCTGCAAAGGGAGATCGATGATCTGATTTGCAAAGGCCACCTCACAAAGTTTGTCAGAGGTCCTGGACAGAGCTTAGGAGCTGCTGATGAAGAGGGACAGGAGCAGACTCCATCCCGGAACAGGATTGCGGCGGGGGTGGTTAACATGGTCACCACCCGACCTGCCAAGAACCCTGCAGACAGCAAGGAGCAGCAGACTGGGAGGAAGAAGCAGCGCACAATAGACAATACGATTAGCTTCGATGATAGTGACTCAACTCATGTAATGTCCCCCCATGCTGACCCCCTTGTTATATTGGCACTCGTTTCAGACGGCAGTACAGACTACTAGCTAAAACGAGTCTTTATCAATAATGAAAGTTCTAAAGATTTGCTTTACTTGGATGCCTTCTTTAAGTTAGGCCTAAAAAAGAACCAACTGAAACCGGCCGAAGGCCCATTATACGGCCTTGACAACGAACCAATGCCCGTTCAGGGGACTATTCAATTGGAAGTTACCTTAGGGACGTATCTAAGGACAGCGAGTCTTTCTAGTAGTTGACCTGCCCTCCATTTACAACGCGATACTAGGCCGGCCGTGCCTGACAGCGTTTGGGGCGGTCACCTCAATTCCGCACCTCAAAATAAAGTTCCCGACACCTTACGGTGTGGGAGAGGTATTAGGCGACCAAATAATCGGGCGGACATGCTACATGTCCCAGATTGCCCCTAGTGGCAGCCCTGGCACGGTGGAAGAACTCGATCATTGGGATGAGACCACCCTGCAGCAAGAAAAGTCTGGTGAAGCCACAGATCTAGTCCCACTAAATTCGAAGGAGTCGAAGAAGGTGTGCAGATTGGCGGCTCACTCACTGGCACGCTGCGCACTGAACTGATTCCGTTCCTACAGCGGAACATCGATATGTTCGCATGGACTCCCGCAGACATGCCCGAGATTTCTGCTGAGATGATGGTCTACAGGCTGGGCCTCGATCCTGGCCGAAAGCCGGTCAGGTAAAAGCGGAGAAACCACTCCACAGAGAAGCTGATCGCCATCCGAAAGGAGGTAAAAAAGCTACTGGACGCTGGACTTATTAGAGAAGTCCAGTACCCAGATTGGATTTCAAATGTCGTCCTGGTTAAAAAGAGCAACGAAAAATGGCAAATGTGCGTCGATTTTACCGACGTCAACAAGGCCTGCCCGAAAGACAGTTTTTCTTTGCCCAGGATTGACCTACTGGTCGACTCCACGGCTGGACATGAGCTGCTCAGCTTCATGGACGCCTATTCAAGTTACAACCAGATTCGAATGAGTTCGGAAGACGAGGAACATACATCGTTCATAACAGACCAGGGCACCTATTGCTACAAAGTGATGCCCTTCGGACTGAAAAATGCTTGAGCAACTTACCAGCGACTGGTCAACAAGATGTTCAAAAAATAGATTGGTCGCAACATGGAGGTCCACGTCGACGACATGCTCGTCAAGAGCAGAGTCACTGGCGACCACATACGTGACCTGGAAGAATCATTTGAGGTGCTCCGCCAGCACCAAATGAAACTGAATCCAGCCAAGTGTGTCTTCGGGGTGGCCTCTGGGAAGTTCTTGGGTTTCATTGTCTCCCAGCGGGAGATCGAGGCAAACCCATAAAAGATCAAGGCCCTCGCTGACATAGCTCCCCCACGGAACGTCAAAGACGTCCAGCGATTGACTGGGCGGCTGGCGGCTTTGTCCCGCTTCCTCGCGAAGTCTGGTGACAAGTACCAGCCATTCTTTAAAGCCCTGAGGGGAACAAAACCCAACGGATTCTAGTGGACGGCTGATTGCCAGACAGCCTTCAATGAATTGAAGCAGTATCTGCCAGCCCACCATTGCTAGCGTCACCCAAAGACGAAGAAGAGCTGTACCTTTACCTGACAGTTTCAGAAGTATCCCTCAGCTCCGTCCTTGTGCGCCAGGAATCCGATACCCAGCAGCCAATCTACTATATGAGCAAAATATTGACCGGCCCAGAAACGCACTATCTACGCACTGCAAAAAATGGCCCTAGCATTTATCTTCGCAGCACGAAAATTGAGGCCATACTTTCAGGCGTATCGCATAGTGGTCCTTACTGACCAGCTACTAAAAGGCATACTCCAGAAACCAAACGTTTTTGGGACGGCTAGTAAAATGGGCTATCGAATTGGGTGAGTTCGACATCGAATTCAAGTCCAGACCTGCCATAAAAGCACAGGCTCTAGCTGACTTTATTGTCAAGATCACGACCCCAATTCAAGAAGAACAGCCCTCTGAAAACGCAGAACAACCCGATGAGGTCCCAGAGTGGACACTCCATGTGGACGGATCATCCACAGACAGTGGCAGCGGAGCAGGGGTGGTCCTTACAACCCCTCATGGATTCGAGGTTAAGTATTCCCTCAAACTTGACTTCCCAGCGACCAACAACGTCGCCGAGTACGAAGCCGTGCTAGCCGGCTTACGATTAGCAGAGGACTGCTCTGCAAGAGGTTGGCGATTTACAGTGACTCCGAACTGATCGTCAACCAGGTTAACTGGGGCTTTGAGGCAAACAACTCTTACTTGGCCAAATACTTGGTTAAGGCGAAGGAGGCCGTCCAGGGCTTCGACAAACTTACCCTGGTTCACGTTCCTCGAACTGAAAACTGGAAGGCAGATCGGTTGGCTAGAGCCGCTGCTGCCAAAAACCCAGAACAATATTCGAGGGACATGTAGGAGATTCTGAATGCTCCCAGCATTGAGAAACATGAGGCAATGCAGATTTCCGAGACGAAAAACTGGATGACACCCTATCTTAGATACTTGGCTGACAAATCACTCCCAGAGGACGCCGAAAAAGTTAAACGAATTAAAAAGACAGCTGGCTGGTACATGGTAGTCGATGGGCGGCTGTATCGCCGCGGATACTCAACTCCGTATCTCCGCTGTCTATCTTCCGAGGAGGCGGACTACGCGTTGAGTGAAGTTCACCTCGAGATCTGCAGATCACACGTAGGCGGGAAAAACCTGGCCTTTAAGAACATGCGGCAGGGCTATTACTGGCCCTCGATAAAAAAGGATGCGCTTGAGTTTGTATAGAAATGCGAAAGCTGCCAGCTTCACGGCAACCTTCACCACCAGCTGTCCGCTGACCTGAAGTCACTTCAGGCTCCGTGGCCCTTCGCGCAATGGGGGCTCGATATTCTCAGCCCATTTCCCATTGCCACGGGGCAAAGGAAGTTTATCATCGCGGGCATCGACTACTTCACCAAGTGAGTCGAGGCGGTCCCGCTGGCGAAAATCACAGAACACAATGCGCTGAAATTTCTTCGTCAGAGCATTGTCTGTAGGTTTGGCTTCCCAGAGGTCGTAGTGACCGATAATGGGACCCAATTTTTGGGAAAACGCTTCACCAAGTATTGCACCAGCCTTGGTATCAAGCTGGTCCACACTTCGGTGGCATACCCCCAGGCGAATGGACAGGTGGAGGTTACGAACCATACCCTACTCCACGGGTTAAAGACTAAGCTGGAAGACGCCAGGGGCTCCTGGGATGACGAGCTCCCATCCGTCCTCTGGTCTTATCGGACAACCCCGAAGGAACCAACACGTGAGACACCCTTCAGTCTCTGCTACGGGACTGAGACGGTGATATCGGTCGAAATCGGGCTTCTGAGTCTCAGGGTGGAGTCTTTCGACCCACAGACAACCTTCGAGAAAATCAGGGAGCACTTAGACATGCTGGAGGAGGCCCGCGACACCGCCAGAATACGGACAGCAGCCTACCAGCATCGAGTTGCCCGATACTACAACAAAAAGGTGAAAGCCCGGCAATTCGACGTTGGGGACTTGGTCCTATGAGGCGTCGAGGCCACGGGTAAGCTGGCCGGCCGCAACAAGCTCTCTCCCAATTGGGAAGGACCTTTCCTCGTCTCGGCCCTCCTTGGAAACGGAGCATACAAACTCCGAAACCAGGACGGGAAGTTGGTCCCACGAATGTGGAACGCGACCCACCTCAAGCGATACTTCCAATAGGGAGCCCAGGTACGCACTCACCCACTTATGTGCATTCATCCGCATGCTTGTTTTAATTTGATAAAATAAGAAGTTTACTTAGCATATAGGATCCTAGTCTTTATGTGCATGTATACTGTGTTTGCCTTACAAGTTTACCCGACCTAGACTGCCCTTAAGTCGGGAGGGTCTTCACCCTCTTGTTAAACCCTGGTCATCCAGGTGGCCCAGAAATGGTCTGAAACCCTAGTCATCTAGGTGGCCTAGAAGCGGTCTAAAACCCTGATCATCCAGGTGGCCCATGAGCGGTCTAAAACCTTGGTCATCCAAGTGGCCCGTAAGCAGTCTAAACCTTGGTCATCCGAGCGGCCCGATAGCGGTCATACTAAACCTTGGTAATCCAAGTGGCCCGTAAGCGGTCTAAACCTCGGTTATCCTAGCGGCCCGATAGCGGTCGTACTAAACCTTGGTCATCCAAGTGGCCCGATAGCGGTCAAAAACCTTAGGGGGCAAGTATAGCACACGCGACGACCTCCTCTCGGGGAGTAGCAACGTCAGTCAACGACAGTCGAAGGGAGGAGCATTTCTCCTCCAACAATGGCTACCCAAGTCGTCACTTGTACGGTGCGACCAGGTTGGTTAGCACAACCGCCTGCCTAGCTTAAGGACTCAGCTCCTTAGGCAACCAAACAACAGTATCCGGCCAACCAAGTTGGCCGCCTGATACAACAATATGAACAAATATAAAGCAATAAAGATAATGGACACCAAATTGAAAAGAATTTCCATTTTATTGCTGAAAAAGTGTGGTACAATTTACACAAGTCCCAAAAGCACAAAGGAAGTGCAAAAGGCTATAAGGGCGGCGGACCACCCTGGCTATCTCGGGGCTCCCCTACTAAGTCTTCCTTACGTTGCGCTGCACGATTGCTCTGGATTGTTAAACTCAATGGGAAGTCCGGATCGATCAACCGTGCGATGCGCCGTCCGATGTTGAGCCCCTCCAACAGCCGCGCGTGCAGTGCGCCCCCAATCTCATGGGGACTGATCCAAATGGCCAACTCGTTCTCTGAGGCTGCGGCTCGATCGGTAAGACGTTTATTGCTCATCTTAAGTTGATCGACCTCCTCCTTCAAACGGACGACCTCGGCTCCCAGCCTAGCATTCTCTACCTCCGTCCCCGCCAGGACAGCCTCGAGGGCTGCCACCTCCTCGCGACGCTCTCCTTTCGCATCTGCCAGCTCGGCGTCAAGCCAAGCAATCTCCGCATCCTTGTCCACAATTATGCGGTCCCATTGCTCCACCTCACGGGAGAATGCAGAGGTTAACCTCTTCGCCTGCAAATTAAAAAACCAAACTGTTAGTAATAATCACAGGAGAGGAATGCAGGAGGGCAGTCACAGGGATCGTACCTCATGAATCTTCCTCACAGGCCCCTTGGGCCTAGATTTGGGGCGTGAACCACGCGGCGTCAGACCAGGAGCATCCTCTCGAGCCATTCTCACCGCTGCCTCCTCCAGAATGCGGTCTAAAAGCTCATCATCATCTACGGCAGTGACGGACTCCTCTCTCGCCGCCTCTGGAGCACCGCACCATGCCCCTTCCCCTTGGCGGCCTCTGGAGCGGCTACTGGAGGATCAGCCCTCATCAACGGCTCCACAATAAAAATCCGCGAGCCCCCTGCCATATCGCGAGTTGGCTCCTCTACAGACCCCAACCAGGCAGCGCCTGGGATCACCTTCGCCACAGGCTGAGCCAGGATGACTCCTCCAGCCTCCGCCAACCTGTCTTCAATGACCTTCCCCGCTCTCGCAGTGCTGCTGGATCCGCCGCAGATCCCGACAGCCACGTAATCAATATGCGAAGAAGACGAGGAAGGCGTCCCAACGGCCCTCTCAGTAAACTCCTCCGTGCGCCTTGAGCTGATGATCACACCCTTTGAGTCCTCAAGGTTCATCATCATAACCGGAGGGCTTGGTTTCTAAACCGGTGATGGTGGCCCCCAGTATACCTTCTTGCACTCCGCTCGGGAGACCAAGAAGTCCCTCTTGAACTCATCTGGGTTAGCCTGTATTGCCTTGGTTAGCTATAAGTAGGCGGAGCAATCCGCGCAGGACGGCATACCAAAGTACGCCTCCGGAATCTCGCCCCATTCCCTGGTAAGGGGCCATTTCTCCCCACCTTTACGAAGAAGAATCGGTTCTTCCAGTTCTTTAACGAGTCGTGAATGACTTTATTAATCTTTATTCCAGTACGGGGAGAGAGCGATATCCACCAATTCCCTTGATTCACCTTGAACAAAACCCTAACGCCCGACATCTTAAATCTTTGGCCAAGTTTTTGAGAAAAAATACACATAGTGCAGAGAAACCTCACGACGTTGGCGTGAAGCTGGGCGATGGAAACTCGCAGAGCCTTCATGATCGACTCCAGTTCTGCCGGCAACGGCAGGAGGAGGCCGCTCCTCAAATGGGCCTCGTAAACCGTAATGTACCCCTCCGGTGGGGCAAAGGCCTTGTCGTCCTTGCCCGGAATCCTCCAGGCAGTCTCCTTGGGGATATTGAACTCAACGCACAATTCCTTAATATCGTTCTCTCTCAAAACGGACGAGAAGTCTGCAACGGAGGCCATGATCAGACAAAAGTTAGGGTTCTTTAGAAAGGCTTGGCTGAGAAATGAGAAGGAAGAAGACGGCGAGTTGAAGGCGTAAATAATTTCAAAAATACGGAAGGGAAACTTAAGCGCCAAGCACAAAACCCCTCATTAAGGACACCGTCAGGACCGCCACGTGTTGCCTCCCTACTTGGCCCTATAAAAGGCGGATCTCCGGCACATTAATGGCCAGGATATCCGCCCAACCAAAGGGAGACACGTGTCGCACTCTGCCAGGTAAACCGGCTAAAGACTGACAGAAAACGCTTCCAGAATTGGCCAAGATGGTCAACAATTTTGGTTCTCCGAAATTGACCGGGACGGTCGACAATTCTGGTGCTCCGAAATTGACCGGGACGGTCAACAATTCTGGTGCTCTGAAATTGATCGGGATGGTCAATAATTTTGGTGCTCCGAAATTGACCAGGACGGTCAATAATTCTGATTCTCTGGAATTGACCAGGACGATCAACAATTCTGGAGCTCCGGAATTGACAAAAACGGTCAACAATTCCGGTCAAACTCTCCTTCGCGCCTCTCACAAGGTTTCACGAGATCCTCAGAGTAATAAAGGGCATCCCATCATAAACATACTAGAGCCCAGACTTCTGGCCACCAGTATGGGGGGCTAGTGATGCGTTTACCATTATTGGGCTAGGCCTAAAATTCAATGGAGGCCCAAAACGACAGTCAACACTCTAACGGCCCAATTGGAGAACAGGCCCAAAAGCTGAAGAGCCCAGGACGGTCAACATTGGTGTTGACCGTTCGGGCGGCCAACTCTCAAGCAGACGGTCAACTCAAACGTTGACCGTCCTCATTATGAGCATTGGGCCTAAAGAGGCTTTTCTACAATAATGGGCCTGGCTCACTCAGGCCCATGGCCCATCAGGGGGCTAATAACGGACATCCGCCATGAGAGCGGCCAACACGTACGCAAACGGTCAACTTGAACGTTGACCGTTCGCGTTTTGCACGTTGGGCCCTAAAAAGCCTTTCAATAGTAACAGACCTAATCCGTTTAGGCCCACGAATCATCAAAAGGCCGACAACGGCTTTCCAGGGATTTTCCATGATCTCAGCTGGCACCAAAAAGGACATTGGCAATATTGGCGCCTCCCATATAAGGAAGGCGCCGAATCTTCTCCAAACCTTTGCTAGCCTAGGCTTTCCAACGGTAACATGCACAGAAGGAAAGCGCCCGGTTTGAAAAGCTGTTGGCCACCTCAGAAGGAAACAATCATGTAAAATTAGGCAACTAGGGTCGGCTCCCAAAGGAAAGCCAGCCAGCAGATCACGGAGGCAATCCCTCCTTCCAAAGAAGGACGATCGCCCTCTCCACCATAAAAGAAACTCTGGATTCACCATCCAGGGCACGCTTTCTTCAACTCATCCAATCGCACACGCCTCCAGTTACGCTCCCAACCATCCCCTCAATTGCAAGGGGAACGAGTGCTTTCAGAAATCTGCCTTCTCAGCCACCAACGTTCTCCAAAAACCCTAAGGTAACAAGCGAGCCCTCACGGCCATTTACTGCCTTCCCGCCTTCCAAATTCAAGAAGACCTCACGTCTGTCTTACATTTGGATCAAACACTCTTTCTGTCTCTCTTACACTGCTTCAAATATTGGTTGGCCATAAACCCGAGGACACAATACATCTCGGACTAAGTTGGAAGATAGGCCTTCAAGCGCCATCACTCCTCGGACGGTCATTATGCGCGCGGACAGATTCTCATGGAAAATGCCATCAGGAAGGAAAGATGCGTTACGAGGACATGCCAAACGGTCGAAGACTTTGAGCCCTTTGGCATGGGGGGCTAGTGTTGGGTCCCAATACCCGGGGTCCCTAAAAGAATGGGCAAAAGGATGAGTACTTGACCCGAGAGGTCCAAGTTGCCATGCGTCCAAGAACTCATGCAATGCAAAATGACCGAGAACTCTTTATGACCGTCCGACAACCCACGTGGGCTAATAGTACGCAGACTCATTCAGACTCCAAATCGAATCAGTAAAGGACGAGGACTTTCTCTAGTATCCGGGAATGCCAGCTCAACAACTTCACAGTTACCAAGGAATGCGTAAATCCCGCTACACGCCACCGCCGTCATCAGCAATCCCCAGAGCATGCCCTGTCACCTCAAAACTGACATCCCTGGCGCAGCATGGCCATGGGCGGCGTCCGCTCACCAAACACACCAGCGTGCCTGACACAGCATGGCTGTGTCAGCGGAGTTGGTAGCCGCCCTCCCGGTAGGCCTTAGTAGCCTCATGGGCATTCCTAACGGCTACATTTTGGCCCTATAAATACTCACTTAAGGCATTCAAAGAGGGGGGCTTGGCTGGCAAGTAAAAAAGCTCAAGAAGAGATAAAAGAAGGAAAAGAAAGGGTCTCCTCCCAACCTTATATTTTGTGCACAACCCACCAACGATAGTGAAGATCTTTCTCAGGCTCCAAGCCTCGTGGTTTTTTCTCCTC
The DNA here is from genome assembly GCA_033239525.1 of Nepenthes gracilis. Classification (NCBI taxonomy): domain Eukaryota; kingdom Viridiplantae; phylum Streptophyta; class Magnoliopsida; order Caryophyllales; family Nepenthaceae; genus Nepenthes; species Nepenthes gracilis. The sequence continues at coordinate 13,939,054 of BSYO01000001.1, forward strand.
ATTTTAAGGGGAGGTTTTCCACGTAAAATCTGGTCTCAATCTCTCCATTTCTCTAACCCCGAACTTTCAAACTCTTATGTTGCTCCGGACCCTGAAAACCGGTACGCAACAGATTTAAATTCATAAAGTTTTTTTTTATAAAAAAACTCCAACTTTATTTTTTTTATTTGTATACATGTATTAAAGAATTTAACCGTATATCAACTCTATTTTTCTTCCTAGAATTATAGTTCATTACATAATTCTGATGCGTCTCTGGATCCGAACTTCGAACAGATTCGGGTGATCCTCTTGTCGTGGCTCTGGCTCCGTTCCCTGAGTTGGATCCTGCACACCACTAAACAGAACAAGAGGTCAGCGTGTTCGACGGAAAGTTGTCCCACCGAAAACACTCCGACGCTCAAGTCAGTAAAACAGTCTTCGACAGAAAGAAACTGAAACTGAGAAAGAGAAAAAGAGAAAGAGTGTTTGACCCTTGTGTAAGAGAGACGTGAGGTCTTCTTGGATCTAGGAGGTGGGAAGGAAGTAAACGGCCGTGGGGGATCGTTTGTTGCCTTAGGGTTTTCTGGGAGAACGAAGGTGGAAGAAAAGGCAGATTTCTCAGAGCACTCAATTGACTTTTTGAAAGCGTATGCAATTGGATACCTTCAAGAAAGTGTACGCCATTGAAAGTGTGGAAGAAAGCGTGCCCTTGACGGTGGGTCAAGGGTTTCTTTTGTAGCTGAGAGGTCGATCCTCCTTCTTTGGAAAGAGTGATTGTCTTCCTGATTTGCTTGCTGGCTTGCCTTCTGGAGCAGATGCCAGTTGTCATGCTGATCGTGATTGTTTCCTTGTGAGGCGGCCAACAACTTTCCAAACCGGATGCTTTTCTTCTGCGCATGTTACCGTTGGAAAGCCTGGGTTGGCAAAGATTTAAAGAAAATCTGGCGCCTTCCTTATATGGGAGGCGCCAATATTGCCAGTGTCCCTTTCGGTGCCTGCTGAGATTGTGAAATATCCTTGGAGAATCGTTGTTGGCCTTTTAATGATTGGTGGGCCTAAATGGGTCAGGCCCGATACTGTAGAAAGGCTCATATGGGCCCAACGTGCGAAACGCGGACGGTCAACGCTCGAGTTGACCGTCTGCGTGGGAGTTGGCCGCCCTTGTGAAGGATATCCGTTGTCATCCGCCAGATGGGCCATGGGCTTGAGTGAGCTAGGTCCAATACTGTAGAAAAGCCTCTTTGGGCCCAATGCGTATAAGGCAGACGGTCAACGTTTGAGTTTACCGTTTATTTGAGTGTTAGCCGCCCGGCGGTCAACGCCAGTGTTTACCGCCCTGGGCTTTTCAGCTCTTGGGCGTGTTTTCAAATTGGGTCGTTAGAGTGTTGACCGTTGTCTCGGGCCTTTAAATTTTTTGGGGCCAGCCTATTTTTGGTATACCCATCACTAGGCCCCATGCTGGTGGTCAGATTTCTGGCCTCCAGTATGTTCATGATGGGATGCCCCCGAATGCTTTGAAGATCTCGTGGAAATTTGTGAAAAGTGTGAAGGAGAGTTTGATCGGAATTGTTGACCGTCCTGGTCAATTCCAGAGCACTAGAATTGTTGACCGCTTTGGTCAATTTCGGAGTACCAGAATTGTTGATCATCTTGGTCAATTCCGGAGTACCAGAATTGTTGACCGTCTTGGTCAATTCCGGAGTTCCAGAATTATTGACCGTCTTGGTTAATTCCGGAGTACCAGAATTGCTGACCGTCTTGGTTAATTTCGGAGTACCAGAATTGTTGACGGTCTTGGTCAATGCCGGAGATGCTTTCTGCCAGCCTTAGGCCGGTTTACAAAGCAGAAAGCGACACGTGTCTCCCATTGGTTGGGCGGAGATCCTGGCCATTAATGCACCAGAGATCCGTCCTTTTGCAGGGTCAAGTAGGGAGGTGGCACGTGGCTGGACTGACGGCGTCATTAATGAGGGATTTCACGCTTGGCGCTTAAGTCTTCCTTCAGTATTTTGAAATCATTTACACTGTCAACCCGTCGTCTTCTTCCTCGTTTCTCAGACAAACCCTACCTATTTTTTGCTTGATCATGGCTTCCGTTGCAGATTTCTCCTCCGTTTTGAGAGAAAATGATATTAAGGCATTGTGCGTTGAATTCGATATTCTTAAGAAGACGGCCTGGAGAGTTTCGGGCAAGGACGACAAAGCCTTTGCCCCACCGGAGGGGTCCCTCCGGTTCATCACCGTTTACGAGGCCCACCTGAGGAGTGGCCTCTGCCTGCCGCTGTCGGAGGAGCTGGAATCAATTATGAAGGCTCTGCAGATACCCATCATCCAGCTTCAAGCCAATGCCTTGAGGTATATCTGCACCCTGTGCATTTTTTCTCGAAAACTTGGCCAGAATTTTAGGATGAACGGCGTTAGGGTTGTATTTAAATTGAACCCCGGGAATGAGTGGATATCGCTTACTCCCCGCACCGGAATAAAGATTAGTACGGCCATCCACGATTCGTTGAAAAACTGGAAAAATCGGTTCTTCTTCGTGAAGGTGGTGGAGAAGTGGCCTCTTGCAAGGAGCTGGGGCCAGATTCCTGAGGTGTATCTTGGTACGCCGTCTGCGGCGGATAGCGCCGCGTACACATGGCTAACCAAGGCCATAAGGGCTAACCCGGACAAGTTCAAAAGGGACTTCTTGGTTTAACGGGCGGAATCCAAATAGGTTAATTGGGGGCCGCCATCACCGGTTCAGAAGCCACGCCCTCCGGTCAGGATGATGAATCCTGAGGAATCAAGGGGCGTGATCATCCGCCCAAGGCGTGCGGAGGAGGGGCTTACTGAAAGGGCAACTGGGATGCCTTCCTCATCTTCGTCGCACCTTGATTACGTGGCTGTCGGGATCTGCGGCGGATCCGGCAGCACTGCTGGAGATGGGAGGTTTATTGAAGACAGGTTGGCGGCGGCCGGAGGAGTCATTTTGGCCCAGCCTGCGACGAGGGTGGTCCCAGGCACTGCCTGGATGGAGTCTGCGGAGGAGCCGGCTTGCGACATGGCTGAGGGCTCGCGACTTTTTATTGTGGAGCCGTCAACGAGAGTTGATTCTCCAGCAGCCGCTCCAGGGGCAGCCAAGGGGAAGAGGCTTGCTGCGGCTGCTCCAGAGGCTGCAAGAGAGGAGACCGCCGCTGCTGTTGATGATGATGAGTTTCTGGACCGTATTTTGGAGGAAGCAGTGGCGTGTTCGGCGCAAGAGGATGCTCCTGACTCGTCATTTCCTGTTCCGCCGCCAACTGGTCCACCGCCAGCTGGGCCAGGCCTATAGTCCAGGCCTGTGAGGCCCTTGAGGAAGACTTACGAGGTATGATTTCTGTAATGGCTTCCTTGCATTTCTTTCTTCCTTGTGTTTGTTACTCACACTTCGCTTTTGTCATGTGCAGTCAAGAAGGTTGATCTCAGATTTCTCCCGGGAAGTGGAGCAACGTGATCGCATCATTGCGGATCGGGAGGCTGAGATCGCCTAGCTAGAGGCCAAACTGGCTGCCTCAGGAGGGGAGCTACGCGAGCAGACTGCTGCTCTTGAGGCTGTCATGGCGGGCGTGGAGGCAAAGAATGCTGAGCTGAAGGCCGAGGTTGCTCGCTTGAAGGAGGAGGAGGATCGACTTAAGGCGAGCAATAAAAGTCTTGCAGATCGAGCCGCCGCCTCAGAGAACGAGTTGACCACTTGGATCAGCCTCCATGAGATCGGAGGCGCACTGCACCCCCGGCTGTTGGAGGGCTCAACATTGGACGGCGCGTTGCACGGCTAGTCGATCCTGACTTCCCAATTGAGCTTATTAATCAAAGTAACCACGCAGCACAACGCAAGGAAGATTTGGTGGAAGAGCCCCGAGACAGCCGGGGTGGTCCGCCGCCTTTATAGCCTTTTGCGCCTTCTTTGTACTTTAGGGACTTATATAAAATGTAATACACTTTTTGAGCAATAAAATGGAAATTTCTTTCAATTTGGTGTCCACTGTCTTTATTGCTTTTTGTGTTTGTGTTGATCATTGCACTTGGCGGCCAGCCTTGTTGGCTGATGATCGTTGCTTAGTTGCCTTAGGAGCTAAGTCCCTAGACTTGGTAGGTGGTTGCGTCAACCAGCCTTGCGGTACTATCCAAGCGTTGGAGAAGGAACGCTTCTCGCCACCGTTCGATCACGCTACCCTTTCATTGAGAAGGTTTGGGCGTGGGGCAGCCAACCTGGTTGGCTGGCTACCTAAGGAATAAGATCCTTAAGTTGGGTAGGTGGTTGTATTAACCAGCCTGGTGGCGCCGTGCAAGTGAAGACTTGGGCAGCCAATGTTGGAGAAGAAATATTTCTCCCTTCGACCGTCGTTGACTGACGTTGCTGCTCCCAGAGAGGAGGTCATCGCGTGTGCCATACTTGCCCCCTAAGGTTTTTAGACCGCTATCGGGCCACTTGGATGACCAAGGTTTATTACGACCGCTAATGGGCCACCTGGATGACCAGGATTTCAGACCACTTTTGGGCCACTTGGATGACTAAGGTTTTAGACCGCTCATGGGCCACCTGGATGATGAGGGTTTCAGACCGCTTCTGGGCCACCTGGATGACTAGGGTTTCAGACCACTTCTGGGCCACCTGGATGACCAAGGTTTAACGAGAGGGTGAAGACCCTCCCGACTTAGGGGCAGTCTAGGTCGGGTAAACCTGCAAGGCAAACGCAGAATATACATGCACAAAGACAAGGGTCTTATATGCTAAGTAAACTTCTTATTTTGTCAAATTAAAACAAGCATGCGAATGAATGCACACAATAGGGTGAGTGCGTACCTGGGTTCCTTACTGGAAGTAACGCTTGAGGTGGATCGCATTCCATGTTCGCGGGATCAACTTTTCGTCCTGGTTTCAGAGTTTGTACGCTCCGTTTCGCAGGACAGCGGAGACAAGGAAAGGTTCCTTCCAGTTGGGAGAGAGCTTGTTGCGGCCAGTCAGCTTTCCTGTGGCCTCGACGCCTCGTAGGACTAAGTCCCCAACGTCGAACTGTCGGGCTTTCACCTTTTTATTGTAGTACCGGGCAACTCGGTGTTGGTATGCTGCAGTCCGTATTCCGACGACGTCGCAGGCTTCCTCTAGCAAGTCTAAGTACTCCCTGATTTTCTGGGAGTTGGTCTGTGGGTCGAAAGACTCCACCCCAAGACTCGGAAGCCCGATTTCGACAAGAATCACTGCTTCAATCCCGTAACAGAGGCTGAAGGGGGTCTCACGCGTTGGTTCCTTCGGGGTTGTTTGATAGGACCATAGAACGGAAGGGAGCTCGTCAACCCAAGAACCCTCGGCGTCCTCCAGCTTAGTCTTTAACCTGTGGAATAGCGTACGGTTTTGACATTCACCTGTCCGTTGGCCTGGAGGTACGCCACTGAAGTGTGGACCAGCTTGATGTCAAGGCTGGCGCAATACTTGGTGATGCGTTTTTCCAAAAATTGGGTCCCGTTGTCAGTCACTACGACTTCGGGGACGCCGAACCTGCAGACAATGCTCTGGCGAAGAAATTCCAGTGCGTTGTGTTCCGTAATTTTTCCCAGTGTGACTGCTTCGACCCACTTGGTGAAGTAGTCGATGCCCGCGATGATAAACTTCCTTTTCCCTGTGGCAATGGGAAATGCGCCGAGAATATCGAGCCCCCATTACACGAAGGGCCACGGAGCCTGAAGTGACTTTAGGTCAGCGGACGGTTGGTGGTGAAGGTTGCCGTGAAGCTGGCAGCTTTCACATTTCATTACAAACTCTAGTGCGTCCTTCTTAATCGAGGGCCAATAATAGCCCTATCGCATGATTTTGAAGGCCAGGTTTTTTCCACCTACGTGTGATCCGCAGATCCCGAGGTGAACTTCGCTCAGCGCGTAGTCCGCCTCCTCGGAGATAGACAGTGGAGATACGGTGTTGAGTATCCACGGCGATACAGCCGCCCATCGACTACTGTGTACCATCCAGCTGTCTTTTTAATTCGTTTGGCCTTTTCGGCATCCTCTGGGAGTGATCCGTCAACCAAAAATCTAAGATAGGGCGTTATCCAGTTTTTTATTTCAGAAATCTGCATTGCCTCCTGTTTATCTATGCTGGGAGCATTCAGGATCTCCCGCATGTCCCTCGAATACTGTTCTGGGTTTTCGGCTGTAGCGACTCTAGCCAACCGGTCTGCCTTCCAGTTCTCAATTCGAAGAACGTGAACCAGGGTCGGTTTGTCGAAACCCTGGATGGCCTCCTTCGCCTTTGTCAGGTACTTGGCCAAGGAAGAGTTGTTTGCCTTGAAGCCCCCGTTGACCTGGTTGACGATAAGTTCGGAGTCGCTGTAAACCGCCAACCTCTTGGCAGAGCACACCTTTGCTAATCGTAGGTCGGCTAGCAGGGCTTCGTACTCGGTGATGTTGTTGGTCGCTGGGAAGTCAAGTTTTAGGGAATACTTGATCTCAAATCCATCAGGGGTCGTAAGGACCACCCCTGCTCCGCTGCCACTGTCCGTGGATGATCCGTCCACGTAGAGTATCCATTTTGGGATCTCGTCTGGCTGTTCTGCGTTTTCTACGGGCTGCTCCTCATGAATTGGGGTCGTGGTCTCAACAATGAAGTCAGTAAGAGCCTGCGCTTTTATGGCAGGTCTGGGCCTGAATTCGATGTCGAACTCTCCCAACTCGATCGCCCACTTTACCAGCCGTCCTGAAACGTCTAATTTCTGGAGTTTGCCTTTTAGCGGCTGGTCAGTAATGACCACTATGCGATATGCCTGAAAGTAGGGCCTCAATTTCCGTGCTGCGAAAATAATTGCTAGGGACATTTTTTCAGCGCGTGGATAGTGCATTTCTGGGCTGGTCAATGTTTTGCTCACATAGTAGACCGGCTGTTGGGTATCAGATTCCTGGCGCACAAGGACGGAGCTAAGGGCCACTTCTGATACTGCCAAGTAAAGGTACAGCTCCTCTCCGTCTTTAGGTGACGCTAGCAATGGTGGGCTGGCCAGATACTGCTTCAATTCATTGAAGGCTGTTTGGCAGTCAGCCGTCCACTGGAATCCATTGGATTTTGTCCCTCTCAGGGCTTTAAAGAAGGGCTGGTACTTGTCACCAGACTTTGCGAGGAAACGAGACAAAGGCGCCGGCCTTGATCAATCAATCGGTTGGGCGTCTTTGGCGTTAGTGGGGGAGCCATGTCAGCGAGGGCCTTAATCTTTTCTGGGTTTGCCTCGATCTCCCGCTGGGAGACGATGAAACCCAAGAACTTCCCGAAAGCTGCCCGAAAGACGCACTTTGTTGTATTCGTTTCCATTTGGTGCTGGCGGAGCACCTCAAATGATTCTTCCAGGCCACGTATGTGGTCGCCAGTGACTCTGCTCTTGACGAGCATGTCGTCAACGTAGACCTCCATGTTGCGACCAATTTGCTTTTCGAACATCCTGTTGACCAGTCGCTGGTAAGTTGCTCCAGTGTTTTTAGCCCGAAGGGCATCACTTTGTAGCAATAGGTGCCCTGGTCTGTCATGAACGATGTATGTTTCTCGTCTTTCGGACTCATTCGAATCTGGTTGCAACCCGAATAGGCATCCATGAAGCTGATTAGCTCATGTCCGGCCGTGGAGTTAACCAGTAGGTCAATCCTGGGCAAGGGAAAACTGTCTTTTGGGCAGGCCTTGTTGACGTCGGTAAAATCGACGCACATTCGCCATTTTTCGTTGCTCTTTTTAACCAAGACAACATTTGAAAGCCAATCTGGGTATTGGACTTTTCTAATCAACCCAGCATCCAGTAGCTTCTTCACCTCCTCTCGGATGGCGATTAGTTTCTCAACGGAATGATTCCTCCTTTTTTTCCTAACCAGCTTCCGGCCAGGATCAAGGCCCAACTTGTGGTCCATCACCTCAGCCGAAATTTCGGGCATGTCTGCAGGAGTCCATGCGAATATGTCGGCGTTTCGTCGCAGGAACGCAATCAGTTCAGTGCGTAGTGTGCCAGTAAGTGAGCCGCCAATCTGCACACACTTTTTCGGTTCTTTCGGATTTAGTGAGACCAGATCTGTGGCTTCTCCGGACTGCGCTTGCTGCAGGGTGGTCTCGTCTCGGTGATCGAGTTCTCCCACCGTGCTAGTGCTGCCGCTAGGGGCAATCTGGGACATGTAGCATGTCCGCCCAATTATTTGGTCTCCTAGCACCTCCCCAACACCGTAGGGTGTTGGGAACTTCATTTTGAGGTGCGGAATCGAGGTAACTGCCCCGAATGCCGCCAGGCAAGGTCTGTGCAACATAGCGTTGTATACTGCGGGTAGGTCGGCCACCAGGAAGGTAAGTATGCGACTTGCTATCCTTGGATACGTCCCTAAGGTAACTTCCAATTGAATAGTCCCTTAAACGGGCACTGGTTTGTTGTCAAGGCCGTATAACAAGCCTTCGGCCAGTTTTAGTTGATTCTTTTTTAGGCCTAACTTAAAGAAGGCATCCAAGTAAAGCAAATCTTTAGAATTTCAATTATCGATAAAGACTCGTTTCAGCTGATAGTCTGAAGTGCCATCTGAAACGAGTGCTAATATAATAAGGGGGTCAGCATGGGGGGACATTACATGATTCGAGTCACTATCACTGAAGCTAATAGTATTATCTACTGTGCGCTGCTTTTTTCTCCCAGATTGCTGCTCCTTGCTATCCGTCGGGTTCTTGGCAGGTCGGGTGGTGACCATGTTAACCACCCCTGCCACAATCCTGTTCCGGGGAGGAGTCTGCTCCTACCCCTCTTCATCAACCGCGCCTGAGTTTTATCCAGGACCTCTAACAAACTTCGTGAGGTGGCATCTGCGAATTAGGTCCTCGATCTCCCTTTGCAGTGTCTTGCAGTCCTCAGTTGAATGGCCAGCAGAGCGATGGAAGTCGCAGTACTTTGACTAGTTTCCAGAGTCTTTTTTCAGCGATTTGGGCCACTTCAGGAATTTTTCTCCACGGATCTGCATGAGGACGTTTGCGCGCGTATCTGTCAGATGTGTGAAACTAGTGGGCTCACAGTCTCTGCATTTTGGGGGCCCAGTCCGGCGCTGATTCTGGCGGGAGTGTTCTCCGCCGCTGTACTTTCTTTTCCCTTCACCAGGGAATGGCCGAGGCTGATCCGCCCGCTCTGGACGTTTTGCCTCGTTGGCCTCTTCTGCTGCAGCGTAGGCCTTGGTGATGGATTCCGCCTCGCGGAAGGTCTGAGGATTTTTGTGGGCAAGGTGCTTGAAAAAGTCACCGAAAGTAAGCACAGAGATGAAACTGCCCAGCTTCATCTCCTCTGTAATCCTGGGGATCCTTCTGGCCTCTGCCACGAAGCGATCAAGGAAACGCCGTAGGTTTTCTCCCGGTTTATGCTTTATGTGGGAGAGATGCCATGGCTGTTTCTCTTCCCGTCGGCTCGAGGCGTACTATGCCAGGAAGATATCTGTGAGCTCACGGAAACTGCTGATGGTGCCTGTAGGGATGTGATGAGACCAAATTCGAGCGTCTCCCTTCAGCGTGAGCGGGAAGCAATGGCACATCGCTGAGTCTTCTAGCCCTTGTAAACCTAGATGGGTGCGGAAGTGATCCAGGTGGTCAACCAGATCACTGCCCCCATCGTATAAGTCAAGGGACGGCATCTTGAACTTTGACGGCAGCGGATGGCTCAGGATCTCTGCAGTAAAAGGAGATCGGTCCAAATCGATGGCGCGCTCCTCCTCTTGGAACACACGGTTCCAGATCTTGTCCACTCGCAGATCGGTGCGAGCGACGTTTGCTGATCGTTTGGAGTTGAGGTGATCCTTGAACTCTGTCTTGTCTCTGGCGGGTTCAGCAGCCGGGCGGCTGCTACCTCCAGTGGACCGGGCAGTCCTAGAGGCTCGCTCCTAGACTGCGTTGTGGTCTTCTGCCTGAGAGTATCGGGGATTTCTTCTTTCTGGGCTCTCTGTCGGAGACATACTCCCGGAGCGTTCCATAGGCCTGTTCTGACTAAGGACGCGGGAGGATGCTGGAGCTGGATTGTCTCCAACTTTCGTGGGCCTTTTGGCCAGCTTCTTCTTCCTTTGGCTACCCATTTTGGTGGCAGGAGCAGGAATGGCTGCTGGTGGAGCCGCTTGTTGTCGTTGCTCGTTCTGCGTGTAAAGTAATTGGAACAGGCGATTGTTGGCCTGCATCTGCTCCACCAGTTGTTGAAAGTAAGGCGGTGGAACTCCGCCTGCGGCCCCGTTGACCATGGCACCAGCAGCGTGGTCCTGGTCAGGATTAGCAGTATCTCTAGCAGGGTCGCTAGCTTGGGCTCTCGTGTTCACCATTGCAGAATCAAAAGGTGACAGAGAGAGTTTGTGCAGATTTAGTAGTTGGATTTTGTAAGCGTTCCCACAGACAATGCCAATGATGCGCCTCTGGATCCGAACTTCAAATAGATTCGGGTAATCCTCTTGTCGTGGCTCCGGCTTCGTTCCCTGAGTTGGATCCTACACACCACTAAACAGAACAAGAGGTCAGCGTGTTCGGCGGAAAGTTGTCCTACCGAAAACACTCCGACGCTCAAGTCAGTAAAACAGTCTTCGACAGAAAGAAACTGAAACTGAGAGAGAGAAAAAGAGAAAGAGTATTTGACCCAGATGTAAGAGAGACGTGAGGTCTTCTTGGATCTGGGAGGTGGGAAGGCAGTAAACGGCCGTGAGGGCTCGCTTGTTGCCTTAGGGTTTTCTGGGAGAACGAAGGTGGCAGAGAAGGCAGATTTCTCAGAGCACTCAATTGACTTTTTGAAAACGTATGCAATTGGATGCCTTCAAGAAAGTGTATGTCATTGAAAGTGTGGAAGAAAGCATGCCCTTGACGGTGGGTCAAGGGTTTCTTTTGTAGCTGAGAGGTCGATCATGCTTCTTTGGAAAGAGTGATTACCTTTCTGATTTGCTAGCTGGCTTACCTTCTGGAGCAAATGCCAGTTGCCATGCTGATCGTGATTGTTTCCTTTTGAAGCGGCCAACAACTTTCCAAACCGGATGCTTTCCTTCTGCACATGTTATCGTTGGAAAGCCCGGGTTGGCAAAGATTTGAAGAAAATCTAGCGCCTTCCTTATATGGGAGGCACCAATATTGCCAGTGTCCCTTTCAGTGCCTGCTGAGATCCTGGAATATCCTTGGAGAATAATTGTTGGCCTTTTAATGATTGGTGGGCCTAAACAGGTCTGGCCCGTTACTATAGAAAGGCTCATTTGGGCCCATTGTGCGAAACGCGGACGGTCAACACTCGAGTTGACCGTCTGCGTGCGTGTTGGCCGCCCTTGTGAAGAATATCCGTTGTCAGCCGCCAGATGGGCCATGGGCCTGAGTGAGCCAGGTCCATTACTGTAGAAAAGCCTCTTTGGGCCCAATGTGCACAAGGCAGACGGTCAACGTTTGAGTTGACAGTCTGTTTGAGTATTGGACGCCCGGCGGTCAACACCAGCGTTTTCCGTCCTGAGCTTTTCAACTCTTGGGCCTGTTTTCAAATTGGGCCGTTAGAGTATTGACCGTCGTCTTGGGCCTTTGACTTTTTTAGGGCCAACCCATTTTTGGTATACCCATCAAATTCAAATAATAAAATTTAAAAATTCTATCCAATTTTAATTTAAACAATATTAAAAAAAGACTTAGATTTTAAAATTTTATTTACAACTTACTATCCTAATTAACCCATATATTTTCAATTTTCAATTCTAATTAGGTAATCAAATCAAACCAATGTCTTCCTTCATTAGAATTAGGCTGCTAAAATATGAATTACATCTTTGTCATGAGCTCTTCTGTGTAGGCCACCTTCATGACCGATTGAGGAAAGTCTATGCCCTTAATTGACATCATTAAATTTGTTTATTTTAAAGAAAATGGCAAATGCCTTAGCTTTAAGGGTGTCAATTCAGGATAATTATTTGTGCTATATTATTAATTAACTCGTAGAAGGTTGACTATATTTATTTTATCTATATAACAAATCATTGATTTATTTATAAAATAGATCTTATAGTTGGAAAACGATCCAAGCTCCTAACATTAAATTTGTTTTTTACTGAGTGGTAATTTTTAGCTGGAAACTTCCATCAAATACTCTATGAAATGTCAAAATTCAATTGGTCAGTCATTTTTTCTTATTATTACATTATAATTTCATATTTATTGTCCGAATGTTTAATTAATTTTGATTGTTTTTGTAGATATTGAACGGACAATTCATCCTTTGTTGATATATTAGCAAATGAAAGCGGTTAGATATAATATAGTCTAATTTATCAGTCTAACAAGTCCATAATTAGTAGGGCCAAGAGAGTAAAAAATGAGCAAGTGGTAGCCTAAGTAAGTGTAATATCTATCAGGCTAGTCTAATTTATCAGTCTAACGTACCAATAATTAATAGGTCTAAAATAGTAAGAAATGATCCAGTGGCGGCCCAAATATAAAAAATATGGCATCCAATTGTGACCTAACTCTAACCAATATTAATCAAGATTTAATAGGTGACCGAACAGTTATTAAACAAAATATAATCCAGTTTTAATTAGACGAATTGTAGCATTCCAAATATTTAACCAAGCAATTTGCCCCCTATACAGTTAGTTTATGTGAAGGTTTCTGGACTGATGAATATTAACTTACACTACTAGCTTAACCAATAGGCGTCAATTGTATCAAATTAATCCCATAATTGCAACACAAATAATAGCAATTGAACTAATCAATTTCTAACCAATATAATCATCCAAATTATGGCTAATAATTTATCTTTAGGAATTCGCTAATAATTGATATTGTGACTATAAATATGCATATTTTTTTTTGAAAAAAAAAATCAGATCTGAGAAATAAAAAAAAAAAATAGAGTATAGTTCTTTAAGTTATTTGTTCTTCTTATATTTCATGTTATCAATCCCCCTACTACTTTTTTATTCCCTCAATCTTTCTCATATTTCAATTTTTTTGAAATAAAGTTAATTCAAATATTAGAAGTTATTCTAAAAAGTAAATTTTAATTCTTTCAGAGTTCTTATGTGGTGACCCTGACCAAAGTCCCCAGACTCATTCTAAATCATTATGCAGACTTTCAAAATGTTTTACTTATTATCATACATAACCTCATAATTAAAATATCAACAATTGTGTAATCTTCAAAAACATATGAAAAAATAAAATATCTAATACATCCATTAAGGGATACAATCCTAATAATAAAAATCTAACTACTCTTTAGAAAAAAATAATAATAAATAAAAAGAAATTAACAATAGTGTCTTTATACAACAACAATCACACAAACTCTAATTAACACTATGATGTCTCTTTAATTTAAAATCAAAAAATTATAAGAGTGAGTCAAATATCTTACAATCAAATAAAATCAATAATGTCAAAATATATATAATCATATCGTTAGTATTAAATTTATAAAAATCAATAATATTATAAAATAAATCAATAATTATCTGAGATTTAATACTATATTGTAATCACGATTTAAGAGCGATAAGAATAATTAGATATTGAAAATGAAACGAAAATTCCACTAAATCTGAACATGAACTCAACACGAGATTACTATTGTACGAGATAATAATAATTTTTATAAATTTTATTATACCATAGTAAATTAATGACCATATATTTATACCCTATCGGTTGGGTAAGCCTTGTGAGGTTTCTAATATCTATAACATTCTCAATATCCCTCCAATCCTTATACAAGTTTATCCGTAGTATATTCATACTATTTGTAATATTATTGTGATATTTCAAATATCACTCTCTATGATAACCATTAGGCTACTGGTATTCCTTCTCAAGATCAATGATCTCAACCTTTAAATTGGAATAGATATCAAAAAAGTATAAATTATCATAAGATCTTATAAATTTCAATTTGTCTAATTACCTTAGAGTTTTCACATATTTTCATTTATTTATTCATGAAATACTAATAAATACAATCTAAACTAATGTAAAGAATCGATGGTTTGGAAATAATGAAATATAATAATAGACTAAATATATGGCTAACCTCTTAATATTTTATCCATTTTCATCGATCTTTTTGATATATCAATATTATTTCTAATGGCATATGTTGCGTCCCGGGTCTACGGTTGCCGTACGGATTAGAGAACTTTTGGATTCCCAAGCACGCAGTGAGGTCAGGCGAAGGGTCCGATTTCCGTAGCCTTGAACCTGGACCTGCACAATACAAACAACAAACAAGAGGTCAGAGGTCCGGCGGGATTTCTCCCACCACGGCCACTCCGACGCTCAAGTCAGCAAATTTTCGCAATAAACGAGAATGGCGCACACTATGAGCTGTGCGCGGATGAATATTGTAGAAGCGTGAGAGATGCGTGTATGATAGTATGGAGAATGCAGTGAGCAGGTTATGGAAGGCCTGGCTTCTTTGGTGCACCGCAACGGGTGGCTAACTTTTCCGTGGTCTGAGAAGACGTGGGGTTAGTGATCGTGAGCTAGCTCGTGCCAGAAAGAAGTGAGTGTGTTCTCAGTTCCAGCTCTTTCTTTCTTGTGATCGAGTTTAGAGGAGGGAAGATCAGAGTTCGAAAATCGGATCCTTTCTCTGCGGGGAGTGGGAGCTCTTATAGGCTTCTTCCCATTGGACTCTAGGTATCAGAATGCCCGTTGCAAGGGCTTCCTCGCCGCTGGTTGCTGTCGTTGACCGCCGGTCATGTCGGTTGTCGTTTTGCCGTGGCTGGCAGGCTTCTGGGCGCTGCCAGCCACGCCTGGTTCCACCCCTAAGCGGGGATTGGCTAGCTGTCTGCATGCGGCTGTCTGAGCCGTTGGCGCTGTGCCAGCCGCTTCCCGATTGGATGGCCTTTCCGCCTTTCTGTCGGTTTTCCGACAGCGCATTAATGCGCTACAGAGTTTTCATCGTCTTCTACCAGCGTGGCACCGCATACGCCTCATGCGCAATTGGACTGGACTCGCCGTCCTTTGTAGGCTCTAACACTCTTCGTGGGCTTCACCATCCTTTCATGGGCCTTGACATGGGAATCAACAGTATAAAATAATTTTTATCTTGTCATTACCTAACAAAACTTACGATTATCAATCGTATTCAATAATTCCAACTACTTGTGCACAGATCCAATTAAAATAATAAAGTAACCTTAAATTGATCCTTAGAGCAAATTATAATATAAATATATGTACTTTTATATGCATACACGTGTGTGTATACATATACCATATTCAACTATGGAAATACAATAGCATGGGTCATATATCAATTTGCCATGATTGTAGTAGTACTACGCTTCCATATTGTAAAACAGAATGCTCTTCTAAGCTCCTCTACAAACTATAAACTGTCAATCCACTATACTTATATGCTACGCTAAGTAATAGAAATATGGTGATTCGCCTCAATAGCCTTATCCTCAAAAGAATTTGCCCTCACCTCGACAAAAGAAACTTGGTTTTCACACGTGTCATTTCGACTTTCTACTTCCTCAGCCCAGTGCTTCAATTCGATCACTTCTTTCCCTAGATTTGTCAGCTTGCTCTCAAGGTTCATCGTCCTCCAGGTCTCTAATCACTAATTGATTAACAAAACACCCCAACAAGCATGTCACCTTTTGTTCCATAGAGAAGAACATTTGCCTGAACTGGTCCAAGCCAAACGATTTTTGACACTGAATTGCCCCCTCTCACTAACTAATCTAGAATGCATTGAGTTTACGTCGACCCACTTGTTGGATAACATGTAATTGGCAAACATTTTGATGTAGAAAAATCAATCTTTTTAGTTTTTTACGTAGTTAAGATTTTCTCTACTTATTTTAAGGAATTAATAAATCATAATTGTTTTATTAATTGAATTAGAAAATAATCTTGACCATCTTGATATCCATCTTTAATTGATGGCATCAAAAGAAGATACACAAGCCACCAATTATCAGATGGTATTGGGATGGAACCTCACAATAGAGATCTACAAAGCATCCATTGTTTCAACAAATTTTCTCACTATTGGGATATGTATCCCATTTTTTAAACGAACCTCATAGATGGTTATAGGAGATGATGCCTAATCCTCTGTTGATGGGATAACATAAGAAATAGTAGAAGTGATGCTATGCCTATCACAAATGCTAGCAACCTTGAGCAACGACATTGAAGGAACAATATCAACAACGTCTTGAAAAGAAGAACTTTCAACATGGTGAGGAGCCATTGATAATGGCAACAAACTATTATAAAACTTTAAAAATTTTAGGCATCTGAATGAATTGTTGTAAATGCATAGCAACAAAAAGGAAAGTCTCTTAAAATTAAAATGAAATAAGATAGACGTAAGTGATAAATTTAAATTAACATAAAAGATACCATTTAAATTAATAATGATCATCAGTATGAATATCAGGTCCTTTCAGTATCAACACATGCATCATATTATTTCTGTCGCCTTTATTCTTACTACCCTTTAGAAAGTCATATAATAACAGATATAATTGCTAAATTATATTTCTTAGTAACCATTTGAACAGCTATTGTGGCATTTAAAGTTAACAAAAAAAAAATTATTTTGACATTTAGTAATATTTTTCTTCCAATTTGTCAACATCTTCTAATATAAAAATATTATACCAACGATTTTTATATTTATTCATATCACTTAATATATTAAATAAGAAAAATATAAAAAGGGTGTAAAAAAAAAAAAAAAAAAAAGCCTGTTACTCCCTATGTGCAAAATCGAGGGCTACATGGCGATGTAGCTCCTATCCTTTAATCAGTGAATATTTTATGTAAAAAACTCACATAATATCCGTGGCATATATAATGAGATGGAATATTTAATTTTTTTAAAAGTAAATCAATTAATATTACATTTACTTTTATTTTCCTACCATAATTTTATTCCAATGTTTTTAGAAAGGAATTGTGGGAAAAAATTGACATATTCTCTGTCTTTTGCCTATTGGATGATGATGTCCTTAATAGACAAATTAAGTGCTTTTCAATTCTTAGGTCACCATCCTGCGTGGGAGTATTAATTAGGTCAGTTAAAATCAAATTTAAATTTCATATGAGTTAAATTTATGTAAAAATATATAATTGCTAATTTGGATCAGAGATGATTCAATTATTCGGATAAAAATATTAGGAAAAGTCTACACAAAATTTATTACACACAAAGTTAATAACAAATATCTACAATGATTGAATGCCGAACTATTTGTTTGAATTTTTGAAAAATTGAGATAATAATATATATTTATAAATAAATTATGTAAAAAAATAAATATATAAATTTTTTTATGAAAACCTTTTTCCAAAATAAATAGTAATGTGTCCCTAAATTTGACTTATTGTACGAATTATATAGTCTCATAATTTTTCACGGTGGGTTTAACTGAGGTGGATTTGGTCTCCATCTCCAATAATTTGGATCCTGTGTAATACAACAAATGAACAAATAAGAGATAAGAAGATTAGTAAGACTCATTTTTTTGATATATCATCCAAATTTAAATTAGAAATCTTCCCATAATAAGAGAAAAATGGAGGATACAGGGTGCAATGATGCACGGGTGAGGGGTTGAGTGTTTGGATACGTCCGATCGAAGGACGACTTAATGGTACGCTGATTGAGGGGTGACTCTAGAGAACACGTTTGGCTAGGATGTAGCTTTGATATATAGAGGACTTTACTCTAATAAGTACAGTTGACCAAGGGATAGTTTCAAGATGAATGTGTTTGTGGGAGAGTGGTTGTCTGGAGAAAAAAGAAACACCTAGGCAATGATAATGGAGAGAGGAATGCCCACTAAACTCCTCTCCGGCTACCAGCAAGGGAAGCTTCCTACGCCTCACTACATGAATCATCTTCGCCGTCTTGACGGGGTGAGAGTTCGAAGTAAGCGCAATACCTACACAGCCACGAGCCTAGATCAGAGGGTTACTTTAAAAGTTGGGGGTACTCCTATTCTGCAAGGGGTAGCCTTTCAAGCTAAGTGAGGAAGTGCGATCGTGAGCATGCTTTGTCGACCCATTTTTCCTTTACTCAACTTTCTCTTTTCTTATAGGGTTTTATCCTTTGGAGTCTTCTCCTTCCTCCCTCTCATTCTCTTTCCCTTTTCTTGTGGAAGAAAGGTCAAGTATATATAAAGTGGGAGTCGGTTTTACTGCCTTGGGATTCACGGCCAGTGACCATTATTCACGTAGATTCGTTGAGTTGTCCCAATAATTTTAACAAGTGTCACCCGCTGATTGGGAGGACGCTGCGTTGTGATTGGCTGATGAACTAGAGGAGTGCTCTGTGCTGTTTGGAGGAATACACCATACGAGCCGATATCTTGCAAATATTTGCTAGGCTGGTAGGACAATTGGTAGTTGTGCAGGAGGGATAACCACGGGCACGACATTGCGCACAACTCTAATCACTCGCTTCCTACTTAACAGTTTTGGATCAACCTACTTGGCCCAGCTGCATTACTATCAGGATTTCGGGCCTTAGGCTGCGAGAAGCTCCTCTTGGGCTGCTATTTCCCTTGCAAGCCAAATTCTAAGCCAACCCACGGTGCTGAACCCGTCAAATGGTAAAAGTTAATTTCAATATAATGTAAGTTTGATTGCAATAAATTTTAAATTCTATCGAATTTATCATAACAATATAGGCATATTAAGAAAAGAACAATACATGAGTAAATAAATTAAAATTATTGAAAAAATATTCTATATAATAATTAGAATAACATACCTAAAATAATTGAGATAGGGATATGATTAAACGTTCAAAATTGGTAAAAAAAAAAAAAAATCTCATTCTTTGCTCCATTCCCCTCTCAATTCAGTGCTTGTGTTTCCAGCATTTAACTTGCTTAAATTGCTATGAATTTAGTTTTTGAAAGGTGACAATCGATGTTTAATTACTATAAAAATTTTTCAGAAACTATCTTAATACACGTACTAATCATACGCTTATTACGTGTGGCCGTACTAAATTATCTATGCATACGTACCCTTCATATATGTATTATCATTTACCCATTACATTAAACTTATGCACATACACCTATCATACATATATTAACCAATGGTGGTTTTATTTTTCACAAATATCCTTTCGTGTATCAAATGTGATTTATTTGTAACAAAGAAATAAATATATAAACAATATATATGACTCACAAGGGAATAGTTATTCGAATAAAAATTATAATTATATCTATCTATAATTTTAACTGATTTACATTTATTTATATTTAAATTTTTTATTTAAAAAATTATATTTATATAAAATATATAAATAATATAACATATTTAACTCAGTCCTCTATTCGCGTGTGTTCCTTTTCCGTCGTCCTTGACGCGGAGATAGAAAGAGTCGACGGAGTCAAGGACGACGGAGAGCGACAGAGGCTTTGAGAATAATTTGTCTCATGAACAGCCCTAGACCACCATGGATTACACACGCAGTCGATCTGTAAGTGAAATATTCTTTCTCCACCCTGGCAGATCTTTTTACTTTCTGGAAAAAAGTGATAGTTTTTTCTTTTTTAGAGCGAGCAGTTGAATTCTGTTGATGTGCATTGTCTTGCTTTTGGTTTTGGTTCTGATTATTGCTTGGCAGAGATTTTCAATTGGTGAACGGCTCTGTGCTGCGTTTATTCCGTTCATTGCTATAATTGAGACGTTGATATTTGCTGTGACGAATTGTTTCGAGAACCGACATCCCCCTAAGAAAGTCCAATACTTATTCAGGGACTTCGCTCGACTTGCTGAAGAGTCTCCATGTAACTTTTCCCGTTTGATTATTCTTTATATATTTGACACTACTTTTCCTTCATATATATATTTTTCGTATAAATTTTTAAATTTCAATGATTTATTCTTAATTTGAATGTTGTGTTATTTGTAATGTGGAGTTACTGTTAATGAGGTGGAGGCACTGTACGAGTTATTCAAGAAATTAAGTAGCTCTATTGTTGACGACGGCCTAATCGACAAGGTATCTGATTTTGTTTTTGTTTTTTGAGCTTATGAATCTGTGTATGTGCAGCTGAGAAAAATAATCCCAACTTTTAGTGAATCCGATGGGAGCAAGATTTACCGGGAGATTGTGAGGCATCAGAATTTGCCATGTGTAGATTTTTCTAGGAAGAGAAACAAGGGTACCAGTTAAAATGATATCATGGGCTCAGATCATTCGGTTATGATAACAAAGGAAAACTCCTTTTAAAAATGTAATATTATCTGGTGTTCTTGTGGTACTCGTCCGAATGACCGCTTGTTTATATGTATTTAGTTTTGGTCAAGTGATGGGGAGGGTATGATGAAGCTCAAACCTTTGTCCATTTGCAAGTGTAACTGTAAGAACTAAATGACTTAACTAATAACCCCTTGGGCTCAAGGATTTCACTTGTAACACTCGGCTAGTTATAATACTTTTTATAGTGAAGAAGTGCTTCTGTTTAGTGACGTATACTCTAGTCTTCTACAGTCTTATTTGCTGAGTGGCAATTTTTTCTGATAAGCAGAACGACCACATATCACAGCGTGTAAGAATCTTGATAGGTATCATATTGTTTTCTCTAGCATGGGTCTTGAACTACAGCAGATTTTTTTTTATTTTTTGAACTGTTATAGGGTGGTGTTGCTACAGATAGTTGACTGATCTTGAACTACTGATTTAGTTGGAAAATTACTTCCTTTTAGAGTTTGATACTATTAACTAGTTAATTGCTAATTTTACCAACATGAATATTATCCTTGAGCTTTACAAGTGTTCCTTGATTGTCGTAGTGAGAGACACATTTTGGTTTAATAATAAAGTGTGTGCATATTGTTTATAGTTTGTTTGGAGACAGTTTCATATATAAAATTCTCCTTTTTGACATTGTATATAAAATGTTATACTTACAGTTACACTTAATATGCAGGAAGAACTTCAGTTGGCGCTGTTTAAGACTCTATCCCAGGAGAATCTTTTTCTTGGCAGGGTAAAATGCACTACTTGTTCTGACATAGATTCACATAATCCATCACCACCTGTTATATCATAGGTCATGTAGTCCATTACCAATTGTTTTGTTAAAGGTTCTTGTAATTCATTACAACTTGTAATGTCATAGGTCCATTTAAATCATTATTGTTAACCCGTTCACTATGCATCATGGACAGCAACATGGAACATGGGCACAACATAGCATGACATAGCGATGCGTTATTTTATTGAAATGAGGACATGACTCATTCAGAACATGTTAAAAAATTCGTAATATATTTGTAAATATGGGAACATAATTTCTTAATCAACATTATTTTATATTATATTAGTAATAAAAATGTATGTTTCATGTTTCCTAATATAAATATCGATCTTACAAACTTTTTCCAGTGTGTAAAAAAGCGATTTATAAATAAGTACTGGCACCTCTTCCGGGCTTGCATATCATGTATAATGTGTATTGGACCAAGGTAACAAAGCATAGTATATCAGTAGTAAAGCTTCGACAAAATGGTAAATTATTGATGACACAATTAATCAAAGAATGCTAAGCAAGGGCTTCGAAATATCTGATTGTCTGCCTATTATAAAGCTAGGAAGTATGTGACTATGGTGTGAAGTTCATTAGGGATAACCTACAAGTGGGGGAGCAATTGTTGTAGGAACCTCTTGAAGAGGAAGAATAAAAAGCACGCATTACAAAAAACAGAGAGAGAGTTTGTTATGAACAATGTCAAAAGAAGAAATCAGGTGTCTAGGACATATAAAATGCATTGAAAATCTGAGAAGTTAGCGGGCCTTGTTCCGAGATTCCGTATCTTCCCTTCAGTTCATTTTCACTGGAGTGATCTCATTGATCTTGCATTGTTTTCGATGCGCATTCCTGCAATCTCCACCCTTGATTGATTATTATCCCAATGTAGCCATAACATATTGAAGAAATAATAAAATATCCCAGCTTGTGTTATAGTGTGTCAAACATGTGTTAGTATCTGAGTCGTGCTAGGCACATGTTAGTATCTGATTCTTATCAGAAATCAACACATTGACCAAGAGAGATGTCGGTGCTTCTTTTCTTGTTCATATAGATGTGTACGGGTAATTGCCATTTGTTTACTGTTGTCAATGTGATAGCAGTCTTTAATTGACGCAGAACTTTAGTTAGTTCTCTTTTTTGAATAGTGGGTTCAAGCTTTTTCAAGCATTGTGTCCCTGAGAAATTTTCAGTTTCACGGTTTTTATTTTGTTTTGATGTTTCCCACTAATTCGGACAAAGTTTTCATACAATGCCTGCTATGTGTCTGTTCTTTCTCGACGTAGTTCTTTTGGTTATGTTGGAAACCTTGTTCCACAAGTTTGGGCCATTTAACTCTTTTTAGACACGAAAGGATCCTTTTTGCTTCTCTTGTATTGAGCTGTCATTCAATTGCTTCCAATCTGTAGACGTTTATGTGATGTAGTTATTAGTAGCAAGCTATAAGGCAGTATACTCAGTGTTACATTATGCAGAAATTTTGTAGCTGTTTTACTGTTGGAGGGCTTTTACTTAATTTCTTTGTTTTCTTTTGCTACTTTTAGCATGGAGCCACAAGGTTTTCCTATCATGTTTTCTCCCTCTCTCTCCCAGAATTTCATCAAAATAGACATTCCATCTGATTTTAATGAGTCACTGCTGCAGCTTGCAAGGATCATTCTGTCTCTACTTGTGTGAGGAGAAACAATATGCCTATGCAAGAAATGGCCCTTGAACTACTAATTGATCTTGATGATATGATCATGTTGTTTAACCAAGTTGTTTATTATGTGGAATTTAGATGGACCATGTACATCGCTACACTTCTATAGTTAATGAATCTCATGTTATTGCATTTAGTAGTGACAGCTCCATTTGTTATATGTTTCCTTCCCATGTTTGACTAATACAACCGTGGGAGAAAAAAGTGAACCAATTTTAGTGAAACAAATATAGAAAAGAATATGCTGAGCCTATTTACTTATGAAGGGAAAGACTGCCATAGCACCTCAATATGTTCAGCAAGTTAAAATTGTATTTAGACGGTATGATTTGAGATGGGAGATGGAAGCATCTTGTATCTTGTGAGCAATAAGTTTGTCAAGAGCTTTCATATGGTCACAAATTCATTTCATTCATTCTCCAGATCTTTGACCTTTTTGATGAAAAGAAAAATGGTGTGATAGAATTCGAGGAATTTATTCATGTACTTGGTGTTTTTCACCCCTATTCACCAATTGAAGACAAAATTGACTGTAAGGGTTGCATAACTTTCTTGCTGAATACTGTTTATATGACTTTACGATGATAACCCATACCTTCTAGCTTCTTGTTTCTTGCAGTTTCATTTAGGCTTTATGATTTGAGACAAACTGGTTTTATTGAGCGCGAAGAAGTAAGTGCATTTTCTGCTCTCCTTCGTGTCTAAGTGTTGTTTTTTTTCTTGATTATTCACTGTCGAATTTTAAAATCTGACATGGCTGCCAGGTTAAGCAAATGGTGATTGCCATTTTGTCAGAGTCAGGGTTGGATCTGGCCGATGATCTTCTAGAGGCTATCATTGACAAGGTAGCCTTTTTCTTGAGTGTTACGAGCACTTTTTTCCGATGTTGATTTTCTTTGCTCATCTTTATTCATTCTGCCTTCAGACATTTGCAGATGCTGATGTTGATAGAGATGGTAAAATCAGCAAAGCAGAATGGAAGGCCTTCGCTGTACGTTACCCAAATCTTCTGAAGAACATGACTCTTCCATATTTGAAGTATGGCCTTCTCTCCTACTTCTTATTGCTTGCTATTATTTTTCTTTCTTCCCTGTCTCTGTTTATTTCACCTATTGTATTTCAATGATACCTAATATGTAGGTGATGTAAAACACTTCAAAATGTATATGTAGGTTTTTTTGTTTTTAAATTTTTGACATAATGTTTGCTCTAATTTATGATACTGAATGTAGTCAATTTGGTTTAAAAATTACCATGGTATAAAATTAATATTAAAGTTAAAGTTAACAACAAATTTTTTTTTAAAAAAATAAGGGTAGGGAATAGTGTTGGGAAACAAATTTAAAAAGAAAAGAAAAGGAAAAGAAAAGGGGGAATAGAATTTGTTTATTTTCCCCGTATGCCATCACCTGTCACCTGTCTGCCTTGCTTTCCATTCCAAAGTGCCTTGCTACATTCCCCTTCTGATATCTTGAAGGTATTACTTCTTCATAAAATTGATTATAGCTTCCGGATTGAGGTCAGAACAAAAATTAACAGAAAGAACTCCGTGGATCTTTAGTTATACAGTAAGTATATTCTCCATCTTATAAGCCTTACTCATCCCAACAAGATTCATACCTATTGATGCGTCTTGAGAATCTGGATTGTCATATAAATTAAGAAAATGATTGCTTTACTAGAATATCCGAATGCAAACGTGTCCGGTCTTCGTGAATATTCGAATGCAAACGTGTCCGGTCTTCGTAGTTATGAATTAGAATCCTACATACCACAATAAAATAAATTGGAAGTAAGAGGTATATGAGACTCGCTCATCGGTATATTTTTCGACGTTCAAGTCAGTGATCTTTCTAATAGACTTGAAAAGATGTTAAAGAAGAAAAATATAATGAATAAAAGAGGATGGGGATGAGTGTATGTTTAGAGGGCTACACTCTTTTTATATACTCATCTGATTAAGTAATCTTTTTTTTTTATTTTTTCTCGCTTTGAGAAGAGGCTTTATTTATAGTTAGAGGTACCATTTAGTTAATCGACAGCTGATATCAATGCGTATACATGACGCCACTACGGATCAATGGTAAGTGGCGTTGCTAGCAGTGCGTAATGGCCATCTCTATTTAATGATAGGACCACCTGGTTTCAAGGTATAGCGTCACTTCAAGCGCTCATTATGGTCATTTAATGTCTAGTTGTTCAGACTTTACCATTTGGCTCAAGTGTTCGAGGGCTATTGTTTGATGGGCTTTGTGGCAGCCTCTGTTGTGCCGTTTGGCATTTGGGCCTTTTATTCGCCTGAGTATTGGGCCGACCCATTTTTGCCAGTGCCTATCACTAGCCCTCCATGTTGGGAGGTTTGAATTTCGACTCCCAGTATGTTATTGATGAGACGCCAGCTGTTGTTTCTTTAATTTGTGCCCCTTTTCTAGACATTCTACTGATTCAAGGTCTTGCTTGGCAAAATTTTATTCCTTGCCATCAATTGTCACGATTTGATTTCTTTTTGAGTTAAATGTGCATTGAGCCCTTCTTTCAACTATAAATTGAGAAGCTCCCTTTGCCTTGCTAGGCGGTATATCTATTCTGGATCATCGTGGCATCTTCACTGTCACGAATAACACTTGTCGGAATCAGTGGAAATTCTTCTCCAAATTTTGAAATTAGGGTTTGTGGAAGTGTTTGAAGACTGTCTTGGTTATTCTTTTTTATATAAAAAATTTTCTTGGTTTTCCTTTTTTACATTCTTGACAAAGCTAGGCCTTCGTCGCTGTAACAAGGTCCCTGGCTTTATATTTACTCTTGAGGTGACTAGAGCAACTATAGTAGGCTTATGCGGACAATTTTTGTTCTTTGCCTCCCTCCACGGTGTCGTTGAAGTTCTCGGAGAGGTTTTTTTCCTGGATTGTTGTCTTACATTTTTCTTCCTTTCCACCCGAGTTGTACTTTTACTGTTGTAAATTTGTACGCTGTAAAATGAATCAATGAATAGAACTTCCTAAATGATATTCTTCTTTGTTTGTATGGTTTCAATATATTTGCGTTATCTGAGTGGTTAATACGCTGTGTGGCAGATATGCATAGGAATGCCATTTTTCGATATTTAATTTTTGACAATCTAACAACTCAGACCTCTGACAATTTGGTCGTCTAACAATCCAATGTGTGATAATTTGCTTCCATCGAACGTGATATTTGCTCATTCGTAAATTGACTGGATTGACTTTAATTAGGGTCAACTTGTCCCACTGCAATTAACTAAGTGTCAGGGTCGCTTGTTGCTAGTCTGCTGCCTTGAGAAGCATTGCATCAAGTTATCATGACCGACACATCTGAGTGGATATGGTGTTACGCATATGTGCTTTGGATGGCGGTGTCATGCCATCATAAATGGTTCAGTGAAAATACAACGCATTTTTGTTTGACATGTGTTTCAGCCATTGTGAAAGCGGGCCCCTTTGGTCGGAACAAACGATGTCGTTTCACTCTGTGATCCTTGCCTATTTAAATTTTGGTGTTCCTTCACTTCTGGACTTGTTAATTTTCCACTTCTCATTGCCCTAATTCACTTTTTTCTTCTTCTCGTTTCTATGGCCTCTTGAGTTGTTTCTAGGGGTATTGCTTGAGATTCAATCGTCCTCACTATTAACAATGCGGTAGACATTTACATAGGTATAATATTCCTATCGATGTTCCCTTCCAGGTTCTTTCGTCCGATGAGAGAGCCAGCTCTCATTGACTTGTCTTTGTTGCCATTTACGAAACCCATCTAAAGGAAGGGCACTATATTCACTCGAAATTCCTGTGGTGTGCCTCCACTCCAACGCTATGAGGTACTTAATTTCTCTGTGCATTTTTCTCCTTCATTGGAAGCTTTGTTTGGATGTCAGGGCTGTTAAAATTGTTTTCTAGTTTAATCAAGAAAGTGACTATTTCTTTTACATCCGGTAAAATTATAAAATAAGATGGGGTAATTTGGACTTAATAAAGGGCTGGAAAGACCTATAGTTTTATATTGCGGTCCCTTCTAGTTGGACCCTCTTCAACGAATAGAAATTGGTTAATCCTACTTATTCCTAAGATGTCTCAGAAAATGAGATTTTCATTGCTTGGCCCTTGACTGAGTTGATCGAAGAAAACACTATTTCGCTCTAGTGAACAGATGATTTTTTGACCTAGTAGGCACTCAGTGGAAACGATTGGGAAGTGAGAGCTAAAGGGGAGGCCATTGCCGATATACCTTTCCGTCGAGCCAAGAGGAAACCAGGGGAACTTTTCATTTGGGATTCTCTTGAAAGGGCCGGAAGGGCAGATCCCCTTTCAAGCGACTGTGACAGGGTGATCGATGAAGCCTGTGATAAGATAACCATGTTGGAAGTTGGAGAGTTGTCTTGGAGGCTGGTTTCTATCTATTCTTCACAACGTCGTTCAGTTTTTAAAAAGCCGCCTGAATTTACTATGAGTGGTGAAGCTTCATTTCCCACTGTTACTAGAATAAGTGACCTTGTTGCCAGTGGATCAAATGAACCAATTGCTGCTTTGTTTATAGCTGAGTGTGGGTTCATAGTTTTTGTTTATTTGTCACCTGACAAGCCTATTTCTGCGCCTCCTATTGCTTTCATTGCGGAGTCTATTAATAATACTCAAGCGATAGAGGAGTTTCTTGATAATAATCCGGAGGCTTCAGAAGCGGAAGAGGTTTCTCAAGGTGATGCTTTTGTATTTGGGCACTTGGAGGAACCGCATGCTTTTTCTCTTCCCTCGGGTTTGAAGTTGCTCTCCAACGTCACGCTCTACCTCTTTAATGTTGGAGGGCTCCGCCAGTCTTTGAGTTCAGATCTTTTTCGAATCCCTCTTTCTAGGAGAGATGTTTCCTAATTGAGGTATTATTTGTATAACCCTTCATCTCTAAGTATTCTCCTTATTATTTCTATTTTTGACTGACTGGTTTGCTTTGTTTGGCAGTTGTAGGAGTTTGTTTGCCTGATTGAGGATGGGCTGCACAGATGTGATACTGAAATTGCTCACGTATCACAAGTGTACACTGACCCTACCGTTCTTAGGGAGATGGAGATTTGAGTTGATGCTGCCATTGCCAAGGCTGAGCAGTGTCAAGATTGAACCACTTAGATAGAGAGTTGTTCGAGTGGTTGGCGAGATCTTAAAAGCTTTTAGATGAGAAAGTTGTCGCTTGCATGAGGACTGACTCCAGGAGGCTGAGTATCGACCAACTTCAGATGCCAGGCTAATTATTGATCTTCAGATTAAGTGTGCTCATCTTAAGGGAGAACTGAGGGTACATCTTTGATCGGAAGAGGTTGGCCCTAATCTAGGTGACAGGTTTCAGGAGCAGTTTTCCACCTGCAAGAGGATCGTCTTCTTAGTGGCTCCTGACTTTCCCTTAGGCTATCTCGATCTGAAGAATTCTAGGGCTTTTTAGCATTTCGACATCAAGTATTTCTTAGAGCCTGGTAGGATTCGTCGTCATGATTTTTAGATGGTCCCAGGCCTTTGGATTGTCGAGATGCTTTTGTGTAGGCAATGGGCATTGCTTGTAATTTTTGTGTTGAAAACTTGGATCTCCTTGTTGTTGAAATTTATTTATTAATAAATCAATTAGATTGTATCAATTATTGTCACCGATGCTATTTTTCTTCATGCTGAATTTTTTGTTCAACATGTTCTTCGTTTGCCTACGAGGTGTAGTTGCCATTGCTACCGGGCTTTATCGGATCCTAATCCATCAACCGTATTTGACTGTTGGTGCTCATTCCTGTGAGAGGACGTTATAGCACTTATACTAGGAAAGCCCTGTAAATTTTTTTTATTTGACCTCTCGAAAAAGTTGTTGGTCTTTGGTCTTCAAGCCTCCTGAATCTTTACATGATAGTTTGTGTTTGACCGTCTTTTGGGTCGCTTGGTTACTTTAACCGAGGTTGTAACCGTGCTTTTTAGTATGTCATTTTAACAGTTGAGAGTTTCACCTGACTTAAGATCAGTCATGGTCGCTTGTATTTATGAAATCACATGCAAGCACACAAATGAGCAATTGATGTAACGAATTTGTAGCAATACATTATACAAGCACCCCATATGTTGTGTACAAAACTTACTTCTATCTCATGCTAGTTTATTGATAATATTTTTTGAGATGGAGGACGCTCTATGTCCTCGAGACCAACTTTTCATTTTGACTGCGTAGTTTATACGCATCATTCTAGAGAATGGTTGAGACTAGGTATGGGCCCTCCCAATTAGAGGAGAGTTTAGTCTTGTCGGCGATCTTAACCATAACCTCTATACTCCTCAAAACTAAGTCCCTCACCTCGACTTGGCAAGCCTTCACCTTTTTGTTATAGTACTGAACAACTCATTGTTGGTAAGCTGCCGTTTGTAGCTCTGTTGCCTTTCAAACTTCCTTGAGTAGATCGAGATGTCCTTTCAGAAGTTAGAAATTACGAGTCGAAGCTTTCAACTCGGAGATTGGATAGTCTAATTTTTACTAGAATAATCGTCTTTGTCCATAACACAAGTTGAACGATGTATCTCGTGTTGGTTTCCTAGGGTTCATCCGGTAGGATTACAGTACAGAGAGTAGCTCGTCTACCCAGGAGCCTTCTGCGTTTTCTAACATTGTTTTCAACCCACGTAAAATTGTTCGGTTCGTTACTTCCTCTTGCTCCTTCATCTGTGGATAGGCAATAGAGTATGAACTAACTTGATTCCCAAACTCGCACAATGCTTAGTTAACCTTTTTTCGGTGAATTGGGTTTCGTTGTCGGTCACTATAACCTTGGAAATCCCAAATCAGCGTATAATGTTCTGTTGGATGAACTCGGTCACATTTTGCTTGGTTATTCTCTCCGGTGGAGGGGGCCTCTACCCATTTTGTGAAGTGGTCTATGGTGACTATAACAAACTTTCTTTGTCTCGATGCAATAGGTAACATGTCTAATGTCAAGCCCCCATTGGACAAATAGCCAGGGCGACTATGAGGTTTAGAGTTTGATGTGTGGCCTATGAGGGACATTGTCATATATTTGACAATTTTTGCATTTTTTTACGAACTCCATATCGTCTTTTTTCATCATGAGCTAGTAGTAGTCTTGCCGCATGACTTTGAACACCACATTTTTGCCTCCTATGTGTGACCCACAAATTGCAAGGTGTACTTCACTCAATGCATAGTCAGCTTTGGTTGGTGTCAAATACCGTATGTAAGGGACAGAGTATCCCCTTCGGCACAGTCTCCCATTCATGAGGGTGTACCATCTCACTATCCTTTTTATATGTTTGGTTTCTTCCGGATTTTTCGGCAGAAGACCTTCTTCAAGGTAGCTTCTGTATGGAGTTATCCAGGTATCACCATCCAAGATTTGGAATATCACTTCCTCTAGGACCTCTATGCTTGAAATCGTGAGAATTTCCCTCATCTCTTTGGTGTATTGTTCAAGGTTTCCAAATGCTACTGCTTTTGCCAGCTGGTCCACCTTCCAATTGTCTTCCCTCGAGATGTGACAAATTTTTACCTTATCGAATGACTCAATCAAACTCTTTATTCTAGCGAGATATTTTGTGAGTGATAGACTAGACATCTCTAAATTTTTGTTCACTTGGTTGACGATTAGCTCCGAATCATTGTGAACAATTAGGTTCTTGGTTGAACATTCCTTTACTAGCTTGAGCTCGGCCAATAAGGTTTTGTATTCTGTGACGTTATTAGTAATAGGAAATTTGAGTGCCATTGAGTCTTTTATCTCTGATCTATTTTGAGTTTTAAGGATCACACTAGCTTCGTTCCTTGATTGGGAAGATGATCCGTCTACGTGCAAGATTCATGTTGGTGCCTCTTCATACAAGGGGTCTTGATGTTTCTCGAGATCACTTGGAATCGGAGCTGTTATTTCGACTATGAATTCGCGAGGGGCTACCCTTTTATGGTCGGCCTTGCCCGGAATTCTATGTCAACTTACCTAATTCCATGGTCCATGTAATCAATTTGGACACCTCGGGTTTTTACAGGATCCCATTTGACAATTAATTGGTTAGGATGAATCTTATAGATTTAAAAGTATAGCCGAAGTTTTCTGGTGCAGTGGACCAGTGCTTAAGCGATTGTTTAAGCATACGAGTAACAAGTCTTGATATCTTTTAGAATTTCGCTGACATAATAGACCGGCCATTGTTCCTTGGATTCTTGTTTGACAAGGACTGAATGTAGTGCCGTGTTGGATATGGCAAGATAAAGGTATAATTCTTAACCTTCTTTTGGAGATGACATGAGTTGAGGGTTGGCGAGGCATTTTTTTAGTTCTTGGAAGGTTGATTGACAGTCTTCTATCAACTGGAAACCGTTTGCTTTAATTCCTCTCAGAGCCTTAAAGAACAGAAGGTATTTCTCCGTTGATTTTGTCAAGAATCGAGAGAGTGCTGTGAGTTTTCCAGTTAACCTCTGTACTTGACAGTTCAAGGTGGATTCATATCTAGAATTACTTTTATTTTTCGAGGTTCGCCTCAATTCCTCTGTGAGACACTATAAACCCAAGGAATTTTTTAGAAATTACTCTAAATATACACTTGGTTGGGTTTAACTTCATTTGTTGCACTCGGAGCACCCCAAAATTTTCACCTAAGTTGTGGATAGAATTGTCGGCTAGTTTGCTTTTGACAAACATGTCATCCACATATACCTCCATATTCCTTCTTATTTGTGCCTCAAACATCTTATTTACCAACTTCTGATATGTCGCTCCTGTATTCTTTAGGCCAAATGGTATGACTTTTTAACAGTATATTTCCTGATTGGTTATAAAGGAAGTGAGCTCTTTATCCTCGTGATACATTCTGATTTAATTTTATCCTGAATAGGCATCCATGAAACTTAATAGCTCATGCCCAGATATTGGGTCTACCAGCAAATCAATTCTTGGTAGCGGAAAGCTGTCTTTTGGACATACTTTATTCACATCGGTAAAATCGGCACACATCTACCATTTTTCATTACTTTTCTTGACGAGCATTACATTCGACAGCTAATTCGGGTATTGGACTTTCCTTATGAAGCTTGCATTGAGTAGCTTTTTGACTTCCTCTCTCATGGCATTTAGTTTCTCTATGGAGTGATTCCTCCGTTTTTGCCTAATTGGTTTGCGATTAGGATAAAGATTCAACCTATGGACAATTACCTCGGTTAGAATCCTCAGTATATCTGTGGGTATTCATGCAATCACGTTTGAGTTTTGCCAAAGAGAAGTCATCAACTACTCACGTAGTTGACTTGGGAGAGAACCCCCGATCTGCACGCATTTCTCGGGCTCGTTTGGATCTAATGGAATTCGGACAGTTTACTCACCGAATTGACCTTGCTGTAGGATTGCTTCGTCTCTAAGGTTGAATTCCTCAATTGGTCGATTCAAAACTGTCTGATTGATTTGAGCTAAGTAGCAGGTTTGGCTGATGATTTGGTCACCTAAGGCCTCTCTGACTCCACATGGAGATATAAATTTCATCTTTAAATGAGGGATTGACGTCACCATTCTAAACGCCACCAAGTAAGGTCGTCCCAATATTACATTGTGGATCGAAGGTAAGTCCATTATTAGGAAAGTTAGTATTCGAGAGGTTGTCTTTGGGCACGTTCCTAATGTGACTTCCAATTGAATGGTTTATTGGACCGGTACGGGTTCATTGTCCAACTCAAATAAGGGTCCCTTTTCCGGCTTCATTTGGCCCTTTTTCACTCCGAACTTAAAGTATATATCAAAGTAAATCAAATTCCTGAAATTTTCATTATCAACAAAGACTCGTTTTGATTCGTAATTAAGGATACCATCCGAAACGAGTACAAATACAATAAGAGGGTCGAAATGGGGAGTTACTACATGAGTCATATTATCGTTATTAAAACTATGACATCATTCATTATTTTTAGCCTCTATCTCTTGCTGTTAGAAGTTATATCAAGGTAGTTCAAAGCTTTACTTCTGAATAGCCTTATTGATATCATGTTTACAACTTTCGTTGTTACTCGATTGCGTGGTTGTTCTTGCTGTCTTGTCTTGTCTTGTCATTATTGGCACTCCCGGGGTCTTGGCTCGGGTCTCTTAAGAACTTATTGAGATACCTTCTCTGAATGAGAATCTTAATCTTCTTCTGCATAATTCGACAGTCCTTGGTGTTATGACCCAAAGATTGATGGTAGAAACAGTACTTCGACTAGTCTCGTCGTTCCGGGTTTTTGACCGATTTGGGTCACTCCAGAATTTTTCATTCCAGATTCTGTATCAAGATATTTATCCGAGTATCATTTAAATGAGTTAAGTTCAAAGTTTTGTACTCTCTTCTGATGTGGATTCATCCTTGGTTACTTTCTGGGATCTCGGGCGGTGAAATTGTCACTGTTTCTATTTTTTCCACTAGTTGATCCCGAGTGATAGTCTGTGAGCTTTGGTCTTTTTGTTTCATTAGTCTCTTCGGCAGCGATATATGCCTAAGTGATGATTTCCGCCTCAAGAAAGGTGTTGGACTCTTACTGAACCAAAAATTTAAAAAATTCACCCGACTGCACAGTCGCATGAAGAAATTCAATTTCCCATCATCGGTTAGTTTCGATATTACTTGAGCCTCCACGTTGAACTGGGCCAAGAAATATTTCAGACTTTCGTTTGGTCTTTGCTGGATAGGGACAAGGTGCTACGGCTACTTTTTTTTCCTCCTAATGGAGGCAAACTGTGGTAGGAAATTATCAGTTAGCTCTTGGAATGTTCGAATCAAATTTGGACATCTCCTTTGAGGCTGAATCATCTAGGCCTTGGAATCCCAGCAAGATACGGAAATGATCCAAAAGATCCATAGGATCAGAATTTTCTTCGTAGGATTCCAGGGTTGGTATTTTGAACTTGAGAGGGAGTCGATACATTCTAATCTCTCTTGTAAATGACAACTTACCTTGGTCAGCTGAATGTCGATCTGTACTTCCTCGGAACAGTTGCTGCTCAATCTTTCTAATTCTCTCCACCTGGGATGCGGACGCAACCTTCTTTGTGTTGAGGAATGTCATTAGCTCCGAATGTTTTGGTGAAACATGTGAGACCTGCTGGCTATGGACTTTTCTCAGAAGACTGGTACATGAAGTTTCATCTTGAGTTGAGGGTTTTCCTACGTCTTGGAAACAACGCGGGTTTCATCATTTCAAGCTTTCCTCTTGAGCTTCGAAATTTAATCGCCCTTCTAGCCGACTCTAGATCCTATCACTGGAGGCTTTTTGAGCTTCTAGGTCTTTAGGCTATGGAATTACCTCCTTGGATGGTTGCCTTTTCCTCCGGTTCTTCCTTCTAGATGTAGAAGTTTGAGAATTGGAGGATGGAGCTTCCAGTGGATGTCCCTCTAATCTGTTCCAAATGGACTTGAGAACCTTGGACATTGAGTCGACTTGGGCTGCCAATGTCTCCATGTTTACATTTGTGGTCGGGCGAGTATTTTCATAATGACCATCTATTGAGTTATTGCCATGAGAAATGATGTCACGAGAAATTATGCCCTTGGGTGGCACACTTGTCTGGGCTCTAGTACTGACCATGTTTTTTCTTTGAATGGGTGGCTTGATTATTACTTCTTTCCACAAATAACACCAATGATGCGTCTTGAGAATTGGGATTGTCGTACAAATTAAGGAGTCAACTGTTTCACTCAGATATCCAAATGTAAATGGGTCCGGTCTTCGTAGTTATGAATTATGATTTTGTATACCACAACAAAATAAATTGGAGGCAATAGGTATATGGAACTCGCTCTTTGATATTTTTTTCGACGCTCAAATCAATGATTTTTCTAATAGATTTGGAAAGATGTTGAGGAAGAAAAATGCAATGAATGAAAGAGGATGGGGATGAGTATTTATTTGAAGGGCTAAGCTCCTTTTGTGTTCTCGTCTGATTGAATGGTCTTTTTTTCCTTTTTTCTCTCTTTGGGGAGAAATTTTATTTATACTTAGATGCACTGTTTGGTTAATCAACACCTGAGATCGATGCGTGTACATGATGTTACTTCGGATCAGTGGTGAGAGACCTTGCTAGCAGTACATAATGACTGTTTTTATTTAATGATAGGACCACCTGACTTCCAAGTACATCATCGCTTTGGGTACTTATTATGACTCTTTAATGTCTGGCTGTTAATACTTTATTATTTGATTAGGCGTTCGAGGGCTATTGCCTGATGGGCTCTGTGACTACCTCTGTTGGGCCGTCTGATATTTAGGCGTCTTATTCACCTGACTATTGAGCTGACCCGTTTTTGGCCATACCCATTAACTACAAACCTCCCAATTTGGATCTCAACTTAGTAGCAAATTTCTTCGTCATAATATGAATATTCCTTCACTTATTTGTTGATCTTTAATGAAAATAAAATAATAATAAGTAACTCTACAAAAAAAAAAAACTTAAGACGTTAAGTGAGGACCAAAAATGATTTTGTACTGTTAAAAGTTTGCTCATGCAAATATGCATGGAACTAAAATGAATTAAGCATACGTCTACCTATGCCGCAAGCTTGCTTTCTCTTTTTTGGCCTTCTTTTAGATTATAATTTCTATAGATTAAAATATCTGTATTAGGATTTGTCGGTTGTATTGGCATCTGTCGTATCCACAAGCTATATTGTTATTATACATTGCAAATGTGATTTTTTTCTCGTGATTATAACAAACTAAATTATATGCTAAATTTGATTGTCTTTAATTTGATTGTCACCTCCCTCAAGTTTGCAAATCCGCTATAATGATGAAAGTTTTCTGTTGTTATGGTAATTCTTCAGGAATGTCACCACAGTGTTCCCAAGTTTTATTTTCAACACTGAGGTCGAAGATGATCGCTGTTGACCGTCATTCACCGTTGGGATCCCAGAAAACGATTTAAGCTTTGAGCTGCCCGCTCACGAAGGACGCAACGTGCAGTTCTGATTGCTTGCAGTACGTTATTTTCTGCATTGTTGATAGGATTAATTTTTTTTTTTTACATTCTTGTAATAGTTGAGATTAATTTAAAAATAATATATGATAAATATCAAAAAAATATTTTAATATGTATATATATTTATATACGTTATAAACTGTGTATAAATATTAAAAGTTCTTTAAAAAACCAGAGGCGAAGATAAATTGCCCCAAAGAACTTATTTCTTTACCAAGTGTATATGTGATTGGCGTATACAAAGTTACCTAGGGAGGTAACTTGTAATATCATCGGTAAGGATCTTAGAAATAGTCTTATAAATCACATCATGACAAGCGGTTGGCATAAATTCACAAATTGTAGACAAAGTAAGGGCCTTGGGAATAAGACTAAAAGTAGCATTAGTCTCCCCAAATAGTTTCCCATAGATGAAAACAATTCATAACAGCTTCAGAAGAGAGAGGACCAACAAAATCTTAAGCACATTTAAAGGAGCTGATGCTTGGTGCCTTATCCTCACCGATGTTGAACATCAGAGCCTTAATTTCTTCATTAGTAACTGGTGCCAAGGCATCTTGCCTAACGTCTGGCAAACTCTTCAGAATATGAAGAGGAGTCCTCCTAACAGAAGGTTGCAGAATGAGACTCAATGGCTGTTTTTACTTCATCCAGGCTTCTAGTGGAAGAGCCATCATCTCGAGGTAAGGATAGAATTTTGCCTCTGTTGTTTCTTTCAGCCACAGTCTAAAAGAAGAAGTTAGAACACATATCCCCATATTTCAACTAGAGAACCTCAGCCTTCTGCCTAAAGAAAGAAAGCTTGGTGGCCCTGACAGAAAGAAGCACAGTCCTCAAAGGTTTTTTCTTGTCAACAAGTGTTTGGAAACCTGGGTTCTCAAGACATTCTAGTTAATAGATCCCAAGGTCTTTCCTCGCATGAATGGCTCTCTCAGTGGCATTACTGATCCCCAAATTAAGAGTCTTGATAGAACTCTTAGCCCCAACAAGCTTACAAACCAGTCTAAGCATAGGATAGCCTTCCATTGAAGAATTCCAACTCTCTAGAATTACCTCAGAGAATTGAGGATGAGAACAGATAAAATTATTAAACTTGAACACAACCTCTTTCACGTTTGGCCACCCCTCCAAAATCCAGCACAGAGAGTGATTAGAGATACCCAGAGGAAGAAAGCAAGTGAAAAGATGTTGGCCATCTAAGCAGCTACTCTCCATTAACCAAAATGCAATTCAACTTCCAAGTAGAACAAGCTTGGCCATCACTACAATTACTCCAAGCAAAGAAGCAGCCATTGTGAGAAGGTTAAATAGACGGTAACTATTGAGAAACTATTAATGCGGGCAATATCCTTATCAAAGGGCCCCCCAATCATTTGAGACTTGTTTTGTAAAGCATTAAAATCCCAAAGGACAGCCCTCGGGGTAGCTCCAGAAAATCTCGCAATAACACCCAAAGAATTCCATAATTAATGACGTGTGGAAGTTGGCAAACATGGGGTTTCTAACTGCACTAGCCACATAACTAAGCCCATTTGGAGTCTAAAATTCCAGCTAAAGGTTACCAAAATTGACTGAAATAGGGATCCTATATGCTTACCCTTCTAGAGATCTAAACCCCTATGCAAGACCTTCCGGACGATTGGCTCACCCACAAAGGACCAATGACCTCGTTCGCAGACATACTTAATACTATCATGATCTACAAATCTAAAAAAGCAGATGCCCTTAGAATCCAATAGCACTTGTATCAGATTACCACTGTCGATATTTTCTTAGTAGCAGCTTCAACCATATCGTTTGGAATTTGGGTTTTTGTGTTATTGATAAGTGATTGAATACTATTGCATAAATTTTTTGTTTAAAATATTAATAATTAAAAGAGAAAATAATTTGGGATTTAAATTTATGACCAATGCTAATTTATAGAAATTAAATATCAACTATAGTATAATTATTCATTATATTAATTCATAATTTGAAAATAATCAAAATTTTATAAAATATGCAGAGACAAATTCATGAATGTGTGTAAACATTGGCTATTGATAGTAAACATTATTGCTAATAAATATTATTTTAATTATTTTATATATATTTAATATCATGATGTCTTATTAATAATTATTTTATATATATTTAATATCATGATGTCTTATTAATAAATAATGCTAAATAGATAATATAAAGGTATTTCTTTTTTATTTGTTATTTATTTTTATATTCTCGAGAGAGAGACAGAGCGAGGCCGAAATCCTCCGAAATGTCCAGCCTTCCGACTCGCACCGCCGTCGACTGCCAATCGCCTGGTGATCCCCCCCTTCAATACTTGCTACGAAGCGCAGTATTCCCACCGTCAACCACACGCTACCCAAGCTCACACCTGATCTTTCTGCCTCTTCGCTCTTTTGTTTTCCGCAGCTACGCATAACTCGCTGATTCTCCTTTCAGAGCAAGGGAGCGACGAAGAGAAAGGGACAGAGAAAAATGGCCGACAAGCCAAGCAGAGCTCTGGTATTCTACGGTTATGGATTAGCTCCTTTAGTCGCGTCGTCTCACACCCACATTCACACTGTCGCATCACGAGGTTGCTGTGGCTTCTTAGCCCTCGACGATCTCCCTCCTTTAGGTTTGCATCCATCTTTGATTTTTATTCTGTGGGTTATTGTTGATCAATTTTTTTTTCCGACTTATTCAATTGCTCTCGATTTTTAGAATTGAGTTGGTTATGGGGAATTGCATTTTGAGCTTTGAATTTGCCATCTTCTTATGATATGGGTAGTGGCACGACGCAGATGTTGGTTTCATATCTTATGATAATTGCTTATAGTTATGGTGAATACTACCTCGGCATCTCATGATGGACTGCCTGTGTTTGGAATCAATTATGTAATGATTAAGCTATGATTACTTAGGCTGATCTTTTGGCCTTGTTTGGTCGTCCTTCCATTTGTTGGTTCTAGAGCTTTTGGATCATTATATCTACACAAATAGCCCACCTGCGGGTGTTTGATTATCTAAGGCAAGATCTCTTTATTCTATTAACATACAGCTCTATTTAAATTGAGTTGCTTCATCATGTTCTTTAGTTCCTTATTCTGTTATTCCTCTCTTTGTCATGGATATGAAGTGCAATTGTTCATGTGCTCAAATTAGATTAAGCTGAGTATGGTATTCTGGCATTCTAATGCTGTGTTTGGAAACTCCATTTCATGTGAACACATTTAATTAATCAGATTTAAATGCTGTGAATCTCAATCAACTTGTTTGTTTGAAATCCTTCTCTGCGAATTGTTTTTTGCTGAATTTGATTGTTGATCCAAGGTAATTGAATTAGTTTTAATAATATAACTAATTAGTCCTTCTAGAGGAACTAATAACGCTTGTCTAGTTTGAGTTCATGTGGGTGTTTGGTTAAATAACAGTAAGCATGGCACCAAGTGCATTGGATTAAAAGCTTAAAGATCTTGTCGTGCATTGAAGATCTCAACTTAGATCCTTTTTGTTGTGTGCCTAAGTTTCAATTTATGACCTTGCTTGATGTGAGCAAATTCCCCAGGTTTCTCTTCTAGGCTGAGCTTTAGTGGTGTCATGATTGGTAGGCTATCTATCAATTGTCTTCGTGTGTGGTTAGTGTCCACTTGTTAAGTCCCAAGTCACGTGTCACACATCTTAATTTGGTGTCATTATCAGATTGTCTGTGTGCTGAGGAACCAGTCTCATTAGTCAAGGAACTAGTACTTAACTCTTGAAAAAAATCACTGGAAAATGCTGGCGTCTAGTTGGACCACTCCCATCGTAGGAAGGGACTAGTCTCATGTCTGTAATGGTTTGTTACCCAGGAGCTTGCTTTTTTTGGGACCAATTTCAATGCTCAAGTGGCCTATCCCTTTTCAGTAAACCTGTGAAGTGCGAGAAACACAACGAGAGTGAAAAATATAATAATTTTTTATCATAGTGATCAAATAGGTTGCCTTTGGGCCTATTAATTGACCATTATAATGGCCTTTGGGCCGATTAATTGACCATTTCACTGCAAATCAATACCTTTGTCAAAGAACAATTGTGAAACTCAAATGTCCAACTGTTATTTTTTATTTCCTGATTATTCGAGTGTGCCCTAGGAGGTCAGATTGCTCACTGAAATCCAAGTTCATCTTTCATAGTCTATTGGTTTATCACTAAAATTTGCATATCTACTTATTCTAGTTAGTTTATTTTATTTTATTCTCTTTCAAATATATTGTTCAGTGAAGATTTAGCTTTTTTCCCTCTTTGTGAGATATGAGTGAACTATCGATGAATTTGCTTGTGGAAGTTTTGATGATTTTAGTTAAAAACCCATTTGAGAGAAATTCTAGGTGAGTATTCATAGAAGCTTTTGGTGATCATTGAAAATAGCTTTATGTGAGTTGCTTATTATTGTAAAAGACATTGGAACTAGTAGATAGTTATGAAATTCTAGTTTCTAAAGAAGAGGCTAGGCATGGGATGCATTATTGGGTGGGAGAATCTGTATAAAATGCCATTTTTATATATCTTGCCACCCTTCTCATTCTTTGTTCATTGTGTGGTTTGATTTGTTTCATCATTTTTGGTTTTCTAAATAGTCCATTTTGTTTGAAGTTTGGTTGACTAATTTGGGGAAAAATTATACCATTGCACAATTCACCTCTCTCTTGCGTCATCCTTTTGGGCTCAACATACATAGTTGTATTGCACTATTGCCATAAATGGAATTGAATTATGTTGAAAGAGAACATTAAAAAGGTTTCCATGCACATCACAAACGGAGATGGATTGGAGCAATTTGAATGTATGTATATTCTAATGTTCCATTGTGTTTTCACATTCTTATCACATGTTGACTCTATATGGTTGCTATGCAATTGGAGTGTCATGAATTTTGGTATCTATTGTCATGAATGATGAAACAGATAATGAAAGTATCTTGTCCCACAATGCCATTCCAGCTTTGAGCAATTGTCTATGTAAACTCTTACCCAGGGTATCACGTCTGATCTTTCCGCACTAATTTATTTCATGAAACCTCACACCCTCACAGTAATTTAATCCATGTGCTTCTTAATAATCTAAACATCATGTTTCTCATGCCCCACGCTCAGACATCTATTCTAAGTACTCTCTTAGATGTATGTAGTCTTACCCATGCACTTTGGAGAAATCATTTCATTGTTTGGAACATATGACCTCTAAGTCATAATAATAAAACAATCATACCATAGCGGCAAGACTCCAGCTCTTATTTCCTTAGTTGTCAGTGGTGAGGTAAAAACTAGAAGCAAATGCAACTTCTCTTATTGTCAGTTCTTGAATCATGATAATTATGATGGGTTCTGATCTTACTTCTGAAAATCACTTGGACTGCAGAGACTGAAGATGAGAGAATACTCAGAGAGTTGGCACAGCTATGGGATGCACGTGAAGCTTATTGTGATGCTGTGAGCATTGCAAAATCATAGATTTGAATTGGAGCTGTCATTCCACGTAGATTTTCTGACATCTTGGCCCGTGTTTTATGATTCAGGATGGAAAAAAGGCTCTTGAATCAGAAAATCAGATGACAGTGCCAACCATGTCAGAAAGGTTATCTGTTATCTGTTAAGCATCAAACTACCAATTCTCCTAAATTATATATATTGCAGAAGCTGAATTTTGAGCTTTTTAAAATCGAACTGTAGATTCATGGGAATGAAAGCTGCTGTAGTTACAAATAATTCTGCTGTCAGAAGTTTTGGAGAGAAACTGGGTTTCATTGCCGTTGACT
Source organism: Nepenthes gracilis (assembly GCA_033239525.1). NCBI lineage: Eukaryota > Viridiplantae > Streptophyta > Magnoliopsida > Caryophyllales > Nepenthaceae > Nepenthes > Nepenthes gracilis. The sequence goes on from BSYO01000001.1 coordinate 13,980,515, forward strand.
TCAACGAACATATGATTCCTGAGCTACCGATGAACGTTGCAGCCTCTAAGCTGCTAAAGTTACTCGGATTTGAAGATGGAAGGACAATGGAGACGAGCCAGTTTGACTTAGTCTTTGTTCAAATCGGATCTTATCAAAAGCCAAATGGACAGAAGGATGATATGGCTGCTGATGATGCTGAGTATATGAATGGATTGGTTGGGAAGATACTGCAGACTGCACAAAGTGGTTCTGAAGTTCGATCCCGTCTTCATTTGTCACTTGTAATGAGCTACGGCGATGTCTCAGAGGATGATACAAATCTATCGCTTTTATTCACACACGGCGAGAAAAAGTCTGATCTCTCAGTTCTGTCCCCTCGTCAAAGCTACACGATGAAAACAGGGAAGTTGAGGACTAACATCAGGTATAGGCACGTCTTAACCAGTCGATCAAAAAAATGAAAAGAAACAAATAAGAAAAACTCAAGCCTTGAGAATCTTTTAACTGGAATATGTTCATGGCTGACCAATTTGTTATTCACAGACAACACTGTCCAATGCTAGTAGCTCAATGGCAGGAGGCTGTAACTCGCAGGGATACGGTGGAGATGCTTTCTTTTGATGATTTGAGAAAGGTGCTGTGGAAAAAATGTCTTCTGTGTTCTTAATCAGTTATAGATTCATATGCCCCTGGGATCTTTTTAGACCTGTCAACTACATGTACTATTAATTAGGGGTGGATCTAAAATTTGTTTCTCAAAGTGATTTTTTAAAGTTTCACTATTTTTCAAAATAGTAAATTCATAACAATTACATTGTTATTTTTGGTAAAAAGATAGTGAAAACGACAATTCTCAAATAGTTAAGTGAGTCATAGTAGTTAACAAATGAATTTAGCAGAGTCAATTAAAAAAATTTAGTTTAATAATTGCTATATTGGTATCTAATTTCTTTATATAAAAAAATCAGTAGGATCAAGTGACTCTTTCTTTTACAATTAAAGCCAAATAATATCCATTGCAATGCTTTAGTTAGTCCCTTCTTGAATGCTCATTTGATTCAGATACTGGCAATCTGATATAGATTAATACTCGCTATGCAGCGCTGTGGAAACCTTGTGATTCCTGCTGACAGGTTTTTATATGAGATAGCTTTTAAGCTTTGGAAGGCACCCAAATATGGTGCATGAGGCAGAGCATATTCCAAACCCCAGCTGGATAGAAGCCGAAATAACTGGTGTTTCTTGTTTGATATTCACTTTGAAGTCTTTTGACCGCTCCCTCGGCATGGATCTTGTCTAGGTAGACACCCTGACAACTAACGAACTTATGGGTCACTGTATGACAATCAATAACATATCCTCAACTAAATAGCGTTTAATTCTTTTGGATTTTGTTTGGTCCATCACGCTCCTCTGTTGAAATGCTAGAGGATTTTGGAAGAGCATGAATTTGACTGCTCGTATGCATGGGATGGAAGGATTTGGTCATGCTTCGATGCCAATTTTCTCACGTAAGACACTCTAAATCACCCGATTAAACTGTGTTCATTTCTCATTGGATTTACCAGTCTCAGCACAACCCGTTTGTTTGAAAGTACATGTCTCAACAATATATCATTTTAGATTATGTCATATAATTTGAGATATCTTCAGGATGCAAATATTTTGGGTGATGTAAAGAAATTATCTTTAGTATACTATTAAGTGATATAGTGTTTCATCTATCTATCTATATTAAACAACTCTCTATATTAAACAACTCATTTGATAATAAACGAATAGAGGAAGTGACATGTCATTTAAGGGTATCGTGTGGACATAAAAAGGGGTGTTTCAAAACATTTTCAAATAATTTTGGCAGTCTCACATCATTAACGGTACGTTTAGTTATTAAAATAAAATAAGGTGGGAATAGAATAGTTATTCCGGGAAATAAAATATAATTAAAAATATTTTCATATTCGTTATTAATAATTCTAAAAATTAATATTTTTTATTTCTATTTTATGTAATAAGGAATAAGATTTTAATATTTTTAATAATAATAATAAGTAATAGTAATAATAATAATAATATATAATAATAAACATAATAATAATAATAATTACAAATAATAATAATTATTATTATTATATAATATAATAATAATTATTATTAGAAAATATAATAATAATTATTATTAGAAAATTTAATAATAATAGTAAAATATAATAATAAGAATAATAATTATTATTATTATAAAACATAATAATAATAATAAAATATAATAATAATTAAAATAATAATAATAATATAAAATAATTATAAAATAATTATAAAAATAATAATAATTACAAATAATAATAATAAAATATAATAATAATACATAATAATAATAATAATAATTTTATTATTACAAAATATAATAATAATAATAATAATGGAATGTGGGATTAAATATTTTTTAAAAATATTTATTTTTAATTAAATTTATAACCAAACGGAGAAATATCCATTCCCTGAGAATATAAATTATATTCTTACCTTATTCCTACATTATTCCAGTAACTAAACATGGCATAAGAGTGGTGGCATTATAGGAAAATATTTTGAGTATATTTATAATACTTTTGATTAATATGATATTTTATCTATCTATTTTAATTACCAGGCCAACATAAGATTACATTGAAAAATGAATGTTATTTCTCCCTGAGGATTTCCATTAGGTGCTCCTAAGCATCATTTTGGACTGGTTATAGCATTCTTGAAGTTTGGGTAGGCTTTAGTGTGGTTATTAATCAGCCGAATTTAATTGAATTTGGACATGTTCAGGCCTAGCTGGGCCCTTTTGATATTATAAATAAATTTGAGCCGACAATTATGATAGATACGTTTGATGCAGTTTTAATGGTAATAAATAATTATTAAAATTTATCTATAACTATCCTTTTATATTTAGGGGTTTGCTCCAAATTCATTTTTTTTTAACTTTCTTTTATACATATATTTATTAAAAAGCCTTTTACTTATATGTGAAAATAAGTTGTAAAAATGTTAAAGAATTGATGCGTTTCTGATTTTCGGGTTGTAGTACGGATTAGGGAGTCTTCTATTCTTTCGCTGTGGGTTGAATTGGAGTGGATCCGATTTCCATTGTGATTAACCTGAAATCTGCACACCACAAACTACAAACAGGAGGTCAGAGGACGGTGAAAATTGTTCATACCATATATTTTCCGACGCTCAAGTTAGAAATCTTTCTCAAAGAATCGAAAGATATAAGGAGGATGCGATGAATGCATATATATATAGCGCGTGTGGGGCGTTTGAATGCGCTATTGATGGGCGGCGAGAGGTGCGGCAGAGGGCTTAGAGGTGCGCCCTGCAGAGAGGAGCGGCTTAGAGGTGCGGCCCCGCAGAGGGATCGGGCAGAGGTTCATCCTATGGATGAGTGGCTTGGAAGTGTCCTGTGGAGGGCGGCTTAGATGTGTACTTGGTAGACGGGCGGCTTAAAGATGCGCCCGATAGAGGGGCTACTTGGAAGTGCCCTCGCGAAGAGTGGCTTAGAAGTGTGCGGTAGGGGGTGGAGAAGAGGGCGGCTTGGAGGAGGGCCCGACAGAGGGGCGGCTTGGAGGAGTGCTCGTAGAGGGTGTGCCTAGCAAGAGGGGTGGCTTGGATGAGCGCTTGTAGATGGACGGCTTAGAGGTGCGCTTGGCAGAGAGACAGCTTAGAGAAGAAGGGCTAAACTGTACTGGTTACCTCAGTGGAGGGTTAACTCTTAGATAGCGAACTCTTGACTCCGGGACGGAAGGCTCATGGCTCCCAGATGGAGAGCCGAGGGCCTCCTTACTAGTGGAGGGCCGGAGGGCCTCCGGACAGAAAAGGGCCGAAAGCCTTCGAGACTAGAGGAGGGCTGATAGCCTCCTGGCAGAAGGATGGCTTCCGAATGGGAGGAGGACTGAAGGCATCCTGGTTGGCGGAGAGCTGAGGGCTTCCAGACAGTGGGCTAAGAACCTCCATGTTGGAAGGAGGAGGGTTGAGAGCCTCATGGTTGGAGGGTTGAGGACCTCTATGCCTCCTGGAAGGAGGAGGGCTAAGGGTCTCCTGGTTGGAGGGCTGAGAACCTCCATGCCTCCTAGAATGAGGAGGGCTGAGGGCCTCTTGATTGGAAGGAGGAGAGTTGAGGGCCTCCATGCCTCTTGGAAGGATGAAGGCTGAGGACCTCCATGCCTCCTGGCAGGAGGAGGGTTGAGGGCCTCCTGGCTAAAGGGTTGAGTACCTCCATGTCTCCTAAAATGAGGAGGGCTGAGGGCCTTCATGCTGGAAGGATGAGGGCTGAGAACCTCCTAGTTAGAGGGTTTGGGACCTCCTGGCTGGAGGGCTTAGGACCTCCATGCCTCTCGGAAGGAAGAGGGCTCCTGACTGGAGGGCCGAGGACCTCCATGCCTCCTGGTAGGAGGAGGGCTAAGGACCTCCATACAAGAGGAGGGCTAAAAGCCTCCAGGACTGGAGGTTGGCCAAGCGGCCTTCGGACAGCAGAAGACTAAGTCACCTCCTTGATGGCAGGAGAGCCAAAGGCCTCCTAGCCGTTAGTTTGTTCTCGTTGGAAATTGGCTAGTAATGGCTGTGCCCTTCTCTGAGCATTATGGAGCTTCTCCTTCCAAGTTTGATGATGCTTGCTTTTATAGTGTGTTCCATAGATGCACTCATTTTATAAAAGTAATGTGGGACTCTTCACATTTAAAGAATGATGTTGGATTGTGGGCCTGGTCTCATTGGGCTCATTGTAGCTGGACCCATAATGATATGTCTTGGATCCAAGTTTCGAACAGATTCGGATCAAGTCGATCATTTGAGTCCGGCTCCGTCCATTGAGTTTGGATCCTATACACCACAATTACGAACAAGAGGTCATGTGATGGCAGGAGGTCATCCCACCGAAAATATTTTGACGTTTAAGTTAGTAAATAGCATTCAAATTAATAAAGTTAAAATAAAAAATGCACGAAGAATACAGAGAGTGTTTGTAATGGAAGTGTGCTCTCGTTGAAAGAGTTTTTGGTGGCTCATAAGGAGTATTGGCTCTAGGCGCTGTGTTCGTTGGGAATGTAGCAGCAAAGAGAGAGCGTCCGTAATCTGAAAGCGAATGAGCTTTGTAGTAGAGAGCTTCTATGGGCCAATGAGAGCGTGTATTGGAGTGAGGATTCGATGGCTTTTTATAGTTATTGTGCCGGGTAGCCTTCCTTTTGCAGAAAGGCTTGATTCCCACACTCTGTTGGGATTGCTGCCTTTTTTGGCGTGGGGCTTTTATAACAGTAACAGTCGTTGCTTTGATTGCTTTCCTTCTGCGTTCCGTGACCGTTAGGGTTTACTGCTGACAGAAGGAGGATTCTGGCACTTTCATCTAGGGATGCGTGTTGATCTACTGATGATCGTTGCAGTTGATATTGTCTTCTGTGAAGAGTACGAAATTAGGGGAGAAAATCGTTGCTTGTTTAGTACGGTTGCATGGGCCAAACTGGGCTTGGCTCACTTGAAGCCTTGCTTTCATACGGTCGACTGGTCCTGCTTTCGATCAATGGAAGCATTGATCATCTCAAAAGTAAATCATCCGTCCTGCTCTTAGGCTTCTCCTGGTTCACTTAGTTTTTCATCGGGTCAACGGTGGGCGTTAACCATCCAGACACAAATAGGTCGTTATGGATCTCGGTCGTTCCTTCTTCTTGGGTCAACCCATTACTGGCGTATCCATCACTAGCCCCCATTCTGGTGGTCTTGGATTTTGACCTCTAGCATGTTCAAGATGGGTTGCGAGTTGTTGGGATACTTGCCTAAGGTGTTCTGGTGAGGAAATTAGTGGAGACTCTTGGTCTATTGATCGTGTTGTGTGCAGTTGCTGACCATGAAGTCAAGATTGGGAGAACTGGCTAAGAAGATCATTGATCGGATTTGTTGATCATCTAGGTCAAAATCCAGAATGGTGGCTAAAGAAAGCGTTGATTGGATCATTGATTGTTAAGGCCAAAATCTAGAGAACCACTGAAGAAGGTATTGATCGGATTCGTTGACCACCATGGTCAAAATCCGAAAAACTAGCGAAGGAGGCATTTACTGGATTCGTTGACTATCTAGACCAAAATTAGGAGAACAACTAAAGGAACTGTTGACCGGATCTGTTGATCGTCTAAGCCAAAATCCGGAGAACAGCTGAATAAAGTGTTGACCGGATCCATTGACTATATAGAACAAAATTCGTAGAACTGGCGGAGGTTAAAACGATACGCCATCATGCCGCCAGACTGTCAGTCAAAAAGTTGGCCATGTGTCTGTACGCAATGAATTTATAATCCCGGTAATTAATGCACCAAAGGATCTTATTCGATTGTACCCGTTTAGAAAGCGACACGTGTTAGCAATGATTGGCACACGTTTACGAGATGGTTCTCCTTCTCTGGCGTTCCCATGCCTTTAAGTACTCAGGCCGCTTTGTTTTCAAACTTTCCACGTTTTCATCCTGAAAATTTTTAAAGTGTCTTGTTTTCGTTCTTCTCTCGTTTCCATGGCGCAATCTATAACTTGGATTGCTTCAGTGATCAAAGCCAGTGAAGTGTGGGAGTTGTACATTGAGTACAACATTCCTAAAGAGGTTGTCTTTTGAATGCCCGAAGAGGAAGACAGGGTGTGCTTCCCTCCTCAGGGCTACATCACTGTATATGAGGCCCACTTGAGGAGTGGGTTATGCCTCCCCGTTTTTGATGAGCTGATGGATATTCTGATTGTCCTTCAGATCCCCATAGCATGGTTTTATGCCAATGTTGTGCGTTATCTGTGTACACTTTCCATCTTTCTTCGTCAACATTCAAAGCTGTTGATGATGGGAGCAGTCAAAGTGATGTTTCAGTTCGTCCAGGGGGGAGAGTGGGTGTCCCTGTTCCCACGAATACTCCAAATCAACAGCGCTATATATGATTCTTAAAGAATTAAAAGAACCGGTTCTTCTATATTCACGTTGATATGACCTGGCCCTTGGCCAAAGAGTGGGGCAAGGTGCCCGACATTTATACTGGGACCCCACTAACAAGGAGATTGTTGTGGTGTAGCCGTTTCTAGAGTTGATGGATGGCCACCTTCTAGAGTTTCGGAGAGACTACTTGGTTTCTCACGAGGAGGGGAAGAATGCGCGATGAGGATCACTTTCTCCAATGCAGAAGATGAAGGTACCTTCTGATAAGAGGAAGGCTGGGGTCATTACGATCACGTCTGCTGACACACCTTCTGCAAAAGAAGCTCCCGATAGTCCAAGGCAGAAGAAGGCGACAACAGTGATGCATTCTTCTTCTTCTTCTTCTTCTTCTTCTTTCTCAAAGCCTAACTATGTTATGGCCGGCCGGTTTACTGGAGCCGAAGATAGTTTCGGTGTAGGCGAAGTATAGGCTGCTGTGAAAGTGTATAGGACCAGGCTACGCTCCGCTATGAGCAGTGCTATTCTTGCTCTATCACAGCCGGAGCACCTGGTGGTGCTATTGGAGTCACCCGCTGAGCCTTCAACTAAGCGGGTTGCTGGGTTACCTGAGGAGCCAGCAGTCAAAGAGCTCCTGGAGGTACCTGCAGAGCCTCCTGCCGCACAGGCTACTGAATTATCTAAGGAGCCTACAGCGTTGAGCCTCAAGAGATGCCTGAGGTGCCAACCGTCAGAGAGCCCCAAGAGGTGGTTGACGTCAATGCCAAGTTGACAGAGGAGCCTATAGCATGAGTGCCTGCTGAGGTGGAGGGCTTTATGACGGAGTTTTAGGAGGAGTATGCGACGAAGGCCACTGCTGGGCCTATTCAGGAGATTTCTGTTTCCAGTCCTTCCTGCCAGGGCTAAGGTTTCGCGGCAGGCCAGTGATGCCGAAGCATAGAGTCTGGCAGGTAAACCTTCGTTGCTATTACTTAACATTTTTTGTCTTTGTAGGATGAGAAAATAATTGGTGTAGTTAGCAATGGGTTGCGCCAAAGGGACTTAGTGATCTTTAACCGTGACAGAGAGATCGCTTGGCTCGAGGAAGAAATGGAGCGGCTTAAGACGGAGCACTTGGATGACATAACTGCCCTTCAAACTATGATATCGAGCCTGGAGGAGGAAAATGTTGGGCTGAAGGAAGAGAACGCCAGGCTGAGAGAGGAAGTTGATCGGGCGGCGAGGCACATTAACCAACTCTTGGGCAGATGACATCGTTGGAGAATGAGTTGGCCACTCGTATACGTCCCTATGAGGTCTCCGAGATGTTGTGGGCACGGGTGTGGAAAGGTGTCAACCTTAGTCGATGCATTACACTGATGATTGACCCTAACTTTCCAGTTGAATTTCATGACCCAACAAACCGTTCTGCCCAACATCACCAGAACTTCGTGGGACAGCCTCGGAGTGGTCAGGGGCCATCGCTGCCTCCTCCTAGGAGCTCCGCTCCATCGTAGATTTTGTACCTTTATTTTTTTAAGTTATTGTAATCATGAACGCACATAATCAATAAAATGGTCATTTTACTGATATTCTACGTCTTTGCCATAGTAGCCATTACTCAATTATTACTGTTGCATTGTCCAGCCGACATGGTGCGTTCCATGCAGGTTGGTCATTTGCCTTCCCGGAAATGTTAGTGTTGCTCTCTGATGGACTTAAGTCCAGGAGAAGATATTAAAATGAATCCTGATATTAGGCCAAGCCTGTTCTTTACTCATACGTAAGTAGGGACTTGACGACACTGCCCAAGTGTGCACTTCAGCAGTCGGCTTTTAGATGGAGTACTTTTGCTCCTGTTGACCGTCATTGACTAACACACTATCTTCTGGTGTAGAAAGTTTTCACGTGTGCTATTTAAACCCCCTAAGATTTTGACCACGAACGGGTCACTTAAATGACCAAGGTTTAATTCGACCGTTAATAGGCCGCCTGGATGACTACGGTTTAATTTGATTGTTAATAGGCCGCCTGGATTATTAAGGTTTAGTTCGACCATTAATTGATCGTCTAAATGATCAATGTTTAGTTCAACCGTTAATTGGCCACTTGGATGTTCAGGGTTAGTTATGAGTGGGTGAAAACCCGCCCGACTTAGGGGTTGTCTATGTCGTATAACCCTACAAACTAACACACATGCATATGGAACAGAAAAAGAACACAGTGTGAATGAAAAAAAATGCTCTTTTATTAAACATTGTATACATTTATAAGCATACAGATGGACGACCTACCTGTATCCTTTTGGAAATAGCACTTGAGGTGGATCGCGTTTCACGTCCATGGAACCAACTTGCTATTATGGGTCTGGAATTTGTATACTCTATTCCGCCGGACGGCCAAGACTAGGAAAGGTCTTTCCCAATTTGGGAAAAGTTTACTCCGATTGGTGGTTTTCCTCGTAGCGTTGATGCTTTGCAAGACCAAATCGCCAACTTTGAAGTGCCACGTTTTTACCTTCTTGTTGTGATAATGTGTGACTCGTTGTGGTAGGTCATTGTCCGCTATCTAGCACTATCGTGGACTTCCTCTAGTAAGTTTAAGTGTTTTCGAATTTTCTGAGAGTTACCTTGTGGGTCGACGGACTCAACTCTAAGATTTGGAAGCCCAATCTCAATCGGAATTACTGTTTCAGTCCTATAGCAGAGACTAAAGGGCGTCTCGTGAGCTGGTTCCTTTGGAGTCGTCCGGTAAAACCATGGGACAAAGGTAGCTCATCGACCCATGAGCCCCCTGCGTCCTACATCTTGGTCTTCAGACCATGAAGTAGCGTGCGGTTTATGACTTTTACCTGTCAATTGGCTTGCGGATACGCCACCGAAGTGTGGACCAATCTGATGCCTAGACTGGTATAATACTTGGTGAAACATTTTCTGAAAAATTGGGTTCTATTTTCAGTCACTATGACCTCGGGAATGCCAAATTTACTGACTATACTCTGGCGGATGAATTTTAAAGCATTATGATCGGTGATTTTGGCGGCGGGGCGGCTTCCACCCACTTGGTGAAATAGTCAATACTCGCAATGATGAATTTTCTTTACCCTGTCACGATGAAAAATGGGTCGAGAATATCAAACCTCTATTGCGTGAATGGCTAAGGAGCTTAAAGATATCTCAATTCAGCATTGGCAATTTTCACACTTCTTTACACAAATGACCGTGGTGATAGATTTTGCCTCCCGGAAGGTCTGCGGAACAAATTCAGGTCTAACTTGTCAGGGTAGCGGCGGTTGAAAACCTAGAACAGCATTCGAGAGACATGCAGGAGATCATGAGTACTCCTAACACTGAGGAACAGGAAGCCATGCTAGGTCTTCAACGCGGAAAGTTAGACGATGCCTTATGAGAAATACCTGGCGGACAGAGTACTACCAGACAACGTGGACGAAGCCAAGCGGATCAAGAAGACGTTCGGTTGGTACATCATAGTCGATGGACGGCTATATTAACATGGCTACTCGACCGTACCTCCGGTGCTTAACTCCTGAGGAGGTAAACTACGCATTGAGCGAAATCCACATTGGGATCTACAGATCGCATAACGACGGCAAAAACCTAGCGTTCAAAATCATACGCCAAGGATATTACTAGTCGACAATGGAGAAGGACGCCCTTGACTTTGTGAAGAAGTGTGAAAATTGCCTACTCCATGGTAATCTTCACCATCAACCGCCCGCTGAATTAAGATATCTTTAAGCTCTTTGGCCTTTTGCGCAATAGGGGTTCGATATTCTCGGCCCATTTTCCATCGCAATGGGGTAAAGAAAATTCATCATCGTAGGTATAGACTACTTCACTAGTGGGTGAAAGCCACCCTGCTGGCTAATATCATCGAACACAATGCTTTAGAATTCCTCAGCCAGAATATAATCAACAGATTTGACATTTTCGAAATCATATTGACTAACAACGGAACCCAATTCTCCGAAAAATATTTCATCAAGTATTACATTAGTCTAGGCATCAAATTTGTCCACACTTTGGTGGCATACAGGCAATCAACAGATAAGTAGAGGTCACAAACCACACGTTACTCCACGTTCTGAAGACTAAGCTGGATGACGTATGGGGCTCCTTAGTTGACAAGTTACCCTTCGTCCTATGGTCTTCTTAGGATGACTCCGAGGGAACCGACTCACGAAATACCCTTCAATCTCTATTATGGGACTGAAATAATAATTTTGGTCGAGATTAGGCTTTCAAGTCTTAGGGTTGAGTCCTTCAACCCACAAAGTAACTTCCAGAAAATTTGAAAACACTTAAACTTGCTGGATGAGGTCCGTGACGCTGCCAGACTGCGGATGGCGGCCTACCAACAACGAGTCACACCCTATTACAATAAAAAGGTAAAATCATGACAATTCAAAGTAGGGAACATATTCTTACGTAGCATTGAGGCTACGAGTAAGACCACCAATCGAAATAAACTTTTTTCAAATTGAAAAGCCTTTTCCTAGTCTCCACCGTTCTATGGGACGGAGCATACAAAGTCCGACCCAGAATGGCAAGTTGGTTCCATGGACGTAGAATGTGATCCACCTCAAGCGCTACTTCTAGTAAGGGTACTGATAGGCCATCCATGTTGCACGTGTATACTTGTAATGTACATATTGATATTAATGAAATAAGAGTGCATTTTCATTCGTGCCATGCTGTTCTTCTTTTCATTTCCTGTTCCATATGCATGTGTGTGAATTTGTAGGGTTATACGGCCTAGACTACCTCTAAGTCGGGCAAATTTTTACTCGCTCATAACTAAATCCTGGTCATTTGGGTAGCCCATAAGCGGTCGTAACTAAACCTTGGTTATCTAGACGGCCCATAAGCGGTCATAATTAAACTCTGATCATCCATGAGGGTCGTAACTAAACCCTGGTTATCCAAGCAACCTACTAACGGTCGAATTAAACATTAGTCATCCAAGTGGTTCGTTCGGCGTCAAAATCTTAGAGGGCTTAAACAGTACGCATGATGACCTCCTACACAATGAGATAGCGTGGTCAGTTTGTGACGGTCGACAAACGAAAGTAAAGCGTGAAAAGAAAACACATGCTTCCATAATGAAACGGGGCGCTAGATCAAGCAACCTAGGTGCCACCCATTTGTATAACAACACTACATAGCACATATTCATATACAAGGCTTCTCATGATGCCTCACTTGAAAAAAAAAAAAGAATCTTGATAGCGCTCCCAGGGTCCTGAGATATCAAGACTCAGCTTGATGGCTTGCCAAGGATGAGGAGCCTCCTCGAGATTGAGGTCGGAACCTCCGACTGCAACCGCGGGATACCACACCAGCTCTGATCTCTGAGAAGCACCAGTGTTTCGCGAGTCCAGAAACCCAACGGAGAAGCAAGGATCCAACATCGAGGCAATCCTACGGCTGTAATAAATCCCATCTTAGAACCGCTCCTCCAAGGTAGGCGCCACCTCTTCAAGGCGAAACCTTGTCCTCAACTAGCCCTCAAGGGCTGCAATCCGCTCTAGGGCCCATTGGTGTGCCTCCGAACCCTCTCGCACGCCAACATTGGAGACATGATCCAAGTGGACAGCACGCCAACATTGGAGACATGATCCAAGTGGACAGCACGCACCCTCTCCCAAGGCACGTCGTCCTCCTCGGAGGATGAGATCTCGACCAAGCCAGAAGGCACCTCGGAGCGCGAACCGCCACAACCAAACCCTAAAGTCAAATAACTATGACATACCTCACAAGAAGGCCTAGCGCAATCGAAGCAAGTAGGGCAGAAAGGTTCCGCAGAGCTCTCAGAATGTGACCTCTGATCGCCACACCCGTCTGAAGAGGAGGACCCATGGGAGGGGCTAGACGTGTTATCTGGCCACCAACTAAGGAGAGTGTAAATATCAATCATATTCTCATCAGCCATGGTGAAGGGGAAGTTGCTATGAAGCAAATCGCAAAGACCATCGCCGTTTTATAAGCCAAGTTTCCCGCCTAAAATAGCCACACACAAACCAAAGGGTTGCATCGCTTTAAGTCACGTTGTTTCAATGCCTAACGACGTGTATGTTGTGCAAACGTCACATTTATAAGGAGTCAGCCTGCGATGGTCAAACATTTGCAGCAGAGACTCTCAATCGGTCAACACCAAGCAAGCAGAAAATAAAACGGAAGAAAAAGCATAACAAAGGCACAAGCAACGATGGTGAACATCCGAGGGGTGATGTGCTCTGCCCAAAAGCTGGCCGCCCAATTTTATACTTGGGCAGCGCCACTATGCCTCTACTCACGAGTGTAGAATAGGCTTGACTCAACATCAAGATTCACCTTGATGTTTTCTCTAGGATTTAAGTCCATTAAAGAGTGCATCAAATATCTCAAGGAAAGTTGGTCGGACGAGTAAATAAAAAATGACAGTAAAGGCAAAGACGTATAATATTAGTAAAATGACCATTTTATTGATTATGTACATTCATAATTACAGAAACTACAAAAAAGTACAAAAAATCTACGGTGGGGTAGAGCTCCCAGGAGGAGGCGACGGTGGTCCCTGACTACTCCGGGACAACGCCATAAGATTCTCGCGACGGCTGGTAGAATGCTTTGCGAGATCAAGGACATCAATCAGAAAGCTAGGGTCAACCATCTATGCAATGCATTGGCTATGATTGACACCTTTCCACACCCGTATCCACAGCATATCATAAACCTCATGGGGACGAATGCGAGTGGACAGCTCGTTCTCCAGTGATGTAATCCGTCCCGAAAGTTGATCAACGCACCTTACCGCCCCATCAGCTTCCTCTCTCATTCTGGCCTTCTCCTCTCTCAATTTGGCGTCTTCCTCTTCCAAACTTTATAACACAGATTAAAGAGCAATTATATCTTCCTAGTGCTCCACCTTGAGTAGCTCCACCTTGAGTAGCTCCACCTCCTCCTCAAACCAAGCGATTTCTCTGTCAAGGTTTGAGATTACCAGGTCCCTTTGGCGCTATCCCTTGCTGACTGAGCCCATTACTCTATCTTCCTGCAAAAACCAAAAATACTAAGTATCAGTAACGAAGAGAAAAAGGAAAAGAAATGTTGTAAAGGTTTACCTGCCAAACTTTGCAATCCAGCCTCACTGGCTCTCCGAGACCTTGGCCCTAGTGGCGGAAGGTTGGGAACAGTGGTCCCCTGGACAAGCTCCTCCAGCTTTTCCACAGCAAAGTCAACCGCCATAGCAAGGCCTCCGGAAGCTAGCTCCTCCAGCTCAACAAGTGGCTCCTTAGCTGGCTTATGTAGCTTAACTTGCGGCTCAAGAGCAGGCTCCTGTAGCTCATCTCGTGGCTCTACAGCTGGCTCCATTAGCTCAGCTCACGGCTCCATAGTTGGTTCCATCAGCTCAGCTGGCGGCTCAAAAGCTGGCTCCTCCGGCTCAGCTTGTGGCTCGCTTCTGAGCTTGGCGGCCGATAGCTTTCTTTTAGCCGCCAACGTAGGCTTCGCCTCCAAGTGCTTCAACAGCGAGGACACGACAACAATGCCATTCACTCTGGCGCACAGCATGACATTGTATTCTTCGAGAGCCAACTTTGCCTCGACTTTTGAGCGGTCTCCCACTCCCCCAAAACGTTCAGCGGCCACGTAATCTGGCCCTGAGAATGAGGAATAAGGCACTACCGTTGCGGCCTTCTTCTATTTTCAACTGGTGGGAGCAGCATCAGTGGAAGGCACACCAGCGTCGCTGGCAATAATAGCACTAGCTTTTCTTTTCCTTAGCGAGGCCTCTGGTGGCAGTGTCCTGAATTTCTGGATTTGAGAGGGAAGTCCCCAACGAGCTCTCTTGACTTCCTCCCAAGAAACCAAATAGTCTCTCTTAAACTCAGAAGCACGTCTCTTCACTAGCCTCAATAGATCCGCCNCAGCCGCAATCTCCGCCTTCTTTAGCGTCCCAGTGAGGTCTCCAGAAACCTTCCCCCAGTCCTGTGACAAGGGTCACGTCTCAGCAACATATACGAAAAAAAAAATGATCCTTCTAATTCTTCAGCGAGTCATAGATGGCCTTACTGATTGGACGGTCTCTAGGGGACAGAGAAATAAAGTCCCCACTCTGGGTGAATCAGAACATCACCCTAACAGTATCAATGGTCAGCGTCCGTAAATGGTGACGCATGAAGATGCACAGAGAGAAGGATATCACACTACATTGGCGTGGAACCGTGCGACGGGCTCCTGAAGGGCCTTGAAGAAGTCTAGCAACTCCTAAGGTATGAGGATACGAAGCCCACTCCTCATATGAGCCTCGTATACAATGATGTAGCCCTGAGGAGGGGAGCACGCCCTGCCTTCCTCGTCGGGCATCCTAAGACGACCTCCTTAAGAATATTGTACTCAACATACAACTTTCTCACTTCACTAGCTTTGATCACTAAAGTAATCTGAGCTACAGAAAGCACCATGGAAACGGGAGAAGAAAGGAAGCAAGACACTTAGAAAATTTTCAGGAAGAAAGCGTGGAAAGTTTGAAAACAAAACGGCCTGAGTATTTAAAGGCATGGGAATGTCGAAAAAGGAGAACCGTCTCGTAAATGTGCGCTCATCATTGCTAACACATGTCATTTCCTGAACAGGCACAGTTGAATCAGATCCTCTAATGCATTAATTATCGAAATCGCAAATTCACTGCGTACAGACACGTGGCCAACTTTTTGACTGACAGTTTGGCGGCATGATAGCGCGTCGTTTCAACTCCTGCCAATTCTCCGAATTTTAGCCTTGACGGTCTATGAATCCAATCAACGCTTCCTTTAGTTGTTCTCCGGATTTTGGCTTAGACGGTCAATGAATCTGGTCAACACTTCCTTCAGTTGTTCTCCGGATTTTGGCCTAAACGGTCAACGAATCCGGTAAATGTTTCCTTCGCCAGTTCTTCGGATTTTGACCCAGGTGGTTAACGAATCTGATCAACGCCTTCCTCAGCTGTTCTCCAGATTTCAGCCTTGATGGTCAATGATCCGGTCAACGCCTTCTTCAGCCACCTCTTCAGATTTTGGCCTAGACGGTCAACGAATATGATCAATGATCTTCTAAGCCAGTTCTCCCAATCTTGACTTCATGGTTAGCAACTGCACACAACATGATCAATAGACTAAGAATCTCCGCCAATTTCCTCACCAGGGCACCTCAAGCAGGTATTCCAACAACTCGCGACCTTTCTTGAACATGTTAGAGGCCGGAATCCCAGACCACCAGTATGGGAGGCTAGTAATGGGTATGCCAATAATGGGCTTGCATAATGAGGAACGCCCCAACTCCACAACGATCCACTTGTGCCTAAACGGTCAACAGACGAAACGCTAAGTGAGATAGGAAAAGCTCAAAAGAAGGACGGATGACTTGCCCTTGAAACAATCAATGATTCCGTTGACCGGAAGTGAGACCAGTGGACCGTTTGAAGACCAG
The DNA here is from genome assembly GCA_033239525.1 of Nepenthes gracilis. Lineage (NCBI taxonomy): Eukaryota > Viridiplantae > Streptophyta > Magnoliopsida > Caryophyllales > Nepenthaceae > Nepenthes > Nepenthes gracilis. The sequence continues at coordinate 13,996,886 of BSYO01000001.1, forward strand.
GCCTCAAATGGGCCAAATACAGTTTGGCCCACGAGATCGTCCTCAACTAGCGACGGTCCTCAACCCTAATTTCACGCTCTCCTCAGAAGGCAATCTCAATTGTAATGGTCATCGGCAGGTTTAATGCACATCCCTGAAAGAAAGCGCTAAAATCCTTCTCCTATCTACAGTAAACCCTAACGGTTATAAAACGTCGAAGGAAAGCAATCAAGATAACGATCGTTACTTCCATAAAGGCTTTACGTCAGAAAAGACAGCGATCCCAATAGAGCACGAAAATTAAACCTTTCTGCACAAAAAAGGCTGCCTAGCACAATTATAAAAAGTCATGGGGTCTTCACTCCAAGGCACGCTCTCATTTGCCCACAAAAGTTCTCTACTGCAAAGCTCATTTGCTTTCTGACTTTGAAAGCTCTCTTTCTCTCTCTTTGCAGCTACGTTCCCAATGAACACAGCGCCTAGAGCCAACACTCCTCTCAAGCCACCAAAGCCTCTCTCAACGGCAGCACACTTCCATCACAAACATTCTCTGCATTCTCTGTGCATTCTTTATTTTTACCTTCTTAATTCGAAGGCTATTTGCTGACTTAAGCGTCTGAGTGTTTTCGGTAAGATGACATGCCGTCGTTAACTGACCTCTTGTTCGTAGTTGTGATGTGCAGGATCCAAACTTAGTGAACAGAGCTGAACTCAAACAATCGACTTAACTCGAATCTATTCGAAATTTAGATTCAGGACTTATCAAAAATTAAATATTCCTGATAATCAATGGACGCATTGGTTTGATTTGTGTAATTATATGGTTTCTTTTATTAAATTAAATGATCCTATATATAAAATTTATGAGCATAGTTTTTATTATTTATTTAGAAATCTTAACACAGTTGCTATAGGAGAAAAATATATATCTAGGGTTTTGTAGAAGTCCATAAAATTTTAAAAAAAATGGATTCTTTAGATATATGGGGGGAGATTATATTCATAAAATTTTATCCGAATCCACAAAATGGGAATATAGATTATTTTCACTAGAAAAAAGCTATAGATCTTTTTAATATAAGTAAGGTTGTATTAGGGTTTTGGCTAAAAGGACAAATTAAGGAGAGACTCTTCATTACTGAAAGGCTCTTTAGAAAAGCATATAAAATTTGGAATACATAAATTCCTCATTCTTTTAAGTAAAAAAAAAAAACTTATAAGTCGTTAATGGTATTTATTGTCCTGTAACATCATTAATTGTTCAAAAATAATTGCTTTTTAAAGTTTATATTAAACTTAATTGAATATAAATTTTTATTTTTTAATAATTAATTAATATTAGAAAATTACAGGATCTAAGTATTTTGTCATTTCTTTTATTTGGACGCCCTTATTAATTAATGCTGATATTTTCTTATCAAACACGTGGCATACCACTGTGGCTCACACGGTCGTCGTGGTAACACGGGGATCGGGTCACGTTAAATACCCTGGGGGGACCCACCGAAAGTCGAAGAGAGAGGATTAGGTTCATGAACCTTGCCCTGGTTCTGTCTTCTTCGTCTGAATCGATTCGTATTAATTTTTTATTTTTTATTTTTATTTTGGGGATTGATTTGAGCAGAAGAAATCTTCTATTTAAAGGCCTCGTGGATTCTGTAGGAAGAAGGGCGCCTGCTGCTCTCCGCGTTGATGGGTTTTGCAGCATGAAAAGCAGGAACGTCTACAGAGCAGGGAGGAAAGCAGAGCTGTTCCTCGATCTGTTCGCCGGCTTCCTTGCTGAGTCTTTGCTCTGAGATCTTCTGTTATTTGGTAATATTCGCTTTTTTAGTGACATTATGTTTATTCTGGGATCTCATTGTTGTGAAATGATTTGGGTCGGATTTGAGATTATCGATGCGCTGAGCTGAATTTGTTATCTGAAAATTTTCCTTCTTGGAAATTACAGAAGCGTTCTCTTTGCTTGTAATTTAATTCGTGGGTATTGATTTCCCCTTTGATGCTCTACTTGTCGGTTGGGATGTCAGTGCCCTTTTGTTTCTTCTGCTTTTTTTTCTCTCTCTCTCTTTTTTTTTGATAGAATCAGTGCCTTTTTCTCATTAGGCTCGTTATCGGTAGCTGGCAATTGTTTTATTTTATTTTTTTTCGGCATGCCTAATCATATAATTTTATTACTGCATTAGCCCATGAAATATCCTCCGAAATTTGGTGTCAATTTCTGGCTGTTGTATTTACCCCTTTCACTCTATTTTGTTTTCTTTTCACTTTTTTTGTTATTGTTGTTGTAAGAAGGAACCTCCCCTCAATCAATTGGTATGTTCGGTTCCTATAATGAAATAAGTTAAGAGAATGGAACAACCGTTGCCTGGATGTAAGGTGGGAGTGATTAATTTTCTGTTTGGTTGATCACTTGGAATAGGTATTCCAAGCACCATTCTATTGTTTTCTATGCAAGAATTCAATTGGGAATAAGCAAGGATAGATGTAATTTAACATTTTTATCATTCTCACAGAAAGCCTATTTTTTCCCAAATCTTACCAATTAAGCATATATATTTTTTTGGCAGATTATTTAAGCACACTAAAATTTGAGGTGCTTCATGCCGTAATTTGGAGTCATTGGAAGTATTTTCTAATGAGCTTCATAAGGCCTTTTTAAGATTATTTTGGGTTAGATAAACTAGTTTGTGGCAGTGTCACGGATACACACAACCTAACACATTAGTGGCTGTGACAAGATAGTCTGTGTATCTTGTTGATATATATTATTGTTGATAGATGAAACTGGAGTAAGAATGGAAGCAAAGATAGAACTATGGAGAGGTACTATATAATCTAAAAGAATAGGACTGACACAAAATAAATAAAGTGTAATTGTTGTAAATCTACATCGAATTATGAATAAGTCAAAATTAATGATCAAAATATTTCAAAAAATAGTTTGAGATTACAAAAAATAGGTTATGTTATTTTGGGTTTATCTTGCTAGAATTTGAGAGGTGAAACAATGTGGCACACGGGATCATGTAGGTCTGTTAAATATAGAATTGCATCGGGAGTGGTATGTGAAAAAAATTTAAAAATTGTGGGACCGCTATTAGACTATCTAGCTTTTTGAATCAAAATGTGTTGAAATTTAAAAATATATAAATATATCCAAAAGTAAGTATTTGTTATTTCATGGATGAGAATTAAGATATATGGGTGGGATCTCTAGAAATGATAAGATCAGAAAAGAGCAGGTTTGTAGCTCATTGGAAGTCTCATCTGTAAAAGATGATTTAAAGATTTTAAGATTGTTCAAACTCTTTGAAAGTAGGGCAAAATATTATGGTGAGAAAAGGTGATTTGATTGATATTAAGAGACATGGAAAATGAAGGAATAGGCCTAAGAAAACATGAAGTGAGCTGATGATGAAGGATTTATAATTTCTTATAAATCAAGTAAAATGGTGGAAGCATATTCATATAATTGATCCTTGCTTAGTGGGAACTAAGCTTTGTTGTTGTGGTGGTTATTAAGTTGTATTGTGGGTGGGTCAGAAGAGGTCTAGTCGTGGCCAGAAAAGTTAAAAGAAAACCATGTAAAAAAGCAAGAAAGATTTCCTTTTTCGAGATTTAAATTGAAAGTATATAGATTATGAAAATAACGGTTTCATTTTTTATGAGTTGGTTTGAAAAAGATTGTGTTGGGTAATTATTTGACGAGGCACCTGTATATATTCATGTTAGCTTAACCTTCAATTTTCAGCATGGAAGCGCCTGAGAAAACCTGTTAGTCAATTTTGAACTGATTTCCTTATTGTCAAAGCTGTACATAGGAAATCACAAAGGTTCTTAATTCTCAGAGTACAATCTTGTTTTATCATTGGAAAATACTAACAAAAATTAAATTATAATTTTGCGATCAGTTTGGATTTCACTTGTTGTTAGAAGTGGGAGGTCATGAGAATAATTCCTTACATCACTAATTTATTTGAACGGAGAACTCTTCTTTATTATTTAAGAAAAGCACTGCAATATTGAAAAAAAAAATCCTTTGCTCCATTATCTTTGATGCTCAGGACATTTTCCTACCACTTGTGATATTTAAGGGTTATATATTGAAATAGCAGGTACAATAATGAACTGTAAACATCAGTTTTCATCAAAGATAGTGATCATTTTGTATTTTCTGTTAAATATGTTTTGTTGTTTGTTGAGCACTTTGGCATCTTAGTGAATTCTTTGATTAGAGTGTCAAAGATTCTTTTGACAACACCAAGGTTTTTATGATATTGCCCACACATTTTGGTTAATCCACAAAGCAACAATATATTTATACTAAAATCCATATTTTTTTTTGGTGCATAATATACAACTAAATAAAGGAATTTCTTTGATTGATTTAAAAAAAAAGGGGATAAATTTACTGCTCAATTCTCTGGTAAAAATAATTTCCATTAATTTTGGAAATGTTAATCAATCGTACATGATGCGTCCCTAGTGTCCAGATTGTGGTACGGATTAGGAAGCCACGGAATCCTTCCACGCTAGTAAAATTGGAGCAGGTCCAATATCCGTCTCTATTAACCTGAAATTTATGCACCACATACTACAAATAAGAGGTCAAATGATTAACGGAATTCGCTCCCCGATTTATCCTTCGACGCTCAAGTTAAAAAGTTTTACAGGGAAATAGAAAGATGCAAGGAGGATGTGAGAGAATTCATAATTGCATGCATGTAGAGGATGTGAGAGGAAGACTAGGCTCCTGTGTGCCCTGACGGGGCGCAGTTTAGAGAGATAGAGGTTTAGGCTCCGCTTAGTTTTACACGGTCGGTGGCTCACTAAGATTGCACTCGATGAATGGCTTACTAATAGTATACTTGGTAAGTGGCTTACTACGGATGGAGAGGGAGAGAGCTTATTAGAGGGAGAGAGCTTAGTTCTCCCTTTGCGCTCAAGGAAGGCGGGGTTTTTTTTTGTTCGAAAAGGGTTTCGAGGGTTTTAGCAATGCTCTTAGATGATGCCAAAGGAGAGACCCCCTCGCCTCGTGATAGTGAGGAGTATTTGTAATACGTTGTGGAGAAGGGTTTGGCGCCAAGGTCCGTGATAGGTGTCGCCTTTGGGTTCACTGGATGTTATGGCTTTGACGGGAGTAGCCATTGTTTGGCGTCGCCTTGCTACGATGAGGAGGCCGCGAATGGTCCCCCCGACCCAGTCGTCAGATAGCTTCAGGTGGTGCCTGCATGCGCGTGCTCTGACCGTCGCAGGCGCATGCTCTGATTGTTCTGTTGGCTGCCTGGCCAAGAACCTTCTGGATTAGTCTGTCTAGCTGTGTTGCTGGTTGGGCCGCTAAGACTTGTCCTCTTTACTCATTTTTTGGGCCTCATCTTGGTTGCTGTGGTGGCATATGGGCTGGGCCAGATCAGTCTCCTTCCTGAGACTTCTTCCATTGCATGCTAGGCCCTTCGCTGTATTGATGGTTGGGCCAGCGATTGGGCTGGCCCGTGGTATTATTGGACCCATTAGTATAGAACTCAAAACCTAATGATTACGAAGCCATAATATCCTTATGCCTTAAATTTCAGGTTTGCCGGCCACGGTTGATGACTGCCTTCTTGAATTTCACTGATATCTGTTTTCAGCTACTGGAGATTGCAGTCTTTAACCAAACCATGCGGTCAACTGGACAGATCAATGGAAGTTCTCAGTTGTTGGCTTGATAATCACCATCTATTTTCTTTTTCCAACCCTAAACAGAACTAATGCCTGGAAAAAATGAGAACCAAAACAACACCAAAACCCAAAGCCAAGAAAAGTGAGTGATGTCAAATTTCTTTGGGATGCATTCTACCTTACTTGACCACTGAGAAGGAAAGACATGAGTGACAAGAACGACACTGATGAATAAAGTGCTATACCTAAAATACTTTCGGTATCCAACTTACTATGCTTGGATGAAATTTTTACCATTTACTGTGATTCGTTTCATGTTTACTAGAAGCTTTTGTTATGTGGATAAGCGGGCTTGAAATTATGCTGGTAATAAAAACAAAAGATGATCGCTAGTGGTATATTTTCATGTTAAGAATTTTTATGGGAATTGTATTTGCTTATAGCATAGCATATTTGAGTAGTCTGTTTTTTTTTGAGAAAAATTTTGGATCATAGGTGGCTTGTGGAAGGGAGAGATGGAAAAGCCATAAGTCTATCCATTTCCTTTCACCTGGGGCAAATTGGGGCGAGCAAGCTATTAGACTGGCCATTTTGACCTGAATTGTTGCAAAGACATTGGATTCCCCAAGAACGAATCTCTGCATTAAACAACTTCTGTGCTTTGGTGTAATAATTTCCACGTGACCATTTCAATGATTATCATGTCATCTCTTGTTGTGAACAAATAATTTTTGGTTTCTCCACTCTTGCTGGTTTGGGCAGCATTACATGATCATCATGTATGCTGTAGCTTTTCTACTACACATTCCCCAACTAAAAACAAACAATGAACAATTAAATGGATGGCATGAAAGTACATGGATGACATTAGAGGATGACATACAAGCCAAACAGATTCAGATGTGAACTCAGGATTGTATATGTTGGTCTTCTAGCGGTGACTGCACCGTTTGAAAATTTAGCGTTAAGTCCTGGACTGTTGCCGTTCATGTTAAACATGCATAGAATTTCCTTGAATGAAACATCAAGAGTTGTAATGAGCAGGTAATTATGTCCGACTCTGGAGGAGTACCCTGAATATGTGATGCCTTTTTCAGCCAGTAAAGGGAAAAAACTTTACCTGAATGGCCATAGCTGATATCATTCAGACTAAATTTCAGGCTGGTTCAGGGCTCACATTACAAATGCATGGTTATTAGGCTGGTTCAAGCTGGGATTCTGTTAAAAAGTGCCTCCCATGGTTTGACCATTCTGACAGTTTTTTCTAAGATAGCTGTTCAATCCTTGCCCACAAAAGATTACTTTTTTTTTATTCCATTCAATGTCTTCATGGTTCATTCTGGCTTCCTTTGCCTATGCTTTGCATCTAAGAAATCCATATTGTCGAGCTTCTAGATTTAATTCTATTAATGGATATTATTATTCTAGTGTTTTTAATTTTTTATGGATTCTCTGTAGATTATATCTAGATATTTAGAATACTACTCGGCTTAGTTATAGGTAGAATACTCTTTGGAATGGATTCTTTATTTAGGTTATGTATTCTATAAGTTCAAGTGCCATATTGAGTTATGGTTAATTACCTCAATCATTACAATCAGTTTTGCTATTAATAAATCCAATTTAACTTGTATTTCTTCACCATGTTAAACATTACTCAGCTGTATGAGGTTCCTGCTAGATGAACATAATCCACTTGACATTGTAATAACTTAATGGCTTAAAATTGAACAAAAATTCATTTCAAATAATGTTGCCACCTACAGTTCCTAGGTGCTGGGAGCAAGGGTGATCTAGGGAGGAGGATGAAAGTAGAGAGAAGAAGAATAGAGGGGTAAAGATAAGAAATTAGATTAGAGGGGTAGAGACAAGAAAGGGATCAAACCAAGAGGGAGAGAGGAAGGGAAGCACAATTGCTCAATTACAATCAATTTCTCAAATACTCATTCATTCATTAATCAATCAATTGTCCTAGAGATTCTTATATAGAAAATCCGATGTGAAAGAAAATTAGAAACAAAATCATAATTAAATAATTGAAAAAGTGAAAAAGGAAATTAAATAAAATCAAATAAATGAAAATAAAATCACAACTAATTTGGGAGACAAATAAAAGCGAGTCTTCATATTTGGAAGGCAAATAAAATTGAATATTTGTCTTGGATGTCCGCATTAATTCTCTCCGGGTGGGAGGAACTTGACCCCGACAAGTTAAACTTCAGGAATCAATTGTTTAACCATAAGCTGAGTGGCTGGGCAACCCATCGACGACGGTGATAGACTCGAGTAAGAGGGGGTCGAAAGCTGACAGAGCGATCGAGATCTCCGGAAGGAAGTTGACTAGGGCCTGAAGAAGTACAATCTGCTCGGGCTCGATAGAACTCCAAGAGGTCTGGGTTGAGCTGCTGTAGTGTCTTACGAGAAATCCAAGCATTCTCAGACTCTGGTCGACCAATCCAACGGACAAGGAAGCGATGAATAGTTTCCTCCCTGGTAAACATCACTTGTTCATCTAAAATAGTATCAATTTTATTACGGGAGGGAAGAAAGTGGCAGGGAGGACGAAAGGTCAATAGGGGTGCACGGGGGTGGCAAGGGATCCCTGGTGGGGAAAAGTTGCCTTTATATGCAATGAGATCTTCCACATTGAAAGTAGGATGAAAACCAAAATGAGATGGAATGTCAAGAACATATGCATTTGATCCAATCTGTGTAAAATTTTAAAGGGACCAAGACTACGAGCACAGTTTAGAGACGTGAGGCATCGTTGAAGTCGTCACGAACCATAATATAATCTCATATATTGAATTTTGTCTTTTATGAGAATCAAGATGTTTTATGTGGCATTGCTTAATTTCTTATTGATCTCGATGTATAAATCGTGAAGATGTTGGCAAAAGACACACTAACATAGGGAGACATCGGAATAAGGTCCAATAGTTTTCGGGGGTTTGTAACGATCAAATGAACTCATATCGAGGATCTAGAAAGAACTATTATCTGCAAGTTGGGCGTTGGTAGGATCAAGTCCCGATTCCTAAGATGCTCTGACCAAACACCGTAAGAGGTTACCTAAATTGATTACTTGACCGACCATCCGTTTGAGGGTGGTATCAGTGAAAAATTTTAATTTTACAGACCATACGCCGTAGGGTCCAAAAATGGTGGTGAAAGCGGGCATCCCTAAACAATGGTCTTAGGAAGACCATACTTGACAATCTCGGTGAAATAAAGGCGAGCGACTTAAAAGTAAATGTCTTACTACAAGGAATGAAGTGGGCCATTTTAGAAAAAACGATCCACAACAAAATATGGAATCCAGGAAGCCCTAACACAAAATTCATGCTAACATCCCGCCGGGGACCATTAGGTATAGGTAGAGGGGCAAGAGGCCAAGGTGTTTTGCTTTCGTTGTTTGGCGAGTTGGCATATTGCGATTCTAGCCACGTCTTTCTTCAAACTAGGCCAATAAAATTGTCGCTCAACCTCCTCAATGGTCTTATCACGGCCCAAAATGGAGATAAACCTCTAGCATTAACTTCCCACACTATGAAATGAGACATTTTCGGGATGCAAAGCTTATTAACTCGGAATAAGTACCCATCCTGAAGGTGAAATCCGTCCGTGGTGTCCAAATGCCCACACTGTAAAGCCGGGAAGATTTTGCTAAAATTAGGGTAGGAATATTCTTTCTTAAGCTTTTCAAAGCCAACAATTTTAACTTGAACAGAGAAGACTCAAACGACGGCCAAGGCATTGATTCTCAACACCTTTCTTGTGCTTCAAGACGAAAGAATATTCAGAATTTCGATCGTGTCTATAATTTAATTTCTTTTGAGTGTGGAGGATGATCCGAATAGAGGACAAACTTGAGGAAGCAAGTAATGGCGCCAAGAACGCGTAGGGCTTGACGACGGCATACAACTCCTTATCATAAGTAGAATATCGTCGCCAGGCGTCATTCAACTTTTCGCTAAAGTAGGCAATTGGTGCGTTCTTGATAAGAACTCCTCCTATTCCTACACTGACGTATCACACTCTATTTCAAATACCTTGAAAAAAAAATCGAAGTTGCATGACAGAGCCGTTGTCATCCCTCTTTGATGAAACAAAAGTGAAGTCACCCTTCTTCATGCACTCAGAGGGGAGCCATGATTGTGCTAAAAACCTTGATGAACGGGCGATAGAATGTGGCTAAGCCGTGAAAACTTTGAACTTCGTGGATGGATTTGGGTTCCGGCCAATTTATGATTACCTGGATCTTTGTAGAGGGCAGAGAAACCCCATCAGAAGAAACAATAAAGCCCAAGAAAGCCACTTTGTCTGAAAAGAAGTAACATTTCTTAAGGTTAGCAAATAAGCGTTCTTTTCTCAGAGTAAGACAGACCTGTGTGAGGTGTTCTACATGTTGCTCCTTGGTCTTACTGTAAATGAGAATATCATCAAAATAAACTACTAGGAACCGTCCTATAAAAGGCCGTAAAGTCTGGGTCATAACTCTTATGAAAGTGTTTGGTGCGTTAAAGAGCCCAAAAGACATGACCAACCATTCATAGAGGCTGTCCTTTGTTTTGAAAGATGTTTTCCATTCATCTTCTGGACGAATTCTGATTTGGTGGTAACCACTCTTTAAATTAATTTTGGAAAAGATTGTGACACCAACCATCATATCTAACATGTCATAAAGTTTAGGAATGGGAAAATGATATTTTACGGTGATTTTATTGATTGCTCTACTATTAACACACATCCTCCAAGACCCATCCTTCTTAGATGTTAAGAGTTGTTGCAAAGGGCTCATCTTGTCTCGAATGAATCCCTTACGAAGGAGTTCGCTCTGTCATTTGAAGTTCAACATGTTAGGGGATTCATCCTATAATGAGGAGGTTTGGGAGTGCGAGTAAAATTGGCATATTGAATTTGTAAAGGTAGTAAGTGATTTCGGGTAGGTCATCGGGAAAACATCTTGAAAGTTTTGGGGGATTGGCCAGGCCTCATTAGAAATCGTGTGGAAGAGTTCGGAAAGGTTTCAAGAATGTCGACTTGTGTGCCCGTTCAAATCTTTTAGGACTAATAATTTGTAACAACGGTCCGTTCTTTGTTGGGAGGTTTTTAGGGGATCGAATCCTCTTCCCCTTGCTGAACAACAAAAGAGCAGGTTTGGGCCTTGAATTGTCCCATCCAAGTCGTAGAGCCAAGGGCGCCCAAGAATGACATGACCCACGTCCATTGAGATAACATTACACCAAATATGATCTTTGTACTCTAAAAATTGAATCTGTACACAACAACGTTCTTTCTGGATACACATGTCAATCCAAGAAACTAAAGGACTAGGGCGTGGGACCGCCTTTAATCCCAAATGAGAAATAGTGTTAACAGAGACCGCATTGATGCAACTACCGCTATCCACGATTATCTTGCAAGCTTTCTCGTTTACTTTGATGTAAGTGTGAAAAATAGCGTGACGACGCCAATCATCAGCTTTGTTGGATTGTGTTAATGTACATCGTACAACGCCTAAAAATGGTGTACCGAGGGAGAAAGAACCGAAGTCTAAATGAGAGGAAATAGGTCGAATGCAGCTCACAAATGTGTCAAGGTCATCATCATTTAAATCATCAAACTCCTCTAATTTGGGTTCATAGACTTGTTCTTCAAGGAGTTCCTCATGTATTTCATTTTGTCCGTTAATGAATAAAGTTTTACTCGGACATTTGGAAGAAATATGCCCAAAATCTTTACGGTTGAAACATCAGTGAGAATGTCTTTTCGGAGCTTCAACATCCTTTCCTCGAGGTTCTCTTCAGGGGCGACGGTGGAGGAGGGGTTCCAAGACATACTTGGAATTGATGGCGGGAGTGTGTAATGAGAACATCAAAGTTGTAACTAACTCAAAGTCGGACCAAATTATACGTATGATCCAAAGTTAACTCACGAAAAGACAAGTTCTCTCCTAAGATCCTCGTGTAACCCTTGAGAACCTACTCAACGTATTGCTTCATCATCAATGATGTGACATCTCATTTGAAAATCATCAAATTAAGTCACATATTCATTCCATTGATCGATTACCTTGCCGCAGGGAATTCCACCGGGTCGAAAAGGAGAGCGGGGTAAATAGTTCTTGTGAATGCGTCGCTTCATTTCAGCCCAACTGAAATGGCTGGGCGCGCCGAATCAGGAGGTCCTCCACACTTTCCCAATATAATTGGGTGTTTCACGGCCAACTTAAGGTCGGCAAATTAATCTCCGTCTTCGACACACGATACCATTCAAAGCGATCCATGTCGTGGAACCCATTGGGCGAGGGTCCAAGCATTTATCAAAAGTAGGGCATCCAATTTGATATTTTTGAAGAGGTGGTCATGATCCCGCTCTTGATCATAGTATTAGGCGATGTGTCTACTAGGGGTTCGCCTGCATTTGTTTGCCTTGTCGGTGAGCTTTGTTATGTGATACATCGAGTTTTAATCGATGAGTGAGGCCCTAGTTCTAAAGTGGCAACCCGATTTGCAAGATCCAAATTGGTCCGATTAGTGGTGGCCAAGTCGGTTTGAATGGCAATCATGTGATTTTGTAATTGTTGTTTCTAAAGCTAATAGACTCAATGTTTCAAATTGGTTAGAATCCATGCTTAGATCAAGGGTATTATGGTAAATAATTTGATCACTTCGCAAATGCATACAACACCAAACGGAATTGAAATCAATAAACAATTGAGGCAATTCAAATTTTTTTTTTTTTTAGATTTGTATGGTTCCGATCAGGCAAACCAGTGTTGCTAATCTATTAAAATTATAAAACGATAATCAATTGCGAGAGGGTGTGTCAAATGGCAGTGAGAGGGCGTGAACGATTTTTTTTTTTAATAAAATGGCACACGTAGATAAAATTAATTACTATTAAAGATAAACAAAATATGCTACTCAAAAGAAGATGGAACAAACTCACCTGGAGATGAGTTGACCAGCTTGTTGAAACTGCCTCGGATATGATCTGACCCACTTGTTTGAGATTGGACGGAAATCTGCGGAAATCTGCTATTGTTTGATTTTTTTCTCTCTTTTTTTTTTTTTTTTTTTTCTTTTCCCTCGGTTACTGTTTTCCTTTGTTTTTTTTTTTTGGCAAAATCACGCGCCTGTTGCTTTGCCTTCCTCGGCCTCAAAGTACGCAGAGACAGAGGGAGCAAGAGAGGCGCGGCTACTTAGTGCCCGACGGCAAAGACTGCCGATGACGCCGACGGCGGTGAAAGTGGGAGCGACGGCGAGATGAACGGAGATCAAAGAGGATGACGACAAAGACGAAGAAGAAGATGAGGAGGAGATGAATTTGAATACGAATTTAGTTATGCAAAGACAAAGTCGAGAATGAAGACGAAGATTTGGGACATCCGATGCGTGGCTTTTTTTTTTTTTTTTTTTAAGGAAGGTGGAGGCTAGGGTTTTTGGGGTGGGCTGTGGCGCAGGCATCCGGGTTAGGGTTCCTGGTTTCGGGTCGCTTGATGAAGGTGGTCGTTTACGGTTTCGGGTCGGTTCGTAGTATGGTAGAATTGGGTTTGGGGTTTGGGTATGGTTTGGCTTAACTAGGCGGGTACGAGAGTGTTGGAGGTTGTGGTGGTTAGCGGGGCTGTGGGCTTTTCCTCCGGTTGTGGCAGCGGCACCGGCTGCAATGGCTTCATCGGCGTCAACTGCTGCTTGACTGGTGCTGCCTCATTGGTTGAGGCAGTGTTGCAGAGACGACTCTCTACTTCTGTGCCTGCTGCTTCTTCTTATGCCTTTGTTTTTTTTTTTTTCATTTGGCAAAGGTGGGCACAGGAGAAAAAAAATCATAACTTTTTTTTTTTAACAGTATAAGAGGAGGCAGTGGTGGTAGAGATAGACTTGCCGGCAGATGCACAGAAGAACTTTGTAGGGTGGCGGGACACTGGTGATGGTGGTGGTAAGGTGGGCAGTTGGTGGCAGGAAGTTGTGTGGCTGGTTATTGGATGCGGGAAGGTGTTGTTGGCGGCAAAAAGATAGGATTTTTATCTTTGATACCAATTTGATGTAGGGAGGATGGTGAAAGTAGAGAGAAGAAGAATAGAGAGGTAAAGACAAGAAATTAGATTAGAGGAGTAGAGACAAGAAAGGGATCAAACCAAGAGGAAGAGAGGAAGGGAAGCACAATTGCTCAATTGCAATCAATTTCTCAAATACTCATTCATTCATTCATCAATCAATTGTCCTAGGGATTCTTATATAGAGAATCCGATGTGAAAGAAAATTGGAAACAAAATCATAATCAAATAATTGAAAAAGTGAAAAAGGAAATCAAATAAATGAAAATAAAATCACAACTAATTTGGAAGACAAATAAAAGTGAGTCTTTATATTTGGAAGGCAAATAAAAGTAAATATTTGTCTTGGATGTCCGCATCAAAGGGACTTGACATTGTAATAACTTAATGGCTTAAAATTGAAGAAAAATTCATTTCAACATAATATTGTCACCAACAGTTCCTAGGGGGTGGGCCTTTGATTCTGCAATTGCTGTAGGTCCTTGCTGTTTTGGCGGGGTCAATTCCTGTGAATTTAGCCAAAGTTCAGTTCGCTGTTGAATGTTTTGTTCATCAGGTGCACAATTTGTGAACTGAGGACCTTATCTTGATATTACCACAAGCACTTGAAAATTTTTCGGAAGATGCCAAAGTGCTGAAAGAGACGATGTTTTTCTTGTGATGTGCTCTGCTCAGAAGGTTGTTTCGTGCATTCTGCTGGTGGCAGGATTCTATGTGGTGGCCGTCTGTTACTTGCAGGTTCTATGTTATGCTGAACCACAGTGTGAGGTGCTTAAGCTTGTTTATTTAACTGTTCAACTTGATCAGAGTTTTGGTGCTCTACTATCTTACAAGGGATGTTCATTTAACCGTGGAAGCTCAATCTGCTCACTAACCATACCAGTAGTCAACAGAATTATTTAATTTTGAACTGATGACAATAGGGCTGTTCCACTAGAGTTTCAGCTAGGACAAATAAACTTTCTTCAATTGCTAGCTAGAAATGAGAATTTCTCCAACAAACCTTGTTTATGTAGTCTGCAGAGGTATACTAGATAGCTGTGGTCTCAGACATCGTAGACAATATAGCAAGGCTTTTGGCAAACCTCTTCATAAGATGGTTGGCAATAGATCCTTATTTGCTCCTAATGAGCAATAATAAGCCTAAAATGTGTAACTAAATGAACATGTAAATTCTCTTGTGAAAAGATATTTGTATTTGAGGAATGCTATGGTACTAGATTGGCCAAGTAGCTTGCCTTCCGATGGGTTTGATTGTTACTTCTGCGTAACTTTCTGTATGGAATGCTATGGATTGAAGTGAGGACTGCCCTTGTAAGACCTTTGCATAGTAAAAGGTCAATATAGCTAAGTGCTTGATATATCAAGACAAGATATTCCTTACTCTGCAATAAGATTGTAGCACTCTGTTACAATGTTGGTGTGTTCAAGTACTTCATTTCACCTACATTACTGCCCTCTGCTTTTATCATTCAAAGATTTGTGCTTGTTTTCCGTCATTATTCGGTTGGAGCAGTTATAACGGATAACCGTTATACCCTCATTGGACAGTTATCCTCATCACATTATTCAGCTTCTGTTTTTTTTTTTTTCATTTTTTTTTCCTGGTGACGGGAGGGGGTTGAGGAGTTGGTCTGTACGGTGCTCATTTTAGCATTACTATGGTTCAGTGGTTTGGACACATCATGGCTTGAGCTTTAGCTATAGAGTATATGAATGAAGAATTCATGTATTCAGTTGATTAAGCATCATAGTTGTAATATTGTTGCATGTTTTATTCACTCTCTAGAATATAATTTGGCGATCATGTGAGTTACATAAGGTGAAGTTAATTTATGGATATCAAACTGATTTTTCCAGGAAGGCCGACAGTAATGCTTTCATGGAAAGAGATTAGCACATCATCAAGGAAATCGTTCACTTTCATTTGCTGTTTGTGTGAGGAGCAGCTGCATAATGTCCAAAGATGTGGCCTAGTATGGTTAAATTTTATCTCAAAAGCTCTGGCAATGCAATATGTGGTGCGAAAGACATTCTGAAATGGAGCTAAAAGCACGTAGCATGGATGAAGAGTTACAGAATATGCAGGATGAGCTATGGCCACTCGATAATATTAATCCCAACAAGTCTAGGTTCCCTTGTTGTTTAGTTTGGACCCCACTTCCTGTGGTCTCGTGGTTGGCACCTTTCATTGGACATGTTGGAATATGCAGGGAAGACGGTGTCATTTTAGACTTCTCTGGATCTAACCTTGTGAATGTAGATAATTTTGCATTTGGTTCCGTGGCAAGATACCTTCAACTTGACAGAAGACAGGTACTTGTGCGACACTCTGAAATGATTTTGTTGCAGTATCACTTCTCTTTTGCTTCCTATTACTTCACTTACCTTCACATGTAATTGTTAGTATATTGAATAATGGTATGGCTGTAACTAATGGGTGGAAATCCTAGAAGCAGACATTGGCCGATATAAATATTTACTGATACTGTGAACAATATTGCGATATGTTGTCGTATCTATATACGGTTTTAATAGCTTACGATTTTTAGAAAATTTTTTTTTAAAATATATCAAATATTGATACATATTGTTTAATGTCAATATGATTACAATCAATACCGATATCAATATTTTCATTCATGATGGAAATGCATCAATCCCCTATGTGCTTTGCTGTTAATCTTCCCTTATGCTTGTACCTATGGACTAAAATATCAATATCGATCCAGCCACATCAAATGCAATTTTTTGGTAAAGTAGAACGATTGAATTGGAGTGAATACCAGCCGATATAACATTCATATCAGGTATATTGGCCGATGTGGCATCATATCTTGATTTTGTTGTGATATTGAAAAAATGGGTATTGGGGTGCTCAGTACCAATATTTACTGGCTAGTGTTTCATTCCATGTTTTCCACGTTCAACGAATACTGTCATATCATCCAGCTGAACTGGGAGAGGAAATTAAATTTCTATATATTTTTATTTATTATATCATATGGATGGTGTGCTTAAACAGTGTTGCTTTCCTCCACATTTCATGGGGCACACATGCAAGATCCCCTTCAAGCATGCAGAGTATGGGACTGCAATTTCGTGGGATGAAGCCCTGAGGTCGAGCATGCACCACTTCGAGCACAAATCCTACAACCTCTTCACTTGCAACTGCCACTCATTTGTTGCCAACTGCCTAAATCGGGTATGTTATGGTGGATCAATGAATTGGAACATGATTTCGGTGGCCGTCCTTGTACTATCCAAGGGCCAATGGACTGACCGTGTGTCGATCATACGGTCTTTCTTGCCTGTCATGACCGTGCTGTGCATAGGTGTGATCATGGTTGGCTGGCCCTTCCTGATTGCGCTGCTGTCATTTTCGTTTCTCCTCCTCAGCTGGTTTCTAATGGGTAATTACTTGATCAAAGGCATAATAGATTGGTAAGAGAAACTGTAGTTCTCATCACCACCTATTCAAAAATGAATGCTAGATGATGATGTTTCTGTCACCATCGTTACAATCTGGATGGCGAACTCGAGTCGGGTTTCAACTTCTCTGATTATTGTGGATGTTTCTTCCACCAGACGCATTCGAAGATTCTTGACCGAAAATCAGACTTCTAAGACTGTCGAGCATGGCCCGGAGGTTTCCCTCATTCAGTGTGAGTCACGACCATTCAATCAGAAGCAGTGGCAACGGTGCCAAATGGCAACCCCGGCTTCATACCCGCAACCAAGTGAAGTAGTCACGACATAGAAGCTCCTTGCCATAGTTGGATCTGGGAGACTCCTTCTTCCCTCGGGCGATTCAATTTTATATTATTTTGACAGGACATAGAAAAAAGACAACTATTTTATTTTTGTTACTCTTCAAATTTATACCATTTATATGTCGTCCAGGCAGCCCCGTGCCGGTATGAAAAATGGCAAGAGGGAAAAAAAGGAAGAGAAGATTCGGGTCGTGTTTTGTTCAAATATACTTGTTATTGAAATTACCTTACATTTTCTTTTCCTTTTTGTGCAGTTTGGGGTAAAAAAAAAAAGAAATCCTCTCTTTGTAAGTGATGCTGCTGAAAATCTCACCTTGATTGTCAAGTTAAGCAATTTCACATTATTTCTTGACATCTGATGGATATTCCACTTGAACCCTAAAACCCTTTTAGAGATTGTTCAAGAAAATTGTGTGATGTAGTGGATAAAATAAGCCAAAAGGGGGTAATGTACTGTTGTTCTCTCCAACCCTAGCTATGATTACTGTAATTTTAAGGGTAAAATTGAATAAAGTAAAATAGAATGTGTAAAGGATGATATATTATTTAATTTTTTTAGAAAGAATTATTATTATTATTATCGGCTCGGGGAGTATCTGTCGTTATCCTCCCATAAGAAAATCTAATGAATAATATTTACAACTTAAATTTTTTTTTTCAAATAATTTGTTTTTAAAATTTTATATTTAATATGCTTTTTAATGGAGGATATATGATCTTGAAATATCGTATTTTTGTTTTTAAATTAGTAAGTCTTTTAATTTTTAAAAATGTTAATGAGATTAGTTATTTTATCCATAATATTAATAAGAAATTCTCTTTTAGATCTAATCATATTTACTTATTAAAATTTACAATCAAATAAATATTAAATTTATTCTTCTTCTAAAACTAAATAAGAAAAAGATAAACTTGTTTCATTTTCTTGTATTTTATAAGACTTCATTATCTTCACAAGCTGACTTCTTGTATTCCATTTGAAATTTGAATTGATTATTATTTGTTTTGAAATTTATTTTATTTTTTATTATTATTGATAAGTTTGTAATTTTTCTCTCTTGGTAAAAGTAAAACTTAGCCAAATGTCATGTCATCCCAAGGGATAACACAACATCTAAAAATATCATATAATTTAGCTAATTTTTTTTTTTAAAAAAAAAATAGAGTTTGAAGATCAACAACAAAACATTCTTTTCATAATAGTTCATTACAATCTCTTTGGTGAAATATGTGAGTAGTGAAAAAGTTTTTAAACTGTCTGAAATTTTAAAATATAGGACATATTAAAATAGAAAGAACTAATTTAAAATTTAATAATTATTATTTAGAATTTTTTTATAAAAGCTTGAGATATTGTTAATACTAAGATTTTAACAGTATTTTCTTGCTGTTCAAATACTATAGTATCACTTGGTCCTTCAGTTTGAATAGTTTCAATATGGTTAAAAATAAACCCCTTATTAATTGAGTACGAAAATTATATTATATTTTAATATTTTAAAAAAATCAACAACTATAAATCTACGTGCTTGATGATTATATATTTTTTGAACAATATAGTCAATTGCAGTAATTACTATTTCATGTAATAAATATAAAATTTCATATATAGATTTGTATTTATGGATAGATTCACCATTGAATATTTTTAAAGAATTAAATTGACTTCTTTTTTTATATTGAATATCTGGGGATTAGTCAAGGATAATATTTATAAGTATTAAATCTTATTGATTTTGAAATATACCTTTTTTAAGAACTAATCTTATCTATTTCTAAATTCTGCTGAAATTGTGTATCTTTCTTATCATTATTGATATCTATAATTTGTATTGTTTTTGTAATAATATTTGAACGATTAGATGTTAAAGTGTTAGGAGTAATGGAATATTGATTTAGTTTTTTTATATATAATTTTTGGTAAGTCATTGGCCCCTTTTTGTGGTAATTGAATCATTTTCTTAGTAGGTGATATATAAATTACACTTAGGGATGGAAAAATATTATGGTATCATACATTATCTAAAAAATTAATTGGGTATAATTTTTTAATTATATATATATATATTATTAATATATCTTGACAAAATTTTATAAAATTTTAAATTAATAGAACCAAATCGATTAAGCGATCCGATTTTGATAAAAACTACTCCAACGATTATAGTATATGTTAGAATGTTATTTTTTTAGATAAGAATAAAAAATTATTTTTATACAAATTTATTTATTAATTTTTTTTACTATTACTTTATACCAAATACTAAAAATTTAATTCATAATTAAATTTTATTTATTGCAAGTAACTAATCACATCAGAAAATATTATTTTTAACTTTATTTTTATTTTATTATATCTTTTTTAAAAAAATTATTTTATTTTTAATTTATGGGATTGAGATTTCTCCTACAATATCGGAGTGCCCCTTGTGAGAAAGCAGCGTGTGAAGTGTATTTCTTCTGACTGATGTCGTTTATTTCGGTTAGTGTTGCTTGTACTCAACTTTGTCGATTGTACAAGAAGTAATCCTAGTTAGCATCTCTTTCTCACAGAGAAAGAACTACGATTAGAATCCATATATAAAATGGAATGAAAATCTATGCGTTTTTGCTGTTGATCAGGCAAATGAGCTATGGCCTACGCCCTTTTTCTCGCTCCAAAACTGCCCCTGCCACTAACCCTCTTCTCTACCTCCACCAACTATCTCCCTCCTTCTCACGTACCTTTAACCATCCCCAGTTACCGCCGCCGCCGCTGCCATGATCACCAGAACCAATATAGAATTCCAGTAATACCTTCTTCATCTTCTTTCAGAAACGGAAGCACTCCAGAAACAGAGTGTCCAGTGCCACCAGATCAGCAGCCCATAAATGAGTACCAAAACCTCTCAACCTCCTACCTATTTTCATGGGCCTTCGGCGACGCCGTTGAATACTCTTCCAGGCTATTCGTCACTGGCCTGGCCTTTACTCTCTTAGTGGGTCTACCAATTTCATCGTTCGGGTCCATTGGGTCCGAACCCGAACCTGTGAAATTGGTTCTGGGTTCGGTTGCTACTGGGCTTTTTGCGGTTACTTTAGCTGTTTTGAGGATGTATCTGGGTTGGGCTTATGTGGGCAACCGATTGCTTAGCGCCACCGTTGAATGTAACCGGTTGATTTTTTTCTCACTGTGGGTTATATTGTTTTTTGTATAAATTGTGTTTTCATTTGTGGGTGACTCTCTCTCTCTCTCTCTCTCTCCCTCTGTGACCGCAGATGAGGAGACAGGATGGTATGATGGCCAGGTACACAAGAGTTTTTTAAAATCCTGTCCATTCTTTAATTACTAGTGTCATACTCGTTTGTGAATTAGGAGCTATTTTATGTTTCTTTAACGTACTCATGATCCGAATTTATCTTGAAACTTAATAGCTTTATATGATATATCTTGGAACTCTGTGCTAATCAAAATAACGATAGTGGCTGAATGCTGGTTATATTAGTGGAGAACTATATTTTTAGTCCACCAAGAATTGGGGCAGATTAAAGTCGGCTTGGGTTGCATTTGTTTGACAGGAAAGAGAATCCCATTGGCATTCTTTACATTCAGGTTATAATTTTGAACTTTTTGATTCTATTTTAACTGTGAACAGCAACAATAATTGCCTATTCCCATTCTTATGTTTACATTCCTCATCAGATTCCAGTAACTTAGTATTTACCTGCCTTTTGAGATGGCAAATTTAATTCATTGTCTGTCAATCAATCAAGGAAGAAAGTTCTAGTTCAAATAAGTAACCAAAGAGCTCCCAAACCACCATCAGAGCAAGGTGCTTCCCCCGTTGAATCACTAGAACCCATCATTACCATTGCCTTGACCTTAAAAATTTCAAGTTTTTAGAGCTATATTTTTCAAAGTGAGCTGTAGATTTTATAAATGTCTTTTTCTGTTGTTGGAAAAAAGGTGGAAGAGCTAAAGAAACTGTGTTCAGAGTAAAAGCATATTGAGAAAGACAAGAAGTGTGGCTTTAGCATGGCAAAATAGCCCAGGCGAATAGTGAAGAGTGATGAAGGAGAACACAGTGATGTGGAACTTGGTTTTAGTGTGGCCCATCTATAAAGAAGGCTATTTGGCAGAAACAACACGTCCTAATTGATATGGTTAAGGAGAGACAAATGGCCTACCTCTCATTGGAAATCAAGTTGCTTATGTTGGAGGAATTGTGATTCCCAAAAATACTCTGATGAGCTACCTGAATTAATAATAAATACTTCTTGGGGTAGCAGTAGTAAGATTCCCATTCTTTAATAATATTCTTATCAAACAAATGCAACCATAGTTTACTTTAATTGGGGTCTTTGAGCATATTAAGTGAGATTGTGTTGGTTCCTGAGCTACTAGACTTGAATTCCCAGCTGGTTATGTGAACGCCTGTGTTTATGGTTTGAGGAAAAAAGTTTTGACTAGCTGGGAAAAATGATTTGCTTTAAATTGTATCTATCCATATTTAATTGTAAGTTTTCTGGATTGAACAAAGTCTTGGTATAATTAGCTGTATGATTTTGTATTTAGTCTAATATCTAGATTGAAAATCAATCTGCACTTCTATATGTTGACACTTATCCTGCATCTAGCTGCATGTCTTTGTATCAGATAGCATTTCAGGGTTGAAAATAAGCTCTCCTTTTTCTTCTTTGGCATTCAACTGTAATTCTAAGGTCGCTACTGTTTGTTAAATTGCATATTTCTAAATCTTACAGCATTCAAGAATGAAATAGAATCCACATTTAATAGTTATATTTCTTATTCATTTTGCACTAAATTTCTGCATTGTGCCACCTTTTAGGTGATGTATATACAATTAACTGCATATTTGTTAGTCTAGTGTGAAAAGTCTGGAGTCTGCCTGCATTGGTGAAAAATAGAGTCTTGTTGATTTTGGAGTCAATAACTAAGTAATTTATAGTTAATATCTGAAGTGGGAGGAGACAAACGAAAGTCCACTTCAATTTTAGAGAGCTAATTAGACACATTTTTTAAGATCTTAACAATAGTTTTGCCTTATATCTGTTACCTTAAATCGGACTACTTTCATTTGCACTGGATAGTGAATTAGGAGATTTGTTTGCGTGCTTGTTTGGCTGAGTGAATTGGGATATTTGGTTCTTGTGTAATATTGGCCTCTTTAAGTTTATTCCAGTATGGTATTTTTTATTATTCCCATAAAGTTTATTGGTTTGATATTTGTGTTTTTCTGTTTAGTGGACTTTTTTGGAATATGTAGCTGAAAAATATTAAGGGCGATGCAGTTCAGTAATTTGGTTTAGCTTACCTAATGGATTTGGAAATGCGGAGTACATATTGCATTTCTTCTCTCCTTTTTTTCGACTTTTGAGGAAATATGTCGTTTGATGCAAGTAATCAACTTCAAATACCTGTTTATGAATAGTTTGGAGCTGTGGAATCAGATCAGCATGGACTGTGTTTTCCTGACAATGGGTTATTATTATTATTTTTTTCCATGTAAACATTTTCAATTAGGGCAGTCTGGCTCCAAATTGCTGTGTGTCTGCGTTTTCATTTCTTTTTAACAATCATAATGATATCAGCAATTTTCTTTGGTCAGATATGGGTAAAAACAGCTGAAGTTTTGGCACGTGATCGGCTTCTGGGGTCATTTCAAGTAAGTCCTTTGTGGGGTAGGGGTGGCTTAAAATGCCATAATCTTTCTTGAAAAAATCTCCCTTTTTCCTACTTTGTTTCATGCTACTCCTTTCTTTTCATGTTTCTTTATTCCACATGTTAAGTCCGCAATTTTGTTTTTAGTCAAGTATTAAAAAATGCTGTGAAAACTGGGAAAAAATGTTGGTCAATTTAAGAAATGAATTTCCAAAAGATTGCATTGCCATGTAGCGTAAGGGAATTCAAAAAATGGGCAGCCTAATGCACGTGATTCTCATATAATGGAGTCTACAAAGGACTCAATGTACGTGGTTTTGTTCCTACATTTTAAAAGATTGTTTCCATAGTTTGATGTTTGTGACATCTGGATTTCAATGAAGCAATCTTAATGTTGTAGCAAGGCTCATGTACAAAATATATTGCTTTTGAGTTTTGGCATTCAGATTTTTGCATTTCGGATGTTCAAGAATGCAGAATGAATTCTCATATTCTGTGGATTATATGGTGTCTCTCCTTCGAGAAAATGAACTTGGGATCCATTTGGTTGGATGAAGAAAATTCATTTAGGAAATGATTTGATATTTAGTTGGACATTTGGAAAAGGAATGTAATTTCAGATGGAAAGTAAATTCTTTCCAATGAGGGAACCTGTTTCCTTTTGGAAGTCGACTTCCACAACTGTAACCACTATTAACATTGCCATCTCATCACCATGCCACCGTTGGCAGCTCACCCCACAATCAGTCCACCACTAGCACCCCAACAATAACACTATTACCACCGCTGCTCTTCCAGTGGCACTACTAACACGGCTGACCTCTACCACCATAACACTATTAGCACAACTAGTATGCATGCTAGCTAGAGCCACCATTCATCGACTGCCACCCAACCACTACCACCACTACCATCAGTGCCATCCTGCAACCATCACCAGTCAATGACTGAATCACAATGCCACCTGTTCTACTCGCCTGCTACCATCACCACTGATACTCCACACTGGAAGATTACCAGTGTGATTCAAATTTCTCTTTTTTTTTCCCACAAATTATTAGTTTGTTATTTGGGTGTTACTTTCTTCCTGATACTAAACCAACGAACCATATTTGAACTTAATTTTTTTTTAATGGGCCTCCCCTGTGCTTTTCAAAAATGATAAGATTCCAGGCTTCACCCATTTTGGCCGTGTTCGTGGTGGGGGAACCATGGTGGATGGGATGGTGGGAGAGGGTCTATGACCAAACAAACAAAGCCCAGCCTTGATTTTAATAATTTACAAATTTTCGATGAGGCTTCTAAATATGATTTATAGTTGTATAATCAACGGTTTCTGAATAAAGGTTAATATGTCACTTTTCTTGGTTTCTTCTTCTTCCTTTTGATTTATTTTACATCCAAGTTAGTTTATCCAAGAAAACTCTTAAAAAAAAAAAATGCTAAGAAATCATTCTACTGCTTCTACGGTTTCTGTATAAAGGCTGAGATGTCACTTTTTGTTGATTTCTTCTTCTTCTTCCTGATTTATTCGGCATTCAAATTGGTTTATCCAGGAACAAGTCTTCAAAAAAATGCTTAGAAATCATTCTATTGCATCTACTTGGCATTACCATCACTTTGTGGAAAATTTCTTGGTTCCCCTGTTCACGAAATACTGTTATGTTTGTTCTTTTTTCTTCAGGTGAAGCCACTACTGAGCAGATTGAAAAATACATTAATAGGGCTAGCGGCATCCTTGTTCATTTGTTTTCTCCTTCTAACCTATTCTGAAGGGACCCAACAGGATCCTTCTAGACCATCCAACCAAGCGCATGATAGAGTTATTGCTGGGGTTTATAGTGACAATTCAGCCAGATCTTTTGAGCCAGATGCTTTTTCTGGTGACTCTGGTTTTCCTTGAATACCATGTATTTGTTCAATTGTATATTGTTCATCTAGTATATAAGCTTATCATATATGCCTCATTTTTTACTGTTTTCGTACCTATCTTAAGACTGGAATTTTGATTTTGAAAGCAGATTGCTATTGCTTCCTTTCTCCATAGAACATAATACTTTGGGGGAATATAGAAGTTATGGATTCAAATAATAGAAATAAACCCTCTACAATGTTAATGATAAGGTTGTGTATATTTGACTCTTCTCAAAAATTATGATATGGAAATCTCATATATTGGGCTCCTGTTTTTTTGTCAGTTTACTTTGATTATTAAAATTATAGGTCATAAGAGGTTTTAAATAGAACAGAAAATTTACTGTGCAAATTCACAAGGGACCGGATTATCTTTTAAGACTTATCATTGGAACTCCTTTGTTGTTATCTCTAAAAGAAATAACAATCATGGAAGGCATTTTTTTCCCTTAGTGAACCTTGAGCCATGTTGGGGAAATCAAAAAACATAAAAAGCCCTAAATGAAGTAGTGCTGATGTGTTGCGACTGGGAATTATAGGGTCAAGATTTGGTTAGCAACAGGAAATTATAGGGTGGGTCAAGATTTGGTATGTAATGCAGAAGTCAGATTTTAATACTAAAATAACTTTTTACATAATTTAAGAGAAAAATTCGTATTATAAATCCAAAAGTAGTTAGATCTTTTTCCACAATTTACTTATAGCAAAAGTTTTATACAACATGCTGTGACTTACTATGTCTTTTTGTACAAAACTACTCATTAGTCTTGCTATGAAGGGACCTTATAATTTGAGGTTACAAGAAATGAGAGTGACAGTTATACCTCTTAATTTGAAAAGGGGTGAGTGGTACATGGGAAGAAATGCTGCCTTATGTTGATCTGCTATATTTCCATGGGAGTTGTTAATTTTATCCAATTAACTTCAAGAGTTTGAATTATAATAACACATATAAATGTGGTAGATTTATTTTATAATTTTAATCCTCTAACAGTAGAGGAATGCAACTCTCCTGCATTCATTTTTTTTTTTATGATGGGAAAAATCTCATAACCAACATCTGCCATCCAGCACCAGAGTTTAGAGCAAGTTAATTTCCCCCAAACTTTGCTTTGGACAAGCATATGATTGCTAGAATAGCAGCAGTAACTAATCTACAGAAAGAAGGGAAGCCAGGCAAACAATTACATTTTTAGCTGCAATTTAGCAGCAGTTTCCATTATTGAATCAGCTGATCATTATCATAGAATTCATCAACGGGAAAGCATGTAAGAATGATAATGTTTTAAATATAGCAAATGGTACGGAGGAGGAAAGAAATAGTGGGATTCACCATTTGTGAAGAAAGAAACCTTGTTACTATCGATTAAACTGTGGCTGCAGCCTGTTCTTCCACATCCTGTGAGGGTGGGAGTAGGGTGCAGATGAGGTTGCGGTCACCATACACATTGTCAACGCGTCCTGATAAGGTGGCAAAGAAATTTCTATAGTAATTACAAAGTTTCAGAGAAAAATGCAGATATAAATGCAAAATTATCAATCAAATATGATCAAATAAAAGACAATTTATTAGACGACATCTCTCCGCATTCTCCACTGCAGGTCTTCTCCCTTCATTAGGGGTAGGGCAAGAGGTGGTCATTAGAGAGCTATGAGGATAGGGAACGGGGTGATTGCTGCTACCTAATGGAGGAGTTCAACGAGGAGGTGGTTGACATTTTTTTTTTTTTTCTGTAAAGATTAGGATTTGTACTAAATAAAAAAACGACTTCAGAACTTCATTATAATTCTCATTCAGAATTTCATTCCCAAATTGATAACAGAACCATTGAGGAACAGAACCATGCAATTATAAATTTGTATTGCAAACCACCTTCTCCAACGCCCCAAAAAAAGAAAAAAACAAAGCACACCTGTAGTAGGCCAAAACTTTGCAGCCCGCAACCAGGGAGCTGGGAAAGCTGCGTATTCCCGAGAGTATGGTTTTGTCCAGGAATCAGCCATGAGAAAAGATAGAGGATGAGGAGCTCCCTGCAATGCATGAATGACACAATCAATTTAATCCACAGGGATTCTTCAAGAGATTTAATGGTGAAAATTTTCTACCTTGAGCACATTGTTGTGCATATCGGCTTTGCCCTTCTCGATGTCAGCAATTTCTTCTCTTATGGAGATAAGGGCATCACAAAATCTGTCTAACTCCACCTGCAGAAGAAATCAACTCCTTACTCAAGGGCTACCAATAGAGTAGACAGAAAGATACAGAAAGATTGCTTAATGAAGCACACCTTGCTTTCACTTTCTGTGGGTTCAACCATGAGAGTGCCGGGAACAGGCCATGACATTGTTGGTCCATGGAATCCATAGTCCATGAGACGCTTGGCAACATCTTCAGGTTCTATGCCAGCAGTGTTCTGCAATGATTAGCTTGCAATCAGCCCAAAAACCAGGAATCCACTAACAGAGAGTTAAACAAATGCAACGATTCCATAATACTACCTTAAAGCCTCTCAAATCGACAATGAATTCATGAGCAACAGTTCCATTGACACCACGGTACAGGATAGGATAGTGCTTCTGCAAATCCCATAATGAAGATTGTTAAGCAATAGCCAGCAGACAACATTTAAACAGGAACCAGCAGCTAAATATGCTGCTATAAATACCAGAAAGAGGAAAAAAAGAACACGATGAAAAGTCTCATGTCATTGGATGGAGTTATCAATAAAAGTAAAACCACTGTTCCATAGCCCACTTGATGTGTTATGTAACCAGCATGAGATTTCCTCCAAAGAAATTGGTCCATCACCATCTTGGGGCTCATGCAAATGAATGGATGAAAATATCGGTATTGATATTGGTTATGGCTATATTAGTATCATCATATAAAGCGATATGCATCGGTATCGAATATTGATGATGTCGCATTAAAAGTGAGATATATATAAAAATTTGACATATTTAATTATCAATTTACCTATTTGTGGAGTTTTAGCTAATTATATCAAAATTATTTTATATCTTTCCAAGTCACTAAAAAATACCCCAAAATTTTTAATCTATATACATTTTATATATCCATAAAACATATGAATTTCTGCTTCTAAGAAAATTTAGGTATATTTTGAAATATATGATTTAAGCTTTCAAAAATGAAACAAATCAACACAAAAAGTGGCTAATAAAATAGTCATATTTGTTAATATTTGAAATATTAGATATTATATCGATTATATAGATCGATATTTAAAACATCGGCCAATATATCCAATCATAATAGTCGATATGGTAACATATTGAGATAATTTTCAATATTGAAAAATACCAATAATGAGGAATCCTGATACTGATACATATCAAACGATATTTGAAATATCGGTCGATATTTTCATCAATATAACATCTAAGGCCATAAATGCAATGTCAAAACTTAAATAGAAAAGAGGATAAAGAATACAGCACAGACCTCCAAGCGTTTAGCCATGTAGTTTGCATTCAGGATAGCTATCTTGGATGCTTCGGTTAGGCCTTTGGAACCCATCATGGCTATGTATGTATATGATATTGGTAAGATTAGTGCAGAGCCCCACGGAGCAGCAGAAATGGTACCCAGCGGCTGTAAATTTTCTGGGGCAGGAATTCCACCCACCGGCACCTTCAGCATATCATAACAAGGAAATTAGAAACTCAATCACCCAGGTTGATTGTTAGGGAAGAAAGCTTGGCATTTGACAAGATCATTGCAACAGTAGATGGGTTAACTGTTATAGCTGGAAAGAATTCAAGAATCTACAAGAAACATTAGAGATTTTTCCATCCATCAAGCAGGGGGTTCCAAAATGCTTTTTTTTTAATTTTAGAAAAACATTACAGCCCCTCACGAAAATAAATCATCGCCCACTAATTATAGACAAAATGGTGCTCGAAGAAAAAGGGTGTTCTCCTTTGGGGCAATTGGGCATTTAGACAGCCAAAAGTTTCAACATACTTTAAGCAGAGAGGCAACGAAAAGGAAAGGGAGGCAAAACTATATTAAAACAAAAACTTGATGGTAAAGAACCCAGGCCATTGGCCTAGACAAGTAGGTAACCACCATCAAGTATTAAAACAAAAAACCCTTTTGAGTGTTCTGAAAGAAATTAAAAAGGAAAAAGGCCGGTACATCAAACTTGAGCATTTTATTACAAGCATCATTTTAAAGCTAATTACTGAACCAAATACACAGAATATGATCCGTATTTCCCATCAAGAAGTTGCATTTTGCTAGTTAAATATCATACCATTGACGTAGAATTAGTGAAAGCAGAATGCATACCACAGGATGTGATGGCAGAAAAGGCGCCAAGTGTTTCTTCACTCCAATGGGTCCCATTCCAGGACCTCCTCCACCATGTGGAATGCAAAAGGTTTTGTGGAGGTTAAGATGGCAAACATCTGCTCCAATCCAACCCGGACTAGTCAGACCAACCTGAAATTTTGGGAAATCACCCAAAATATGAGTTTTCAAGTGACATGACTTTAAAAGGCAGGCAATATACACAGTATTGCCAAGAGTGCATACAAAAGAATCTAAACATTGATTCATTAACATGGAACTTTCCAAACTGAAATATGGATCAACAACCCAAAATTAGAAGTTTCAAGATGCATTTCTTCCACTTTGGAATTGTCTGTTATCAAAGAAAAGGACTTTGGATGTGTTCCACCCGGCATTGTTGAGTCTCCAAGCTGAAATATTCCATCAAGCATGTGTATGCAGCTGCAACCATGCTGCCCTTTTATATCTCTTCAATTAATATACCAAAGTAAACACAACCAATAGTGCAAATTTAACATCAAGCAACTGAATGAGAGAAATCTGAAAAGATGAGGCAAGTGGGTTGTTTAAGGGCAATATGCATCACAGAATTGTGCATGACTATGGCTTGAGGTAAATTGTGATAAGCAAGATCAGATTACTGATAGACTGGATAGAAAAATACTGCACAGGAAAAAGTTTAAGCCATCAACAAGGATCATAATTCTAACAACAATACAATCCTAATAATGCTTCTCAAAAATATAAATGAAGTAAAATCCTCTGCAGCAGAAACTATAATGGTGATAATATTCTGACTAATTCAACTTACAGGTAAAGCAGTGTCTAAAATAAAGCAATGAGGTTGGAAAACCTGTGCATTCATGTTCGCTCCATCCATGTAAACTTGACCTCCATTATCATGAATTATTTCACAAATCTCATCAATTCCTTCTTCATAAACTCCATGAGTTGAAGGATATGTAACCTGGATTTCAGTACAAAGGCAACCATCAGATGCTGCAGCAAAATAGTATTTCCTGCACCACTTGCCAAAACAAAGGCAATCAAATTATTTTGATGCGAGATTGTGTACCATGAGAGCAGACAGATTGTCCTTGTTTGCTTCAGCAGCCTTTCTCAAGTCTTCAATATTAATGTTCCCCTTAGCATCAGTTCCAACAGACACAATTTTCATTCCACACATGGCAGCACTAGCAGGATTTGTTCCGTGTGCTGAGACAGGTATGATGCATACATTACGGTGATGATCTCCTCTCGCCTATAAGGTGATTCAATGAGCATATGATATTTGGATAAAAAGAATAAAAAAAAATGAAAGGTGGTCTGATTATGACGCAAGGAGGAGCTAACTGCCAAAAATATGATACAATTACAGAATAATGCTATCTTAAGATAACTTCAAAGAAAAAAAAGACTTTCTTATTTTGTCATCAAGAATATATCATTCTAAAATCCCCAGAATTCCTTGTTAATAATTGTTAGGACTTAGTAAGTCATAAACTAGATATGGACTATATATCCTCAAAAATTCAAAATTTAACAGGATAACCGCACAAGAGTTAAGACTCCAGAAAATAAAAGGTCTCATAGGCTAGTTTTGGCCTTGGAAAAATAGAAGGAAAGGAAAATGGATGGGATTATCATTCAACATAAGTGGTTTGTCTATACGCAAAAGCTCCACCTATTCATTTTCCCTTGGTAAATTCAAACACATCCTACAAGTTCTAGAGCTTTAGAAGGCTTAGTGAATGTAATTGGTACATGCAGAAGAAGGGTAGGGACCTGTGTCATTTCAAGAACAAAATGAGAAATTGGTCCATGGAATAGTTAAATATTTTCTCTAAGTAATATCTTTATGGAGTTGCATAGATGTAAATCCCAAGGGGGCATCACATGCATTGCCAAGATCCAGTTTCAATGATCCCATGGGCCCAGCCTAGGGAGCCAGCAAGGTTCACCATACCATATGATAAGCACGGATAACCATCAATCCAGCATACTCTCCAGCAGCACCTGCATTAGGTTGCAAAGAAAAGGAATGGAAGCCAGTGATTGTACACAATGATTCACCCAAGTCTTTGAACATTTCCTGCAACAGCATGATGATACACAGGAGAAGAAATTGTCAACTTTCACTTGTTATTGTTTAAGCATGAGGTATAAAGAACATTAAGAAGCACAAAATCAGAAGGACATCGATATTCACCAAGTAGTACCTGATAACCCTGGGCCTGTTCAGCTGGGGCAAAAGGGTGAATATCTGCAAAATTAGGCCACGTGACTGGCATCATCTCTGTTGTAGCATTCAATTTCATTGTACAAGATCCCAGGGGAATCATGCTGTGGCACAATGATAGATCCTTTGACTGTAACTTATGAATGTATCTGAGCAGCTCGTGCTCAGTATGGTATCTAAGAAAGAAGCCAAAAGTCAGCATTTGTTATGAAAAATAGGCTGTCATTCACTAAAGTTTGATCAAAAGAGTCGTACGAGTTGAAAATAGGGTGAGTCAGATAAGGGCTCCTTCTCACGAGAGAAGCAGGGATAGTATTTTCTATCTCCAGCGCAAGAGATGCTGCAGTGAACCCCACCTGACAATTTATATAAAGAAAAAAATTCATTATGCTTTCAAATATCGTATGGTATTCTGAATGTAATCAGCATTCATCAAACCTAGAAATACTTACAGGCTTGCCATCAGAAAAAACTTTGAAAAGCTTATCAACATCCTCTAAAGTTGTCGTTTCATCAAAAGAAACAGTAATCTGAAAGGCACACAAATGTTAATCATATCATAAGAAGGTAGCAGGTAAGCAATTATAGCCCAACTTTTTCAATAGGTAAGATAGCAGATAGGTATATAAAGAAAACTTAAGGGTGGTCAAACTCACAGTGTTCTGGTTCAAAATACGCAAATTCATCTCATCTTTGTAGGCAGCATCAGCTATTGCCACTGCATTAGGACACTTGATCTTCACCGTGTCAAAGAAGGGAAGCCCATGAACATCCACAGTCCCAAGTTTCTTCAGTCCAGCTGCAAATGTTTCAGCAAGACCATGGACCCTTTGAGCAATGATTTTAAGACCTTCTGGTCCATGGTAAACAGCATACATTGCAGCCATGTTTGCAAGCAAAGCCTGCAAACAAGAAATTACTTTGATCTTTACCAGAACATAGCCCAAGAAAGACTATATCAAGCTACATGCCAAATAGAATTGTATTTTCTTGAAGTCTAGAATATTCCATTATACAAAGAGCAATTCTCTTTCCTTTTCCGTTACCAATGTTCTCATTCCTAAATACAATCCACAGTCCAATACCTGAGCAGTACAGATGTTGCTAGTAGCTTTGTCCCTTCGAATATGTTGCTCCCTTGTCTGCATTGCCATTCGCAGAGCAGGCTTTCCAGAAGAGTCGACACTAACACCAATAACTCTTCCAGGCATCAGCCTTTTGTACTCATGAGACGTGGCCATAAATGCAGCATGAGGTCCTCCATACCCCATCGGAACCCCAAATCTCTGAGCAGAGCCAACAACTATATCAGCCCCCATTTCACCAGGTGGCTTCAATATTGTCAACGCCAAAAGATCTGTTGCCATGACAACCTTAACCCCATTAGCATGGGCCTTCTTTATGAATTCCTCATAGTCCAAAACTTCACCTTCCGTGCCCGGATACTGAACCAGTACCCCGCAAATATCACCCGACGTATAATTAATGTCTTTAAGGTCTGTAGTCACCACTTTAAGATCAAAACCATCTGCTCTAGTCTTACAGACGTCAATGGTTTGCGGGTGACAGTTATTGGCTATAATGAACGTTTTCTTCTTGCCCTTCAGGATATTGTTACACATAGCCATTGCCTCAGAAGCAGCAGTTCCTTCATCAAGTAAAGAGGCATTGGACATGGGCAAGCCGGTAAGATCCGCAATCATAGTTTGGAAATTCAGCAAGGACTCCAAACGTCCCTGCGCTATCTCGGCTTGGTACGGAGTGTATTGAGTATACCAGCCAGGATTTTCCATTATGTTCCTCAAAATCACTGGGGGCACAAACGTGTTATAGTATCCCATCCCAATAAATGACTTAAAAACCTTATTCTTAGATGCCAACATTTTCATATGTTCAATCATTTGAGACTCTGTTAACCCCTCGTCAAACTTTTGCAGCTTCATACGAGGGATTCTTATTGATTTAGGCACTGTTGCATCAATAAGTGAATCAAGATTATCAAACCCACAAAATTGAGCCATCTTAGTCTGCAACTCAGGCGTTGCCGAGTTATGGCGGCGAGGGAAAGTGTCACTTGATTTCAGTGCCTCGACCGAAATGGATCGAGTTTGTGACATATTCGTAAAACCCACGTTTTCCCATCCATTTTCCCGGGAAAAAAACTTGATCTATTACTTTCCCGGGAGAATATGGAAGCTGCCATAGTTGAGACATACCTTTCTGAAGCATTGGCGGCAGAATCCAAGGGACGGTTCTGCTTGGCCTTTGCCACCAATCGCCGCAGGATACCCCTGCTAGCAAGCCTCCATGCACGTTCCATAGATAAATGATCTGTTTTTCAAGGATTTATTAGTAATAAAGCCCCGACGATGAAATAGGTTATTGTGTTTTTTCATGGTTGAATAACTACTTTGGTATATCTTTGGCTTATGACAGCATCACATTTGCAGAGTGGTAATAGGTTCTTCACGGCCATGGCTGCTTCATATATAACTAATAGAATTTTTTAAAAAGTAATTCAAGATCTGACTGAGAAAAAGAGGGTAGTGGGTGGTAGTGGGGCCTTTGAGGGAGTGGGTCGAGAAGAGGATACTTAGGCTAAAGTGACAAGTCAGTGGCCGCCAACCTTGGGGGAGAAAAGGACATGATTTTCTTATGGAAAGCGCATTTGCCCACCAAAAAAATGGTTAAAAGGGAAGGGAACAAAAGAGACGATGCAAATCTTGAGGAAGCGACTGGAGGGTATTGTTTCAGAAGAGATTTTGTTTCAATGATTTATATTGCAATTGGGAATTCCCGGAAGAAGCCCTAACATTGATAATTATAGGATGAGAAAACCCAAAAATGCTCTGTCTTTCTTGTCGCTGGACAGATCAAAAACATTTGTTTTTTGAGGAAATTCTCAAAACATGGGATTCTTTAGTGGTAGATTCTCTTTCACGTTTGGTTTACAAAATTCCCACCTCATAAAACCAAGATTCAGTAATCCAAAGAGATTGACACATGTTTGAAAAAATCTTCAGGTCAAGAAAAACAGAATCCGAGATTTCTCTTTTTCTTGGGAAACACCAGTACCAAGCTTCTCAAAATTGTAATTTTGAATTCTCAAATTTCTTTCAAATTGTTTTGGTAATTTTTTTTTTTTTTTTCTAAGTTGGGACTATTAGGGCAATTGATAGAATCTAAAATCTAGATTACAATTAGAATAATTTTTGGTCAAATTATTGAAGTTTGCATCATAATCCTGCAAACCACAATAATAAATAAGAATTTAAATGATTCAAAATTTAATCCCCAAGATACCATTTTATATTCAAGTTAGTAAATTTTTTAAAAAAATTTAAAATGTAAAAGAGATTATAATGAGGAGAGAGAAAAAAAGATGGAGGGCCCTACTATGTATTTTGTAAAAAAATAAATAAATAAGTGCGTTAGAGGGTTTAATACTACTATTACTTTCTTGCCCATGTTTCTTTTTAAGAAAAGTAAGATGTATTTATATCCATCCATTGATGAGGGCCTTTTAAATAAAAATAATTGCTTATGATTTGGATAGTTAAACAATTGGATGTTGATTAGTTCAACTATCATGATACAAGTCCTAGTCATGTAATTTTTTAAATATAATTCAAATAATGATAATGAGTAGTTGGTATAAATCAATTAAGAGACTCTCATTTGGGCTAACTATAATATATATAAACCGATGGCTTTATTTAATCGCTTATTTGGGCTAATTGTTCAATTTGATTAATTATTCGCTAGAGTTAACCACTCATTAAGATTAACCGCTTGGTCGGATATTTAGCTATTCAGGCCTCCGATCGAATCTAATCCGTCTAAATTAAAATTAGGTTATGATAGAATACTGTGCATTTTAAATTTGAGTCAAATAGACTGATTAATACTTTTATCTTTTAATTTGGCTTATAAATTTAATATGCTAATTAATTAGGCCAGTGTAATTAATACCATACCTAATATCTACAAAATTCATGACAACAATTTCGAGAAAAAGGAATCTCAACATTATTATAAAGTTCAGATTTCAAAAAGATTTGGCCCACATATGCATGATTTTTGGGAAGACAAAATACACCCTCATTGTATAAAATTCATTAGCGAGGGATCTTAAGTGAAACCACGACCCATTAACCTCTCTGCCTTTGCTGTCTGTGATTATCCCTCCAAATTCTTCCCAGTTAGGATTCCATTGAAACTGCCATGAAAGTGTTTTTTTTATAAGCAATTAATTTATATAATTGAAAATAAATTGTATAAATCACAAGGGATGAACAAAATGCTCCCAAACCCCTAAACATAGAGACTTGGATGGAGACATCACCCACATCTTTACAATTCAAAACCAAAGCTTAAAACCAGTTGGAAGGGTCTTAGAATATAACACAAATCAATAACATAAGTCAAAAGAGTCCAAAACCTCTCTTGTGTTTTTATTTTAGCATATCAGCATGAATAACGATTTTGTCGACATTAGGTCAAAATATTGTCTTTAAATCATTTGTTATCAAGATAAAACAATAATAAACGATGAAAAAATTGTTCAATGGGTGGTCTCAGGTTCACAATTGGTTCCTTTTTGACATGATATCGTCTATTTTACTACCATAAAAAAGTAAATGGTTACATTAAGCTGTGACTTAGAATATATTTACAACAAATATAATATATTTGCATAATGATCAAAAGATAATAAGAAAAATAATACTTCTTTTGTGTTTTTATATTTGAAAATGGCTTACGATGTTAAACATTATAAATATTATATTCATATTAAGAAATTAATATCATAAAAATACTGTCTTTATCTAAGTTTTTTTAAGATATTAGCGCTATTTTTATTAAGATAAATTGCTACGATAATAAATTGAGGATACAGAAGATTCATATGATTGAATCTGAGTTTTGTTACTGTTTTCGAACAATATCTTTTAATCATATTAGTAAATTTATATAAAACAAATATATAGTGAGATATTATAATAGTTATTAATATTTTAAAATTATATAGTTATTCCAACAGTACTTGTCAACCCTAAAACGAAGGGTTAAAAAAGGGTCGTCTGTTAGGAGGAGTAGAGATCGTACGGTTGAGATTTAGACAATTTCCTCAACTTGTGGGCGGAGGGCCACTGCTGTTGGGACCCTTGGCACTTGGACCGTGGACCTACCAGTTCAGGGACCGTGGTCCTTGCGGTCACTTTCGCTTATTCGGGAGTGACTCGTGACCGCTCGATTTCTTAAATTATGGCCGGGTATTTTTGTACGTGCTACGATTTTAGTTAGAAGTACTTTTATTTTGTATATTTTCTGATAATCGTGCCAAAAATTAAAATTATATCCATCTACATTGATTACAGAATTTTCATAGATTTTTTTTATTTTTTAAGTATTATTTTAGAATTTGTGTTTATATAAAAAATATTTAAATAAAAATATTACTTAAGATATCATGAATGAGAATTTTTATATAAAAAATTATTAACTATAAAAAATAAATAAGATTATTTTCATTAGTATTTATTTTCAATTTAAAAAATCAGTCAAGTATATTTTCTTAATTATTTCTACTATAGTAATTATATATCTTAACTATATATCATAAAATTTTCTATTATATCTTAATCATAAATTTAAAATTCATAATAAGGATTTTCAATCAAACCTCTTACGTAATTTCATTTCGCATCAAAGGGGCAAAACCTCATATAATGGGAAAATCTCCTAAAGAATCACACATAGGAAATCTTTTTATTCGAATCAAATTACTTCCATATCGGTGTTCCACCTAGACATACATGAGGTAGTTCGAATCGGCCATGAC
Source organism: Nepenthes gracilis (assembly GCA_033239525.1). Classification (NCBI taxonomy): domain Eukaryota; kingdom Viridiplantae; phylum Streptophyta; class Magnoliopsida; order Caryophyllales; family Nepenthaceae; genus Nepenthes; species Nepenthes gracilis. The sequence continues at coordinate 14,034,336 of BSYO01000001.1, forward strand.
CTTGAACAAGAACACTCGATATAAACATCCAATGAATCAATTTTTATTCCCAAAAGGTTACAACAAATTTAAATACAATCGCTTCAACTTTACCATCAAATTAAACAATATGGCTAAGCAAAGTATAATTTGATATCGTCCGTCTCAAAACTACTCCATATGTAATAGTACCTCATGGATGCAAATACCAACAAGGAATGAAAGAATGATTTGCTTCAGTAGACCGGTTTTTACAGCCAACAATTGGATGGTGCTGCAAACGGGTTCGACATGACATCTTGTGCATAGTAAGCACATCAGAAAGGGACCCGATTGCTACTTGAAGAAGACGGCAAGGAAGCATATCTCGTGTTAAAGTGGCATCGATAGCACATGACTTTGCGTTGCCTATGACAGCAAGAAGGCCATCTGTCCGATTCTGTCAATCATCGTCAGGTGGCAGTGTCGGACTTTTTGAGCACATGCTCATCTGGTGAAGCTCCTTCACCCGGATAGCTGGATTGCACAAGCCTGAAGAATTCCACGGTTCTCTAATCTCAAGATGCTAGAAACTACGAGTTCAAGCTATGAAAATAACATTTATATAATGATAGAGTACGAGGCTGTATATTTAGCCCTCCATAGATCCCATAATGTGGCATCCGGTAAGAAAAGGGAAATTGCAGGCGGACAAATAGAAAAATCACATGGGAAGGGAGGCAAACACCAAGCTAAATTGAATGAAAAACAGTTTCCAAGAACTTCTGAGTTAACATTGATAACTGAGAAATGGCAAACAAAATTCAGGAAAATCATAGTCACAATTGAATTAGGATTTTTTAGGCAATTCTTCTAGGTAATTTTGCACAAAATGGCGATGGGGGGAAATTATATTAATTAAACCTATGAGCTCTTGGTGGCAGGGTGCCAACCTGAATCTTGCAACTAAACCACTCAACTTTTCTTGCAATGTCCACCTAAACTCTTATTACTAAATTGGTTTCACTTAAACCATCAATGACTTGAATCCAGTTAACAATTTGCCAACTTCTATTATTAAAAAAAAAAATTCCATCATGTTCACAAGGCATTAGTCAAAATTTTGGTAATCGTAGATCAAGATTCCAAAAAGCCCCCATTTCAAGTGAAAACTAAAGCAGCCATAAGTGAGGGGAGTAATCAAGCAGCAGGTAAAATAACAGCAGATATGAGGCTAAAGCTGCTGACCTGAACATTTTGGTATGTCCCAGACTGCAATTGACGTTGGTGTACAACGAGGATCACATATTGCTCTGTTATCTTCATGATGAACATTCATGGAAAGCATCCATGACCCAATAGTAACATCCTCATTGCTAAACATTCTCAGACTGTATACAACAAACAAAACTTATATTTAATGAACAATACACGCATATGAACAAGAAAACAAAAACAGAAAACAGCAATGGAAAACATGCCCTAGAGATACAGTCATGAGATATGAGTTTAAACTTGAACATATATGATACGTGCCCCATGGCCGTATCGTGGTAATCAGCGGCGAGATGGTGAGGTTGGAGGAGGAGAGGGGAGTTCTGGCAGAGAAGACGAGGGAAAACAGAGAGAAGAGAGCGCAAGAGAGAGATAGAAAGAAAAAGGGAGAGACGAATCTAGGAAGGGCAGAGAAGAAAAGAGGGAGAGAGAGATTAAGCAGAGGGAAATTAGAGAGAACAGGAGGGAAAGAGAAGACGTGAGAGTGAGGCAATAACTTCTTAATTCCTTTCATCCCTGTACCATTATATTTATAGCAAATTGAGCACTAAAAGCAACTGAATCAGTTGGGAAGTGGCCAAAAGGGACAATGGCAGCTTAACAACTAACGGAATAAATAAAAACCAAACCAATGAGAAAATGAGAAAAGGAAAAAACTAAAGGCTCGTAGCATTACCCGCTCCATCAAAATAACCTTATCCTCAATGTTGAACGAGAGGGGATCCAGACTAGATTCAGCATCGACCTCCCAAGTGGCTTCTAATTTTCTGTCAATCCAACCCTTGGTATCATACACTAACCCTAAAATGGAATTGCAATACAAAAGGGATGCAATTGCTGCCCAAGACAATGCACTGGTGCTCTGGTACGTGTTTGATTCTGCAGCATCGGCATCAAATGACAGAGGTGCAGGCCATGATACAAACCTCCGAAACTTGCTTGCTGAATTAATGAATATCTCGACATATTTATTCCAACTCCTGGGCCTATTGACACAACCCTCTAAGGAAATAGCAACATTCCTTAAGCGCTGGACCTCCACGTTGTGCAATTCCTCACCAGCCCAGCTTTGGAGAGTGCATGAGTTTATCCCCACGCCAACACCAGCAAGCAATGCAATGAACAAAAATCTAGAGGCAATTGTATAGATGAATTCCTTGAAAGCACTAATTGATATACACTGCACTGCTAACGAGTGATTCGACTTGATGAAGTAAAACTTCAATAACAACACCCGAAACCCATACTCATAATGCAACAGTGCAGGATGGAGCTTCAGATATGTAGCACAAAATCCAATGAAATATAAAGCGGCGGAAGCAAACTCAGCAGCTTCATCAACGTCCACATCCTCAAACACAACTTTGCCTTCGAGCTCTAAGTTCACGAGATTGCTGTTGGCAGCTAACCCAAGCACGACTTTTCCTGTCGCCGTTGATTCCCTGCAAGCAACCTTGTCCACCTCCATGGTTTGCATTTCCATATGGATCCTTGTAGCTGCTGAATTGGTGCCAGAAAGTAGTCTTATTGTTGGAGGGGCTGCCGAACGACTGCTATGTTGCATTAGAACAAGAGGAGCTGCTTCTACGGCTGGGAATGTTTGCGGTTGTGATGAGGGTATGATGCAGAACAAAACAGCAGCATCTCGGCAGAACAGAAGCATATTGGCAAAACAAAAGCATCTCGGCAAACAGAAGCAAGTGCAATCTCAACTATGCACGTGTGTGTGAAACTAACAAAAATATATGAGAAAAATATATGAATGCCAAATCAGCAATTCAAACGTAAATTCAAATGTAATCTACAAATCGGCCGGGTGGTTGTATCGTCCGGTTGCTCCATCCAGGGCCTCAACCAAAACCACAAGATTTTTTCAAGAAGTGTCATCAAATAGTTTTTTGTTGTCCAGGCGTGCCCCTTTGGAAAAGCTTCATTATGAAGCCGAAGGTTGATAGACAAGGCAGCTGCAAGAGTAGCTAGTAATTTTGCTTGTCCAATTTTCCAGACATGGAGGTGAAATTGCCGGCTAATAGGACTTTGCTTGAGCACTCTTACATTCAAAAGTTGTTCTAGTGGCTTGAATCCAAAAACAAAAAATGAGTTGTCCAATTCTTGCAACGAAGTAAGAGCACGAGTTTGAGACTACGGGTAGAGATCGCTAAGCACAGCATTTTCATCCATACAAACATCTGTAACATATTGGCCGTTCCAACAACGCAAATTTCTCTCCGTGGCCACAACGATCAAAGAATAAAAATAATAAAGGCAACAATGATCATACCATTGTCTATTCTTCCCACACAAGCATGTTTATCCCCAAGAGTCTAGCATACTTTTCACAGGACTACTACCGTTCCTCAAATCTTTGGTCACACAATAATGCTCAACCTCCACTTTGTTATACAACTCAATCAGATCCACGGAGGCTAACTGCCACATTGCAGCCTGAACCAATTGACTGTTGTAATTAATCTGCAAAAGTAATGAAGCATTTCTGGAGAAAACCACACCACTTATCGAGTCAGACAGCAGAATTTCTCTCCCGTCCAGACAAAGCATTCTGTAACTAACTTGGTCCTTCACTGATGAAGAAATGATGGAAACACACCACCCAATTTTGTCCCGTAAAGGAGGAATTGATTTCTGGCCTGGAAGCCAAAATATGATAAAGTGAAATGCATATGGAGCCGTAATAGAGGCAAGTTGTGCCATCATCTGGACAGAGCCATCTGTATCGATTATCAAGCATAAGATATGGCATAGCAGGCTTGGAAGAGAGAGCATGCTGAGCAGAGCTAAGGTGGAGTTAGTAGATGGCTGGGTAAGTGGGTAGTGTGGCGAACAGGTTCGACCCGCATCCAGTGTTTCCTCGCCTGATTTTTCCACACCGGTGGTTTTCGATAACGGTAGAGGCTTCCATAATAGGAGCGCAGCCCGAGTTGTCATTTCAGCAGGAAATTGTGGAGGTAAAATGGAAGAAAAAGTAGAGTACAGTGGAACCTCCAGCGGATGTAAATGCTTGAAGTGCGGCAGGCAGTGGAAATGTGATCCTTCAGTATCATTGGTGCAGAAATTTTCAGAAGGTTGGGGTAAAATTTCGGAAGTGAAAGCCGTAATCGGTGATGAAGTTGAAGACAAAGAGGAATTTGTAGTTGGCAAGGGTAGTCGGGCGATGCGATTTGGACAGGATGGCAGAATTTGTTCTAAGGTGGAAGGGATTGCAAGTTGGGGAAAATGGAAGGAATCGTGCTCTCGATCTGCCGCAAGACAACGGCTCACTATCCGGCTCACCATCCAACCAAGAAGGTGGCAATCATCCAGCTCAACAACCAGCTTTCCAACCAGCTCAACAACCTGCCAGTCTGCGTGGCAACCATCCAGCTCAGCAACCGACTTTCCATCCAACTCAGCAAGCAACCAGTCTGTGCGGTAACCATCTATCTCACCAACCGGCTTTCCAAGTCTACAAGAACCGACAACCATCTAGCAACCAATCTAGCTTTCACCATCGTGGCTCATCGAATCGCCAGAACCGCCGCTGCGGCGACACCGCAAGTGTTCGCCAAAAGTGGTTGGGCTCGATTTTATGGAGCGATTGGCTTAGTTCCACCACGAATGACTGAATTTGCATTGTAGTGGAAACTGCGGTGGACATGGTGGCGCCAAATCTGTCAGTAGCCCGTTGGAGATCCTTCATCGCGTTGGCGAGCTCGGTAATGGCCGCTTGAGTGCGTCGAGTGCTCATTCTTAGATCTCCTTTACTTTTGTCTCAACGAGAGCACCAATTGATACGTGCCCCATGGCCATATCGTAGTAATCAGCGGCGAGATGGTGAGGTTAGAAGAGGAGAGGGGAGTTCTGGCAGAGAAGATGAAAGAAAACAGAGAGAAGAGAGCGCGAGAGAGAGATAGAGAGAAAAAGGGAGAGACGAGTCTGGGAAGGGCAGAAAAGGAAAGTGGGAGAGAGAGATTAAGCAGAGGGAAATTAGAGAGAACGGGAGGGAAAGAGAAGACGTGAGAGTGAGGCAATAACTTCTTAATTCCTTTCATCCCTGCACCATTACATTTATAGCAAATTGAATACTAAAAGCAATGAATCAGTTAGGAGGTGGCCAAAAAGGGCAAGGGCAGCTTAACAACTAATGGAATGAATAAAAACCAAACCAAGGAGAAAATGAGAAATGGAAAAACCTAAAGGCTTGAACTTATACTTCATATCATGCTGAAAACAAAAGAACAACGTAATTCCAAAGTATACGTTGAGGAGCCCCTTCCTAAGTCCTAATAAAAAATTTTAGGAAGGAGAAAGACAAAAACACAGATTATAAGTTAATATCTTTCCAGGGCTCAGAAATAAATTAACAGAAAGGTTGGACAAAGGGGTAAATTTCTTCCCATTTTTATTAAAAAAACCCACATTTGAGTACATAATAAAAATTTTCGCAGCACTATTTCCTAGGGTTACAGTCATGACAGTATCCAATAAATATGCATAGATACATATATACTAGAATCATTCCTTTTAAATATATTTAAATACTTACAAACATATATATAGACTCAAGCTTGGAACATACAAATATTTACCAAAACAACTGGTACTGTTATGTGAATAATATATGGAGCAAGATTAATGTCTAAAAATGCTTCTATTGATAAAACAATACGCCACAACATTATGGGCCTGAATTGAAGAATCATTAGCTCAAAAGGCAGTAGGATGGTAGCATCAGCAGACCTGTTATTCCTTGCACTAGCCAATGATGCAACCACCTCAGCTGACAAAATGTATATAGGACCGTAGGCATGCAAGAAATACTCATTCCCAATTAGATGCCCTTGACTTTCATACCTTCAAATAAATTTGGAACAAAAAACAAAGAAAAGGTATTGAAACTTTTGTTGGGGCATAGATGTAGCAATGACTCATTAAAGCCATAAAAACTCATTTACCATTTCATTTTAGGGTCAGTGATCACTGGTCCCTTTTTCATGCAGCCAATATAAGTCATTGAATTAGTTCGCTCCTTTGCTAAAAGTGTGGCAAGTCTATCTACAGAAGTACAGATGCAATATCAGATCGAACCATTCTAAAAATAATTACGGATACACGTAAAATTTCCACAAACCTGGACGCAAATATATGTCATCATCAGCTTTTACATAGTAATCTGCATCGAAAAGTTCCAGTGCTGCTTTGAAGTATGCCAAACTGCCAAGCACGAAAAGCATTATCAAAGGTGTTTCTTCGCAACAGCACATTACAAACAGTCGACACAAGGTATTACGTTTTATAAGGGAGTTTCACATATTCTTCCTCAACGTCAATAAGCATAAAATCTTTGTACATATCCACCTCTTTCTCAAGTTCAGCAATCTTTTTGGCATCCTTTGATCGTCCAGTCACAAACCTAAAAGCTAAGCCAGTTGCTTGCTCCAGCCTGCTAAAGCGCAAATAAAAAGTGAGCACAATATGCCAGATTATTATAAACAGTTTCCCTTTGCATCAAACTAGAAATCTAAATGCTACTTAATTGTAGGACACTAATTACACCAGTACTGGTGGAATACAACTTGGAATTACCAAGAGCAATTACTTTATAAGAAATAAGGTAGATTGGACCAGTGCAGTACTGCACAGTAGGACATGCATAAAGTACTTTATCACATTATAGCAAACAATATTTGAATTTACTATAAAAGGGTGAAAAATTCAATTTTTTATATCTTTGGAATATTTTGAGAAGACTATTCCTTGAATTAACATAAACAAATGCATCATGTACAGCCTAAACAAGTAAAACATAAAAGGACATAAGATGAACTCAAAACTACTACTAATGGATCCACATGTGAGTGTCAAACAGATCAAGTAGCCAAAAAATTATACCTTTCTATTAGCTTATTGTATCCTCCTAAATAAGCATGTTAAGTTCATCCTCTTTGTTAGACCCTTTATCATCTCACCAAGAGCAGAAGAATGAAAAACATTAAGTACGTATCAACGACATTTGTTTTCTTGTTTGGATCACAAAACCCAATTAATGGTTTTCATTTTTGGTGATAATTTCAACCTACTTTTCGTCCAGTATTTTGCTTAATTTTTTATTTCAACTAAAGAATGTGACGTAAAGGTCACAGGTTTAACCAACAACCTTTCTGCATTGAAAGGTAACATTTCTTACATCAAACTCTCCACAGAGCTCCAATACTAAAACCTCATAAAATGGGAAATCTTTTTTCTTTAAGTCCAAATTAACAAAACCTTAATAGATAAAATTTACAAGGATGAAAACCCTTCACTTCTTCCCAAAGCAAAAAAATCAACAAACGGGATCTACAACCTTCTTTAGCCCTATTATTTTGCAATCCAAACAATGAGAGAACACTGAAAAATAGGAATATGAATAGGATTACAATCTTAATTCGTCTATAGCAGCCTCAACTTCTTTCCTTGTCAACATAGTCACAGACCAACTTATGTCCATCTTTTACTTTTTCACCTTATTAATATTCCAGGTAGGCCTTCTCATTCAGGTCTCTACAAATACTTGCAAATTTATACACAAAAACAGATGGGGGAAAGTCCTTGCTCCTCAAGCAGCAAATTATATCTGAGTACCCAAGTGCATCCATATAGCTAATTAATAAGGTGTAATCATGAAGCATAGAGAGATATTGATCTAAATATTTTAAATTTTAAAGATGAATAAAAAATCAGAAGAGACAAACTACTTTCTGAATTTTTTTATATGAATCAACGAGCAATCTATGGGGTACAACCATTCAGTCAGTCCTAACTGACCATTTTAGAATCTTTGAAGCATTTTGACAAATACAGAAGTGAGATTGAGATAGAAAGGAAAGAGGAAAGGAGAAAAATGAATATCTGCAATGTAAAAATTCCATATTGAAATGCCATAGTGATTTCAGAGAGATCAACAAAATTTGCCAACAGATCGTGAATCTCTTATAAATAATCCTATACATTGAAGACCATGGGTATGGGTAAATCAAGCAAATCTAAGTGACTACAAGTCCTTGGAGGGTAATAAGCTTAAAAGAGAATGGTATGTGCTTGCAGATAGAGGGATAATGGGACTGGAAATCATTGAGTAACAGCAACTTCTTGACAAGAAAACAATTGAGGGAGAAGTCTGCTAAATTGTCATCAACTGAAAAATCTTGGATGTTCTGTGCACAAAAACCCTACATATGGACATGTCACGTTGACGAAGATGTTAATACAGGAATAGCTCCCTCAGGGTAGTTCCCTTGTGTGATGCAGCAGACTTTGTTTACAATATGGAACATGGAAGCCAATAAAAATTAAGCATTACCAAGCACAGACCAAGAGTTAGCTTGAGGAGGCCAGCATTCAAGCATTGAAAATTATGTTTCAAGGAACATTGAGCCTGCATATTTCATCACCAAAGCACCTATGGGAAGTGTCTATATCAGGAGAATTGCAAAAGTTAGTACATGTAGTAGATGTTCTGAGGGCACTATTTCAAGCAGGAAGCTATGAATTGATTCAGAAAGAGAAGGACAAAACAAACAAAGATATGTTATAAGCATGTTCAGCGTTAAGCGTTTCTATAACAAAGGAAAATTTTGTAGCCAACATGGGCTTTAGGGAACTCTCTCTCTTATTAAGTAAGAAGAATCTGTCGGTGGAGACGAAGGGGTGCCACCCATTTAAAGAAATGTTCAAGATGAAGGCTAACCACAGGAATGCCCCCCCAAAAAAAAAGGTTACCATCATCACTTGATCCTACCATAACATACATTTGAAAGAAAAAGGCCCTTCTATCTTGCATCCTCTTTTGGTCTCACAGCTATTAAGAAGAAAATAATGTTAATTATTATTTAATATGATATAATGGAAAAAATAAGGATCTCATTATTTAAAGGAAAGATTGACTAATGATATCCAAATAAATTCTCCATAAGCAGCCTTCCTTCTTTGCTTTGTTGGTTAATACGTCATTCCCAAGAAAGAAAATTTATACTCAGCCAATTTTGCCTCGAGCAACTTTTCCTCGTAAAAAATAATGCAGAATACCAGATCCTCTAAGCTACTTTTAAGATCTCTTTCACAAAAATGTGATTGACAAACTCAGAACTCTCAGAGCTGAAATAATACAAATTTAAAATAAATAAAGAATAAATTTATAGAGAAATAACCGTTGGTCACAGAGAAAGCAACTTTTGCAAATTATACTCAAGATTTCTTTTACCATTATGCTTCTGAATAAAAGAGACACCAGTTCACCACAAAATTTTCCGAAGAAAAGGATTTAAACCAAATAACCAAAACAACAGATCGCTTACCCAAGAGGCATACTTCCAACTAATCAGCTGGATGGGAGGACAGAAGTTGCACACACATGCTTAAGTTTTCAATGTTTTATGATGGGATCAAAGTCTTCCCTGCCCATGATGATTGATGCTAGATCATAAAATAAACTTGTGTGACCAGTAACCACCCATTAATTGATACTGGTTAGTTTGTATCTCCAATGCTAACGAGTAGTCATAAATTAAAATGCCACCTTCTAAGATTTACAAGTTTGGACAGCTAAAATTTTATGCCATTCAAAAGCAATCGGAAGGACGAATGCAGAAGTGCTTTAGTCATAGTAGGCATAGTCTCCTATGACTGATTACAAGAAGTGATTATGAACTTTGACACAGAAATAGAGTGGATACAATATGTTCTTGTTTCAGCATCGATCTAAGTTAATTTTCATCCAGATCTGCTGTTTAACTGGCTCACTATCTTCATGATGTGACTTCTCTCCATCGTTCCAAAGGCAACTCAAGCCTCTCACAAGCAAAGGGTTGTAATTCCCCAAATAGACACTTCTAATCTTCACCACAACTTTCTCTTATATTATTTCTTTAATCGCTGCATGCTTATTCTCCCAAAGGCTTCATAACCTTCAACTAGTACCAAGATGTTTGAGATCTTTTCCTTATACTAGTTTCTTCAATGTTTTCGTGATTGGATTAGTTGCTAATTTTACCTTAGAAAATATTCACAATCAACACCTCAAACCCTGACTCCACATCAATATTTTGCATTGTAGCCGATGGGTCTTATCCACATTGCTACTGATCTATTGCAGAAGCAGATTGAAGTCAATAGACTGCTAAAAATCGAATGTAGCCCATCAATGTAACAGTTGGACTCAGTCACGTGGATATAGAAAGAGAAAGAAAGCAGACCTCATGCAAGCACAAAAGATTGTGTGAGCATTATCTAAAAACCAGATTGAGATCCTTTCCAATAAGTGATAATTGCAGAAGTCCAAAACCCTAATATGAACCACCGTCTGACATTCAACAGCTTTGCAAGTTCACAAAAAAGAACCGCTACGATTTAGTCACTAAAACCAATTACTTAAACCAGCATGATTGATTGACGTGCCATTATCAAGCAACGAAACACCAAACGGATGTTTGAGATTATGGAAATTGAACACCACATTACAACCCTAATTGATCTTAATCCCAAACAATTACCAATGTGAATGTGATAACAGCCGAAAATGGGATATATGAAAATACAAAAACATCCAGCATAATATTGAATGCACAAGGACGTATGAATATATATATATATAGTGGTAAGTAACACAAGGACGTATAACTAGAATAAAAAACTATAATCTTTACCAACATTTTAAATTTGACAAAAATTCTTACCTTAGAAGATCCTCGGGATCAGACGGGAACCAAGTACTCCGCAAAGCCGCCCGGCGATCAGCGGAAGATAAACCAGTCTGAATCCCAACAAATCCCAGCAATTTCGGCCGATCAGCCACACCACGACCACCTCCGTCCCCGATCTTTCTAGTATTTAATTTCGACACCGAATAATGTGTTCGGAAGGTGTCCTGTACCCGACCGCAACGGACCACGGGAGCCGGCCTAGGACGTGAGAGAGAGTGAAGAGAAAAAAGAGTCCCGGCAACTCCGATCGTGAGGCAGATCACACAGAAGACGATAAGGGAGAGATGGAGTCGAGAGGCCTGAGAGGGCTGGAAAGGTTTTTTGGTCTTCTCGGATTTGGAGTAGGAGTTGGAGGGGGGAAGGAGGAGGTTAGCAATCCGAGGCATTTTGGGAATCTCCCTCGACCGTTGCGACGGCAGCGGATAATGGTCGGGACGGCGGTGACAGTGATGTCTACTGCAGCGGTGGTGTCTCCGGTGGCCTTGTGAAGCGCGACATAAAAAGTCGCAGAGAAGGTTTTCGACGACGACTCTGCACAGTAGATTTTAAAACAGATCTGCTGTCATCTTCACCGTCAGACTGTGGTTTTTAAGCTACTCTTTCAAATATTAGAATAAGTATTAAAATAAATGTTTAAAAATAAGCCACGTCAGTATTATAAAAAATAAAAATTTGCAAGCCTTTCTATCTCACCCCCAAATTATAAAATTATTATATTTGGTTATTAAAATAAGATAAAAATAAGATAAAAATAAAATTTTTATTTTTAAAAAATAAATATTTTTTTATTTAATTATAAATTTAATTAAAAATAAATATTTTTAAAAAATATTTATTTTTATATTATTATTATTATTATTATTATTATATGTTATTATTATTATTATTATTATTATTATTATTATTATATTTTATTATTATTATTTATAATTATTAATATTGTTTATAATTATAATAATTATTGTTATTTTATATTATTATATTTAATTATTATTATGTTTTATTATTATTATTATTATTATTATTATTGTATTTTATAATTATTATTATTGTATTTTATAATAATAATTATTATTATTTATAATTATTATGTTTATTATTATTATTATTATATTTTATTATTACTATTACTATTGTCAGGGTCATTTTTATGATTGGCATATTCCGTAACCGTATATAATTTTGGTTTTATTAGTGTCGGGTTATGCTTCGTTGAAGTACTGCATCAACACATTCCAGTGGCTGCTTATTCTCGGATCAACATATGTCCCGTGCCTCGGCCGCCTCCCAGCCTCGAGCCGCCCGGCCTTTCTCTCGCCTGTCGCCGCTAAGCCGCCGAGCCAAAAATCCAAGAGGGTGCCTTGCCATTGCCGCTTTCCTACGCCGAGCAGGTCCAACGGGTAAAATTTTTGAACGATTTTTTGTGCCTTCTATAAATACCTATATTATGTATTTGAAACCCTAAGCATGCCATAGCCTCTGTTGACATCTTGTAGAGCCATTAAATTTGAGAAAAAATCCTTTCATGTTGCATTGATTTAACTTCTCTTGAGAAAATCAAAAGTTACAACTTTGAACTCCATGTTCTAAAGAGTTTTCTCACCACTTTTTCTTTATCATTTAAACTCTTGCATCCTTCTACCTTCGTTGTAGACGTAGGTGCGTTGAAGAAGGAGACTCGATCATGATCGGCAATTCAAGTGGCACGAGAGGGAAGATTGACGCCAAGACCGGCGTCTCCGATTAGGCCATGCGGGCAAATCAAGGAGCTCCTTGATAGAAATCACGCGACGAGTAAAATCGGTTAGATTAGTGCGCTACCACCCGATCTATAAATCGATTTTCATAACGTAGACGCTTTCCCGACCGTTGCCCGGAATATTTTTCTCGTTCGCGAAAGATTTAGTTTTCACTTACTACCAAAAATCATGTCTTTATTTCTATTGCTTATAATTATTTGTATCGTGCATGTTTGTTATCTCGTTAGCATCTAGTTTTTAAATATTCTTTACGTGTATCGGATATTTATTTATTTTTGCTTCCGCTATATTTTTCGGGGTCGAAATTTAATTGTTCACGATTAGCACAAACGTGCCTTTTTCAACTATTATCATTATTATTATTATCACTATTCCCATTTTATTCCTTGTACTATTCTACAAACCAAATAAAAGAATATTAATTTTCACCTTATTCTTTTCTAACAACCAAATATGGAAATAATAATTTCAATTATATTCCCATCCTGTTTTATTCCATATAATAACTATTATATTCCCACATTATTTCATTCCAACAACCAAACGTACCGTAATAATTCATCATCTCAACTGGACCAAAAATGAATAACAGCGCCGGTGCCGTTCCTCATGCCCAACAACTAAAACTACCTTATCAGTCCAAACCACTGCCGCCGCCGCCGCCTCAACACACACACACTCTCTCTCTCTATCTCTCTGATCTACCAAATACTGAGCTGGCATGTTATCGCAATTTCATTGATATGATATAATGGACATTTTGATATTAGTTCCTATGAACTTCCGTATACTTTTTGATTTTCTTCATTCTATTTAAGGATGCATCATTTATTATATATTATATATATATTAATAATTACTAAACTTTTGACTCATATTTTTATTATTCTCATTCCTTTTGACTCATATGAACTTTCAACGCATCATTCGAGCTTTTGTCTTTTTTTTTTTTTTAATTGTGAACATTGTAAATCTAATAGAATATTACATTATTTTGCACCCAAGAAAATTGAAAAGAAATAAATTATTTAAGTCCCATAAGGACATTATGGTGAAATCTTGTGAATTCTTAATCTATTGATTTAACAATAATAATGATATAAATAAAACTTAATCCAAAAATATTGGGACACCACTTTATAATAAATATTGTTAGAAAAATTCAATAAATTAGACAAAGCCACAAGAACAAATGACTACAATCTAGAAGTGGTCATAAATAAATCTACCTGTTCAATGATTATCAAAATAAATTAGAAAAAGTATCAACTATTTAAAACCAATCTCATCAACTATATATAATACATAATTCGAAGGCCCTTAACCATAAATAAATACAATCAAAAATCAAACAATTATTTATAGCACAATCATCTGATTACAAATTCAATAAATATTGAAAGAAATAGCCTAAAATAACTAAAAGACAAGTTTTTTGTCCACAATCCTATAAGAATATCTAAGTTTGCTAATATAAAATATTATAAAATACGATAAGAAAGAGCCCAACGTTCAACAAATTATATATAATTTATACATTAGGATATATATAAATAAATATGATAAATGGTAATATAAACAAATACAAATGAGTTGAAAACAATAATATATTGATAAAAAAAGTGTTTAAAAAACATAGAAATCAATGATTAGTAATAACTTTATCAATAAAAGTCAAATATCAAATATTAAGCAATAAATTTTTCCTATGGCCATGGGTCGCACAAGTTGAATATTAGATTTGATTTTTAATTTATAAATAATATACTAAGATAAATATGTAAACTTTTTTAAATTGAGAAAAAAATAAATAAACTTTATAATTTTTAAAATAGAATTTTTGTCAAATATTTATATAAAAATAACACTGTTAAATATCCAAAGATTACAACATGTAAGAGCATTATTCACAAAATCAAGCATATGACTTCTAAATCTCAAAATCTTCAAATAAAATAGACATAGATACAAAATAAATGTAACGATGATGATAAGGATTACATGTATACATATTTAAACTGTTGGGTTTGGTCACTCTTTTGTGAATGACTTAACAAATGGGCACATCATCGGATCACACGTGTGATTTTTGGAGTGCTACAAACTGGTTACAGTAAAGACCATGAGACCGTTTGACAGAGTAAGTAAATGTCAGAGCCAAAGTTTTTATAAGAAGCACACCAAGCACTTTAGGAATGTAACAAATGCAGACACAAAGAGAAGGACAACCAGTAAAGTGAGAGCTGCAAGTCCAAAGACAAGTGGCCGCTTGTGGTGTAAACAGAAGTAGCAGCGGCAATAGCTGCTCCAGTAGAACGCGGAAAGAAAGCGGAATAGAACTCTCGTCATTCACTATCTACCACCTCATTTGTAAAATCAAAGTAAATAGAGTGCGCCACCAGTAAAAAGAATGAGAGAAGAAAAATAGAGAGTTAAAATTGAAAGAGAGTTTCCTTGCTTACTCTAGAATTATTTTTTTTTATTTTGTCTCGAGTGTGTAGTGGATACTCTGTCTCGAGAATTTTGTAACCATTTTACATAGTAGAAGCCTTTTCTCGGAGTTTGTCTAGTAATTTTTTCCTTCGATTTGTAAAGGGTTTTCATGTTTAAAATATTGTGTATCTCTTTTATTCCTTATGCCCACTAAATTGATAATTGTCGACCGACAGGGATTCAAATTCTTTGCTACACCGGATTAGGTGAATACAGATTATTCGAATCCCAACAAGTGATATCAGAAATAAGATTACGGTCAAGCCCTCTTCTAATACCAACAAGTGGTATCAGAGAGCCAGGTTGATGGTGTCTCAGGGTTTAATGATATCGTCGTCGAAAAGCTTGCCATTTTAGTGTGGCACAAAAAGAAACGGTAAAAGCACAACAGATTCAGTAAGACCAAGGGTAGAGTTGAAGTGGCGAAGGTAGAATATAAGGAAAAATGATTCGACCGCAAGGAAAAAGTTGAAGGGAAGTTGGACTACTCCAGGTTCAATGGAGTTGAAGAAGATATTATTCAGACTTACGAAGGCCAACACCGAAATCCCAATTGAGGGGAAGCTGTAGGAAGGTAAGTGATGACGGTCGCCAGATAAAGGCAAAATTTTTTTCATAAGGTCGTGAGAAAAAGTTTGTTGAGTTTGTTCACTCCATTGTAGGTAACTCAACAAACGAATACGTCATCGGATCACACAAAATTTGTGTGATGTTTGGAGTGTTACAAACTGGCAGCAGTAAAGACCAGGAAACTGTTTGTCTGAGCAGGCAAATATTAGAGTGTCAATTGTCAGATAGGCAGTTGTCGGAGTATGGCCAGCAGACGACCAGGTAGTAGAAGTCGGTCAACGGAATATTGACCAGTTTGGAGAAGAAGTCGGTTCATGAAATGTTGACCAACTGAGAGCAAAATCCGATCAACAGGATGTTGACCGACTGAGAAAGGAAAATGAAAAGTCTTGAATGCTGACAGCTATCTGTGCAGAGCATTGATTTTCTAGAATTGGTATGTTTTGCAAAATAGGTAGCTGTCATACGGAGTATGCGCCGTCTATGTAAAGCATGCGTGTCTGAAAATGCGCAAGAACTGGTGAGATCGTAGGAAAAGTTAGGGTTGACATGATAAATTATCTGTAAGAATCAAATCAGGTTAGCAGATGAAATTTTAAGCCAAAATCTTTATAAGAAGTACATCAAGTGCTTTAGGAATGTGACAGATACAGACACAGAGAAGAGCAAGTTGCAAAGTGAGAGCTGCAAGTCCATAGGCGGTAGACGAAAGCAGCAGCGGCGATAACTGCTGCGGTGAAACGTGGAAGAAGGGCGAAACAGAGCTCTCGTCGTTCACCGTCTACCGCCACACTTGTAAAATCAAAGTGATTGGAGTGCACCACCAGTGAGAATGAGAGAAAAAAAATAGAGTGTTAAAACTGAAGGAGAGTTTCCTTACTTATTATGGAGTGGTTTTTCTTATTCTGTCTCAAGTGTGTAACAGATACTCTGTCTCGAGAGTTTTACAACCATTTTACATAGTAGAAGCCTTTTCTTGAAATTTGTCCTATAATTTTTTCTTTTGATTTGTGAAGAGTTTCCACGTTAAAAATGTTATTTATCTCTTTTGTTCCTTATACCCACTAAATTGGTAATTGTCGACTGACGGAGGTTCGAATTTTCCGCTACACCAGATTGGTGAGTCCAAGTTGTTCAAGACCCCAACATAAACAAATATCAAAATGAACCAACCTCAAGATTTTGATAACAAATGAATAAAAAACTTTGATGCACTTATTTTAACCTAAATATTACCAAGATTTAACGTAAAATGACTTCAAAATCAACTTTTTTACTTTTTTTTCATTTTCTCTCTCTTCTTTTTGTTTCTCTTGTCTAGAATCTCAAAAGAAAAATGACCTAAAATTTTTAAAAAATCACTTATATAGGCATGGTAGCGCACAAACGCCGGTCGAGTATTTATCAAGCACAAGGACAATCTACATGCCCGCATGAGCATGTCCCCATAGCACACAAGAGCCACCGATTTTGCGAAACCATGCACAAGGATGCTTTTCCTATGTATAAAACGCTGCCTAGTTTGCCTAAGTGTGCATAAATACTGAATATACATGAGCCAGACAAGAGTCCTCCTACCGTTCTTGCTTAATTTTTCTTCTAAATGTACAATCTCTTTTAAAAACTATCTAACATAATTTAAGTATGATATCATAATATATAAATTGGGGATCAAGTGTTACAATACTCCTTCCTTATAAAATTTTATCCTCAAAATTCACATACCTTAATGAATGAATAATTATGGGTACATTTTTTGAATTTCATCCTCTCACTCCTACGTAGCTTACTTAAATAAATAGTTTCTTAATAACACTGTAATCAAAGGAATAACTTTTGCATGGGGTACTTGATTGCACTATCCAAGGATTTATGGTGGTTCCTCAGTATACAACAAAGCTTCAAAAATATGTAAGGGTTCATGGTCAATCACGTGAGAATAGTCATAGGTATACTTACAAAGTATTGAGACAAGAAAAATATTATTATGACATCATTGTGTGCTCTTACCTTCAATTGGGAGCAGGTATAAGTTGCAAATGACCTAATGGTTTCTTGTACTGAGCTTTTACTTGATATACGATACATCCTTCCACAAATATTGGTATTTTCATTTTCATATTTATCCATCTGAAAAATATTCCATAAATACAAGTACATCTTTTCAATGCCTACATAGCTAATATATTTAGATTGATGGGTCTAATTGAGGATCTTATCATTCATCTCTTCAAAATTTGACCAGCAAAAATGATCATGAAGCCTTAAAACTCCTTCAGACTAGAAGTAAAAATCACCTCTTGGTTCTCAGCTAAAATTCTCAACTATATTGACAAAAAATTGGCATCCATCTGTCTAATTTTAACCTTTTTAAAAATTTTTGATTGAATCTAAAAATATAATAGAATCATACACATACTGTAAGAATGTAGTTTAATGTTATATTCCTTCATGACATCAAGCATTTTCATCTTCCTAATCATCAAATAAGGTATCAAACTTGCCGACTTACAACTCAATGTATCCGCTACCATATTCACTATCCCAAGCTAACTGGATCTCACAATTGTAATATTTTAGTAGATCTATCTTTTGTCTCTATCTCATGTTTAAATTTTTTTATAAAAAAATACTTTAAACTCTTGTTGTTTAAGTATATCATGAATTTCTCTTTATATAAGTAATATCTCCATATCTTTAAATCAAATACTACAGCTACTAATTCTAAGTTGTAAGTGGAATAATTCTTTTAATAAACCTTGGGTTTTTTTAATCCATAAGCAATCATCCTATCATGCTCTATCATCACATAATCTAAGCCTTTCTTAGAAATATCTGAATAGGCCACATAGCCTACGAATTTGGAATAGATAGAATTGGGGTAATTGTCAAACGATTATTTAGTTATTAAAAACTTCTTACACACCCTTCATCCTAAAAGAATGACGCCTTCTTTTTACATTAAACGGGTCAATAATACTATTATCTTTAAAAAATTCTCAACAAATTTTTGATAATAACAAACAAAACTAGGAAAACTTCATAATTATGTTACATTTGTTGGTGGGCTCTAACTCATGATAACTTTAATCTTCTTCGAATCTACTAACACACTTTCCTCCAATATCATGAAGCCTTGGAAATCCACTTCCCCAAGCAAAAATTCATATTTCTTCGACTTGACCTACAATCACCTCTCCGGAATAGTTTGCAAGGTAATTCTCAAGTGTGCATCATGTTCCCTAGAATTTTTTGAGTGCATCATAATATCATGAATGAAGACTAACACAAATTAATTCCAATGGAATAAAATAACTGATAGATTAAACTCAAAACGCTGTAGGGGTATTCATTAATCCAAATGATATCACAAGAAATTCATAATAACTGTACATCGATCAAAAACTCATTTTAGCCACATCTTCCTTCTTGATTCTAAATTGATGATAACCGGATTAAATATCAATATTTAAGAAAATTTGAACTCTTTACAATTGATAAAAATATCATCAAATCTTGACAAATAATACTTATTCTTAATTGTTATATTATTAAACTCTCCATAGTCTATGCACAACTTCATATATCAATCTTTCTTGTTCATAAATAAAATTGGTGCACACCGGTATGACACACTCGGTTAAATGAAATACTTATCTAAAATTTTTTGAAGTTTCTTTTTCAACTCTTTTAATTTCGAATGAATCATCCTATAATGAGTTTTAGAAATTGGTGTGAATCCCAACATTAACGCAATTTCAAACTCAATCTCCTCATTTGGCAGCAATCATAGTAAATCTTTTGAAAATCCTCAAATTTTCTCACTATTGGAATCTACTCGGCGAGCACATGTTGACTTCCAATGATAATAACATAAATAAGGTATGCTTAACATCCATCTTTCATTAAATGACTTGCTTGTAAAGTCAAATCACATAGCCAGGCTCTTTTCACATAATTCCTTACAAATAAATTAAGTAACAGCCTGAAATTAAAAAATATACCATTTTATAGAAACACTCCACACTAATATAATAATATGCTAACAAATCTATGTCTAAAATTATATCAAAATGATACATATCCAATAAATTAAATACACCACTAGCTCAAACTCACACACTTAAACTATATATCTAAAGTATAAATATTGGTTTTTAAATATGTACACATAGGAGTAGATATTATTAAAGAATAATTCATAATCTTAGGGGACAAACACAGATGATATACAAGCTTTAGAGACACAAATAAATGTGTAAATCTTGGGTCCAACAACACATGAGTTGAAGTCTCAAAAGTCAAAATTTATCTTCCACCATTAAAGGAGACATATCTGAATTTTAGTTGTCACCATAAAAGTTCTGCATGAAGCACTCAGCTTTCTTGTAGTTAATTTAAGTAAATGTACTATCTTATATTATAATATTCAGTGGGAGATAGGTTCCACGGTGGTGGTTAGAGGTTGGCAAAACGACAGAGGGTGGCAATGGTGGCCATGATGGATTGGCTTAGTCTCTAGGTATTTATATCGTGTTTTGATGGCAGCTGATTCTGGTAGTTGTCAGTTAAAAATATTTATTTCCTAAAGTTTATGAATAAATATATTTCATTGCTCTGACATTAAATATTCATAGCTACTAATGCACGAATTTATATAAATTAAATATCAATTGTGTTGTTGTTATGAATTTCGTAACTTTCATTCAAATAACAATAATCATACAATATAAAAATAATAAAATTTTGAGAAAAAAAAATAATCCATTTCATATGCAATAAACTAAATATATATATATATATATATTCACCCTTTTTAATTGTAGATTAAAGATCAGGATCTTTCAATATTACCATTTTTATGTATAAATTTTATATTTATTAAACTCAATTGCCGCCATAAATAAAAGGTCAATATGAAAGCAACATGAAAGTCGTATGAGACCACTTTCAATATGACCTATCAACTTTGCTAGACAACCGGCGAAATTTAATAATTAAATGCCAGCTTTTGCAGGTAGTGTGTGCCTCTCCCTCCTCTTCTATCACAAGAAAGAAACAATTTCGGAGTTAATTGGATATAAAATTTATGGTCTAAATATTTTATTTAAAAAAATTGAAAATAAAATTTAAAAAATGAAAAAAAAAACACCCAAAATGTTAAATTTATATCCAACGGTATCTGGCCAAAGTAAAAAGATTGTATATTTGAGATGAAGTGTCATGCACCTCTGTTCTCTTATCATAAATGTCACCACACCAAAGCAGTGCTTACCTACATTGATTAGGGTATGATCTTTCATAATGTGTTTAGCTCTTTCGAATCTTGGTAATCAATACAGGGCTCCATAAAATAACACAATACCCGGACGAGAGGCAAAACATGACCCTAGGACTGCTACAACCAACCTAAAGCTAGGTGAGATTCTGTCTCGAGAGGCCGACCTCTCAAGAGATCATAACCCGATAACTAGACTCATATTCTAAGTTGACGTTATTATTAACAATAAAAACGCGCCACATTTATATTAGTAGGAATTATCAAATATCAAAAAGTTACACAATCAGTTGTTGAAAAGATAATTTTGTATCAATATAATAATATTAGTAGATGAAAAACATGTCAAATGATAAGGAAAAAGTAATGCTATGTCTACTAGTCTGAGTCTAGGTTTTTCACCTCTACAACAGTTCCAAGTCGGTGTAACAAGGCCCAAACGCTATTATAAAGATAACATCATTGTCCAAAGAAAGGGATTCAAACTTTTGGACTAAGGATCCCTCAAACTTCTAAAAAGAGATCAGTTAATACTTTATGATTTTGATTGAAAGTTCATTATTATTTCATTGTAAAGAAGTTATCTAAGACTTGACACTCTTTAAGAGGCCATGGACCATCTATACCTTCATGATCCTACTCTAATCCTCAAGCAGGACTTCCTTGAGCAAAGCTTGACCTGCAGGAAGACCCAATTTGTCTCCCCTTAGAGAGGGATTATGCTTCCATCATCCTATAGTTAAAGAAGTGTCAATCTCTCACTCCAACCATTCTATATTTTAGTTTATTAAACTCCTTATTGATTTGATTATTAAATGGACTCCAGACAGATATCCTTATTTAAATTATAATATATGTGATCTGTGATTTTCGGTCTAGAATTTACTCCTTAGCTTTCGGTTTAAGTTCATTATTCAGGATTAGGTAAACATTTTGTTACTTTTGAAAAGTTAACTATAACATCTATTATTGTTACTATATATTATAGTAAATGTCTAAAATCAATATCAAATTGCAGCTTAGTAAATTTTTAGTTATATTTAATAATATGGCAAGAATAACCTTTCAATAACAAATTCTCAATACTGCTTACTGCACTCCTTAGGTCTTTGTTCACCAAATTCAAAGTTAATGTAAAATATATATATATGTAAATCAAACAGTTATTTCATAATAAATATCAATATTAAGAATTCAATCGAAAAAGACTGCATGGATGCTGTCATGGATCTGGCACTTGGGTTATACAATCACACACATACAACAATGCCCACTAGTATAACCACGTAGCAACCAATTTTTGCACGGGCTCAACATACATGTTATGGTCAAATAATTATAAATTTATCAATAAAATACGATCAAAATTTTGACCGTTTAATTATAGACTTTTTGTACTTACTAAACTTTAATAATGTTCTAAAAATCAATCTAACAAAAATCATAAATATGTATGAATTATTTACTGAGAACTCAATCTATCGGCTAATAACAAAATCATATCTAAATTTATAGATGTTTAAAAAATAACACATAAAATTATATCATGTCATAACTTTCACTTCCCATATTCAATAATGCATAACATTTTAAATCTCCACGTGAATCCCATGTCCTAATTGGTAGAACCACCAAATCCAATGCCAATCACTACTTAATAATAGTAATTTATCAACATTCACCTAATTTATTTAAAATATCCTTAAGATATTCTCACCATTATCCCCAAAGATGGCCCCACCGATCATCCATAAGACACCAGCCCAAAGAATTTAACGAACCCAGTTCATTATCTCAAAATAATTTAAATAATAATCATGAAATTATTAAATTAAAATCAAAATATCTGAGTGTTACAATAAAATATATAATTATAGTATAAATGATAATAAATAATTCACTTGCAAATCGGTTAATAATGAATATTATGTAGAATAATGCGGAATTCAGAATTAAGATCCATTGATATTCATTACTGACAAGATTGAAAATTATAGGTTGGTCACATAGACCCTACATAGGAGGCCATAAATAACAATTTAAGCCATTGGTTGAGTGTCTATATATCATATATTATAGATGAAATTAAATGATACTTTTTTAACCTTTGAATAATATGTAATTGACTTTTATATATAAAAATAAATAAAACATGTCACAATATATTATAATTTATTTCTATAATGATTCTATAAAAATGAGAGAAAATCTATGCAAAATAATCTTTTATAGCATTTTAAAATAAGTAATTTTTTTTAATAAACTTGGTTGTGGATATTTATCAAATTTCTCGAACAAACTGAAACAATTGAAAGGTGTTTTTTCAACATATTTTAGAATTTCAGGATTAATTTCAAACATATAAGCAAATGACTTTACAATCTCTGACAATGATATGATTATAGCCATACATACAAGCCAAATATAAATAAAAGCAACAATAAATATATAAATTGAACTTTGAAGTATATGGATAAATAATCTCAACATTTAACAAAGTACAAAGTGAGTTATTTGAAGTTTAGTAGGAAAAATTGGACAATAAAGATTTAAAATGCTCTTGTTTTAATCGAAAAAATTCAAAATTTTTCTTCAAAAATCAAATTCCTTTTATCTTCTTTATCTTTCTCTCTTTTTTCCATCACTTTCTTTTTCTTCTGTTATAAAAATTTTCAAAAACAATTTGAAAGGATGTTGAAGCCTTTTTATAGAATAGAATTGTTCATGTACACTAGCCATATATGTAAGAAATTTGAGTAAGGTAAAACTTTAATTTACAAGATTTTCATTATCATAATTTTTTACTAATTAATCAAGTATAAAATAAATTTATAGTACATTGATCCATTAGCGTTAATTCTTTATACAATACCGTAATTATTTTTGTCTCAAAAAATCGAGAGATGATTTCTCTCTCTTCTCCTTATAATTTGTAAATGATATATAAATTTTGTATGTCCCAAAATGATGGCCAAAGATATTCTTTTATAGAGGGAGAGAGGATCATTCTCAAATTACTAAAATGTCTCTCATTCTGTCCAAAAGATGCATCATAAATAGGTATAATTATTAAAAAGAGATATCCATTCACTCAACGGATATATCTTAAATGACATATCTATTCACTTAAATGACATATTTATTAAAAAATAACTTATCCTTTTCATCAAAAAATACGCCTTGAACAGGCGTGACTTTTAAAAAATTTCTCTTCATTATATATATAAACCAACATGATTATTTAATCAATTCAATAAATTAATAATTTATATGTGTCATCATGTGGGATATATTTTTAACATTATCCTACTTGACCCATATGATAAAAATATTTATCAGAGTTGATTAAAATAAATTTTAAACGCGCAACATTATAATTCTTTAATAGTTTATATGTCATAATACTATAATCAAGTAATTGACAAATGCGAGTTATGACGGTTCTATATCATTATGCGACATAATTCTTTCCATATACCACAACGCCTATAAATTACATGATTAAATCTTAAATAAAAAATATCATATGGTCCAATAATAATGTTTTAGTGAGAGACTCTTCCTGTTATCATCAATCCAAAACTTTAAATTTAAACAATATAAAAACATATGAGATATCAGAAACACATTATGTGAGATCTTAAATGTCAGAGTAATATCATTACATCATGGAAAATGACAAAGACCCATACTATCAATATGATCCACAAATACTTTTAAAGGTAAACCTTTAATTAATAGATCTATAATCATAAGTTTGGTGCTAATATACTCTATTGACACCTTTTATTTCTAAATTTCACTTTTAACGGTAAGATATTCAATTTTCATATACTTAACACATTTTGAACACTTGTCGTTCTTTAAGAAGAAAATGTTACAAAATTATCACAATAAATTTTCTGCAACTTAACTATACTATTAATAATTTCAAGTCCTAAAATAAAATTTTATAGCCATAATACACGTATAGTGGCTTCAAAGTATGCCACAAACTCTACTTTCATCGTGGACACAACAATCACAGATTGTTTTACGCTTTTTCATGAAATAACTCCTCCAACGAAAAGAAAAATGCGTCCAGGCATAGACTTTCTAGTACCTAAACATCTAGTATAATGTGAATCTAAATATTCTATCACCTTCAAATGATCGGACCTCTTACAGGTAAGCATGTAGTCTTTAGTTCCTTACAAGTATCTTATCACTTTCTTTACAATTTTTCAGTAATCCATACCAGAATTGCTTTAGTATCATCCAAGTATACTAACCCCAAAATTTATATCTGGTCTAGTATAAGTTTGTGCATACATTAAATTTTGTACAGCAGCCGGATAAGAAATATCCTTTATTTGATTTTATTCTCATTTATTTTGTGAATATTATATTAAATTAAATTTATTACCTTTCTGGATTGGAGTAATACTGGCTACACAGTTCTCCATCCCGAATCTTTCTAAAATTTTCTTAATATATCATTTTTGAGACAATCCTAACAATTCATGTAATCTATCTCAAAATATTTTTATTCTTGTCATATAAGTTATCTCACTCATATCTTTCATATCAAAATTTTTAGAGAGATTACCCTTAATCTCATATAATAACCTAAAATAATTGCTTGCAACCAATATATTATCAACATATATAACTAAAAATATAAACTTGCTCCCACTGACCTTTAGATATATAAACCGATCAATGATATTTCTTGTAAAACTGAAAGATAAAATGGTATCACGAAACTTAAGGTCCCATTGTGGAGAGGCTTGTTTGAATCCATTTATTAATTTCTTTAATTTACAAACTAAATTCTCTTATCCTTTAATTGAGAATCTTTTAAGTTATTTCATATAAACCTCTTCATCTAAACTTACATTTAGAACAGCACCCTTTACATCTATTTGGTACAATTCCAAGTCAAAATGCACTACCAATATCATTATGATTCTTAATGAGTCATTTTTAAAAATTAGAGAAAATATCTCTTTATAATCAATACCATCCTTTCGAGTATAATATTTAGTTACAAATCCAACCTTATATCGTTTAATATTACCTTTAAAGTCACGTTTGATTTTAATTTATAACTCAAAAGGAGTTTTTAAAACTGTTTTATTGGGAACTCA
Organism: Nepenthes gracilis; assembly: GCA_033239525.1. NCBI lineage: Eukaryota > Viridiplantae > Streptophyta > Magnoliopsida > Caryophyllales > Nepenthaceae > Nepenthes > Nepenthes gracilis. Next base: position 14,060,536 of record BSYO01000001.1, read on the forward strand.
GTTAAGAATATAAATAATAGTCTTAAGGGTCTCCATCCACAAATATTTGGGTAAAGAGAAATAATTTAACATATTCCTAACCATATCCATTAATATATGATTATGCTGTTCAGCAATACTATTTGGTTGTGGTGTACCTGGCATAGTATATTATATATATATGTCATACTTTTCTAACAGCTTAGCAAAATGGTTAGAATATTATCCTAATACATCATATCTATCATAATATGCACCACCTCTATCAGATTGAATAACTTTCACACTTTTATTTAATTGTATCTTAACCTCAATAATATAAATTTCTAAAATATTTACAACTTAAGATTTTTTATACAACAAATAAATACAACAATAACGACAAAAATTATTGATAAATATAATAAAATATTTTTCTTCTCCTAAAGATGGAGAATCAAAAAGCCCATAAATGTTTGTATGAATAATTTCTAAAAGTTCTAAACTTTTTGTAGCACATTTCTTTATATGTTTGGTTTATTTTCCTTTAATAACATCCACGGATACATCAAGACTGAAAAAATCAATGTTCAACAAGATTCTTTCATTTGCCAACTGTTTCATGCGATTTTTAGATATATGATCCAATTTTTTGTACCACAAGAAAGAAGAGTTCTTATTCATATGCTTACGCTTTATTTTAATATTATGATGCATGGTCATGAGAGTCTCAGTAAAATTTTTGTCAATACTTATTTTGTAGAGGCCATTAGAAAGAATTCTCGAACCGAAAAATATTTTATTTTTATATATACTTACTCTTTTATTTTTAAACTTTAAAGAGTAACCTTGCACATCAAGTTTGAAAATAGAAATAAGATTTCTAAAAATTAAAGGTACATAAAGTGTTTCTAATAAATCTAAATATATTTCGGTATCAAGAAATAAACGAAAAGTTCTAACAGCAGATACAAAAATTTTGACACCATTTTTCATGATAATAAAATTTTTATTTTAGTTTAGCAATTGCGTTATAAGGAATCCTTACATCGATTTAGAAATATGAACGTTAGAACCTGAATATGTCAAGCCCCCATTGTGCAAACGGCCACGGGAATTGGAGGCAGTGCAGCTCCGTGTGCAGCTGATGCGTCATATTGCCATGAACCTGGCAACCCTCAAACCTTCGGACGAACTCCATTGCGTCTCGTTTCATGGTCGGCCAGTAGAACCCTTGTCGCATGACTTTGAACGCAAGGTTCTTGCCCCCAATGTGCGATCCGCATAATCCCAGGTGCACTTCGGCCAGTGCATAGTCGGCTTCCTCTAGCGAGAGGCATTTTAGGAGGGGAGTAGAATATCCTCGCCTGTACAGTCTTCCATTGAGGATTGTGTACCACCCTGCCATCTTCTTGATTTGCTTGGCCTCGTTGGCGTCATCGGGTAAGATTCCTTCGTCCAGGTACTTCACGTACGGTATCGTCCAATTGTTTCCTGCGTCGACCCACAGCACTTCTTGATCTTCGGCGTCAATGCTAGGTGCGGTCAGGACCTCACTCGGTCTCAGGCATACTGTTCCAAGGATCCGGGAGCCGCGTCCCGGGCCAATCGATCAGCACCCTCGTTATCCGACCTCGAGATGTGCTCGATCACGAACCATCGAACTCAGGCATCAGGGCCTTCGCTTTCGCCAAGTACCTCACAAGTTGTGGGATCGAGGCGTCGAAGTTCCCCTTCACCTGGTTCACCACAAGCTCGGAGTCACTGTGCACGACCAACGACCGCGAGGAGCACTCCTTGGCTAGTTACAGGCCTGCGAGGAGGGCCTCTTATTCTGCCATGTTGTTGGTGGCCGGGAAGGCCAGAGTAACGGAGTATGTAATCTCCATCCCTTCCGGTGTCTTTAGCACGACTCCGGCTCCGCTGCCTGCTTGAGTGGATGATCCGTCCACATTCAGGTTCCATGCAGGAGGATCGCGGCCTTCCACGCTTCTCGGGTTGTCGACTTCTTCTTGTGCTGGGGTTGCCGCTTCTACGATAAAATCGGCCAGAGCCTGCCATTTTACGGCTAGCCAGGGCCGGAACTCCAGATCGAACTCTCCTAGCTCGACAGCCCACTTGACCAACCGTCCAGATGTCTCTGGCTTCTGTAAGATCAACTTCAGCGGCTGATCCGTCAGTACGACGATCAGGTGCGACTGGAAGTAGGGCCGCAGCTTCCGGGCCGCATAGACGAGTGCGAGCGCCATCTTTTCAGCGTGTGGATAGCGGGCCTCCATGTCCGTCAGCACCCGACTTACATAATACACTGGTCGTTGTGTGCCCACGTGCTCCCCAACTAACACGGAGCTGAGGGCCGCTGTTGACGTAGCCAAGTAGAGGTAAAGGTCTTCTCCCTCGCGCGGCGAGCTTAGGAGTGGCGCGCTGGCGAGGTAGGTCTTCAATTCTCTGAAAGCTTCGTCGCATTCCTTATTCCACCTGAATCCCTGCGATTTGGTGCCCCTTAGCGCCTTGAAAAGGAGCAACTATTTTTCTTCTGACTTAGCGAGGAACCGCGAAAGGGCTGCTATTCGCCTGGTGAGTTTTTGCACTTCTTTTATCGTCCGCAGAGGGTTCAGGTCGAGGATCGCCTTGACCTTCTCTGGGTTGGCCTCAATGCCGCGCTGGGACACAATGAAGCCTAGAAAATTTTCCAAGGTTACTCCGAAGGCGCACTTAGTGGGATTGAGCTTCATCCCGTGCCGCTGAAGGACCTGAAACGTCTCGTCCAGGTCGTTAACGTGATCATTGGCAACTTTACTCTTCACAAGCATGTTGTCGACGTACACTTCCACATTTCGTCCGATCTGAGCCTCGAACATCTTGTTTACCAGGCGCTGATAGGTTGCACCAATATTTTTGAGTCCGAAGGACATCATTTTGTAGCAGTATGTCCCCTGATCAGTCATGAAGGAAGTATGCTCATCCTCGGGTCCAATCCAGATCTAATTGTAGCCAAAGTACGCATCCATGAAACATAGGAGCTCGTGTCTGGACGTGGAGTCCACGAGCTGGTCGATCCTGAGAAGAGGAAAGCTGTCCTTAGGGCAAGCCTTATTCACGTCAGTGAAGTCGACACACATTCGCCACTTGCCGCTGCTCTTCTTTACTAGAACAACATTGGATAGCCACTCCGGGTTCTGATGAATCCAGCATCCAAGAGTCTCTTCACTTCTTACCTAATGGCGATCAACTTCTCGACGGAGTAGTTCCTTCGCTTCTGCCGAACGGCCTTTCGGCTCGAGTCAAGGCCCAGCTTGTGGACTATAACTTTGGCCGGTATCCCGGGCATGTCAGCGAAAACCTAAGCAAACACGTCAGAGTTGGCCCGAAGAAAGGTGATCAGCTGGTTGCGTTCTATGGGCTGGAGTGATCTTCCCACAATGATGCACCTTTTCGACTCGGAAGGGTTTAAAGGGATCGCCTCAGTTTCTTCTCCTGACTGGGCCTGTTGCAACAAGGTCTCGTCGCGGAGGTCAAGGTCTTGGTACGGGTAACATGGTACCGCGGGGTTGATTTGGGACAAGTAGCACGTTCGTCCCATCTGCTGGTCTTCGAGGACTTCTCCCACGCCCCACGGGGTGAGAAACTTCACCTTCAGGTACGGGATGGATGTAACGACTCCAAAGGTGGTTAGAAATGGTCTGCCTAATATGGCGTTGTAGACGGATGATAGATCAACGACGATGAACGCCAGCTCTCGCGTTACAGAGCGCGTGTGAGTTCCCAAAGTGACCTCCAGCCGAACTATCCCTTGTACAGGGACCGGCTCGTTGTCCCGGCCGTACAAGGGTCCGCTGGCAGCTTTCATCTAGCTCCGTTTTAGTCAAAGTTTAAAGAAGGCATTGAGATACAGCAAGTTTTGCGAACTTTCATTATCGATAAAAACTCGTTTCAGTTGGTAGTCATCCCCACCGCCTGAAACGAGGACAGATACAACAAGGGGATTAGTATGGAGAGAGGTTACATGAGTTATATCGTCGCTGCTAAATCTAATGACATCATCTCTAACCCCTATCCTCGCTCGCTTGTTGCTGGAAGTTGGCTCCGGCTTCCTGCGCCTGGCATCCGCGACGGTCGTGGTGGAGATCATGTTGACCACACCGGCGGCTGTGTGGGCCTTCGAAGGCTCGCTGGCTTCACCATCAGAGGTTGCAGGTCCCTGCCCCGAACTCTTCACGAACCGCTTGAGGTGTCCGCGCCGGATCAGGTCCACTATCTCCTGTTGCAGGGTCAACAGTTCTTGGTTGTGTGTCCCGGCGATGGTAAGCGGCAAGATTATTTAAGTGCGTGGCCGCTGGGACCCTTCGACATTTTTGACCATTTGAAGAACGTCTCATCCTGGATCTACATCAGGATGTTTGTGCGGCTGTCATTCAGAGGAGTTAGGGAGGTTTTGCCGTAGTCCTTTCGGGGCCCGACGGGAGACTGCTGCTACTTTCGGCGCTCTGGGAAGCGCTAGCCGTCACTATCCCTCTTTCTCCCACCAGTCATCCTGGGGGCTTCCGGGGGCCGGTCCGCTCGCACGAGGCGCTTCGCCTCATTTGCCTCCTAGGCCGTGATGTATGCCCGGGCGATGGCCTCAGCTTTCCGAAAGGTTTGACGGCGTTGGTGCGACAGGTGTTCGAAGAAACCCCCCGCCGCCAGGGTGGTGACGAAGGCGTTGAGTTTCAGCTCGTTGGAGAGTTGGGGAATCCGCCGCGCCTCGATGATGAAACGGTTCAGAAACCGCTTCAGGCTTTCGTCCGACTTCTGGCGGAGGCGGACCAGGTGCCACGGTTGCCTCTCCTCCCTACGGCTAGAATGGCGGCTCAGAAGGCTGTCGGCAAGCTCGTCGAGCGAGCGTATGGAGTTCGGGGAGGCCGTGGGAACAAAGCAACGCGTACCCCACTGAGGGTAACGGGAAAGCACTGGCACATCAGGGCCTTGCTCGTTCCCTGCAAAGACAAGTGGGTACGGAAGCAGTTGAGGTGGTCCATCGGGTCCTTACTCCCGTCGCACCCCTACAGGACTGGCATCTTGAACTTGTTTGGCAATGGCTGGGTCCGCAAGTCCATGGCAAAGGGCGATCTCCGATGGGCGGCGAAGGAGGGCGTGGGCTTCTCCTTATGCAGGATGTCCCACAACACTTTGACTTTCTCCTCCATCGACGAGTCCGTTAATCCCCTCCACGCGTTGATGACATCGTGGGGCTCCATGGGGTCCTGGAGGTGCGGTTGAGCTCGTCGGGGATGGCGACTCTAAGCCCTAAGTGTCTCACTCGCTGTTGGAATTTGCCTTGGTCGGCCTCCCGTTGCCGCACGAGTTGCTGGGGTTACGCCTCTCAGAGCTGCCCTCCCGATCTCCGCTGGTGGGATGGCTTTCCGCCTCGTTAGGATCGTTTCCACTTGGGGCCACTTGGGTCCCGACGTTGTCGAGCTGGTTGGCTCGCTTCTTGCAGGCTACTGCGCGACGCTTTGCTCTCTTGGAGGTGGAGGCCTGAGACGTTGGAGGAGCAGCCCCTGGCCAAGGGGTTCCCGTGTTCTCGCACAGGGCGCGGAGGACCAACTTGATATCGCCTATGTCCGCAGCCAGGCGGTGGACGTCAGGCTCTGGATGGTCGTTCACTCGGTTCTCGACAGGAGGATCTTCGGTCTGGGCAACGACCTCCATCGCTGGAGCACTGGCTTGTGCTCGGGTGTTCACCATGTTCTTCTCTTCGAGAGGGTAGTGGGAAAGAGACACTTGGCTTCTCGTCAGTTTTCCATAGACGGCACCAATGTTGCGTCCCGGGTCTGCGGTTACCGTACGGATTAGGGAGCCTTCGGATTTTCAAGCATGCGGTGGCGTCAGGCGAAGGGTCCGATCTCCATCTCTATGAACCTAGACCTACACAACACAAACAACAAACAAGAGGTCAGAGGTCCGGCGAGATTTCTCCCGCCACGGCCACTCTGACGCTCAAGTCGGCAAATTCCCGCAATGAACGAAAATGGCGCACGGGATGAGCGGTGCGCAGATGAATGCTAATAAAACGTGAGAGATGCGTGTATTTTAGTGTGGAGAATACAATGAGCAGGTTATGGAAGGCCTGACTTCCTTGATGCAGCGCAGCGGGTGGCTAACTTTCCCTTTGTCTGAGAAGACGTGGGGCTAGTGATCATGAGCTAGCTCGTGCCAGAAGGAAGTGAGCGAGTCCTCAGTTCCAGCTCTTTCTTTCTTGTGATCGAGTTTAGAGGAGGGAAGATCAGTGTTCAAAAATCGGATCGGGAATCCCTTTCTCTGTGGGGAGTGGAAGCTCTTATAGGCTCTTCCCCATTGGACTCTGAGCGACAGAATGCCCATTACAAGGACTTCCTCGCTGCTGGTCGCTGTCGGTGACCGTCGGTTATGTTGGCTGTCATTTTGCCATGTCTGGCCGGCTTCTGGGCGCTACCGGCCATGCCTAGTTTTACTCCTAAGAGGGGTTTAGCTAGCTGTCTGCAGGCGGCTGTCTGAGTCGTTAGCGCTATGCCAGCCGCTTCCCTATTGGCTAGCCTTTTCGCCTTTCTGTCCGTTTTCCTGTAGCGCATTAATGCGCTGCAGAGTTTCCGTCGTCTTCTACCAGCGTGGCACCGTGTACACCTCTTGTGCGGTTGGGCTGGGCTCGTTGCCCATTGTAGGCTCTAACACTCGTCGTGGGCTTCTTCATCCTTTCATGGGCCTTGACATGGGATCCAACAACCTCCTCTTGAACCAACATGCTTCCCAATTCATTGACATTTTATTTATCTTTAATAGTATTATATTAAATTTAAAACGATCCATATTGAGGGGGAAGAGAATTTATTATAAACTGAACAATGAAGGATTCATTCATATTCATACCAAGGGATTTAAATTTGGCAGTCAAATTGGTCATCGTAAGAATGTTTTCATATATTCCTTGAATACCATCAAACTTTATGGTAATAAATTTTACTATCAATGTTCCAGTATGAGATTTATCTGCAAATCGAAAATAATTTTTAATAGTTTTCAATAAATCCTTAACGTTTTTCAGTTTAGGCAGTAAAAATTTAATATTATTCGCCACAATCATTCTCATAAATATCATACTTATTTTATTCGATATTTTTTCATGTTCTAAAATAGAATTTTTTTAATCGCTGCTTAAACTAGTTATAGCAGCAAGTTTATCTGATTGTAATACAATATCAAGATCCAATACATTAAAATGAAATTGGACTTGCTCAAACCAATCGAAAAAATTAATTTCATTGAATAACGAAACAGAAGAAGCGTGAGAATGTTGCAAAATCGAAACAGATATTATAATAAATTAACATGCTTAATATTAATACTAATGATGGGTTCAGTAAAACCCGACCCAAGAAAATCGTTCAAAACCACTTTATCCAATCCAATGGCGGTTATCTTCGACGGTTGGTTACTGATAAGTGTGACGGGCGGTTAACTACGGCAGTTAACTATGGACGCCGTCTATATATAGACCTCATCCAAAGAGAAGAAAAAGGGGGAGAAAACCTCCAAGAGAAGGAGAAGGGAGAGAAACGGCCGAAATGGCCAGAAGGCTTGGATATGTTTTGTTCCATCCAAATCTACATCCCAGAAAGTCATCTCAAGCCTGGGATCCAAAAAGAGGAGATACTCTTTCTCTATTCTTGGAAGCATCATTTCCACAAATCACTCCTCCCACCAAATATACACCCTTGATTTATCTTTTCTATATTCTTGGAAAGATTTCTGACTTGAACGTCGGAGGGTTTACGGTGGAAATAATTCCTTGAGCCTCGATCGTTAGTTTCGGATTGTGTTGCCGCGGGAACTCGGGTTCAAGACTATGGAGACGAATCCGCGTCAGATCGACAAACAAGAAGATCCGATTTGTGGCCTTGATCCGTAGGGCGATCCGAATTTCGTACGCATGACATTGGCGTATCTGTGGAAAGCGGACAAAAGCGATTTTTCCACTAAAAAGGCATAAGAGCAAAGCGTACGCTACTGCAAGCATTCCTCCGATCGAGAAAAGTTGCACGACTTCCTAAGCAAGCGATAGAAGTACTAATCCCGCCCTTGGCGCGTTCACGCTTGAGTGAGGGCTACTTCCCATCTTACGCAATTTTCGAAAAGTCGAATGACGAGGCATTAGGCATTTCCTCTCTAAAATTCCATGACGGTATTTCATCTCACAAAAAAAAAATCCGATTTCAATCTAGATCGGTAAAACTTTGAAAAGTCTGTTTCAAGCACAAGTTGGCTGAAAACCGATCTAGAAGTACAGATGGTTGACGACTGATTTAAATTCGAATCAGCAAAATATTAGGAGAACTCGGATGACCCTATCAGAATGGACACATCGCCAAATTGAGAATTCTAACTTGCCGACATAGGGGATCATTAAAGGAAGCCCATTGGATTTGGAGTTATCACAATTAGCATGTGAAGACAACTGTTCATAAAGACGGTTATGCAACCGACCAAACCGAGAAGAACGGGTCGAGGCGAGTAAAGATAACTACAACAGAAGGGAGATAACGGGCGTTACATGAATGATCAAATCAGGAAGATAGAAGAAGAAAAGGCTTATAAAAGGAAAGGACTTTCCTTTAAGGAAGGGTTCAATTTCAGATCGGCATTTGAAAGTGTCAAAGACCGATTTCATTTTTAAATCACCAATTCGAATTCCACTTCGGTACTCCCTCTATTACAACAACAGATTTTTCTGCCCAACTGGAGACTACAGTGCAATTTCAGCACTTCCTGGCACCTACAAGTCCATTCCGAAGTGAATTCCAAACCGGCTGAAGTGAAATCCAGTCCGGACTTTGTTCAACCCAAGAATTCCATGCTGGAATCCCACCTTGAAAATTCCACAATGAGTGACCAACGTTGACATGGGGGCTCTTTCTTCAACCGCATATACTGCAATTTCAAGAAGAAGAAATGATGAAAATAGCAGGCCTAAAAAATCTACAAACACAATATTTGAACCTGTCCACTCCAAAGATGGCCAGCAAAAAGAGACCCAGATTTGGCCTAAACCGGTTTGACTTAGTCAATGGAGCGGATCGAGTTGCAATGAAGCAGCAGGAGAAAAGAGGGAGAAGAAGGAAAATGAAGACGTGCAGAGCGATAACGGTCGTCTTCTCCACAAGAGATACCGCCCAGATCTAGCGCCGGCGAAAACCTCTCGATGTTTTTCTCTCCAAATTGTGCCGCAATATGAAGAGATGAAGCAAGAGCCACGAGATGCCATCAAACATATTATCGCCATTGTCAGAAGGAAGATTAAGAAATGAGAACGGTCCACTTCAGAGCTCCATTTTTGAACAGTCCGGTCAAGGAGCCAGTAGTAACTATGGCATCCCGAAAATCAATTTCGGCTAACGCTACTTCGGCTCTCAAACTTGATTTTGCATTAAGGAAGGGGAACGTAATTTCTAAAAGCCGAACTTGATTCTTCAAGAATCCGAACTCGATCTTTCTTGTTTAAGCAAAAAAACCGGACTTGATTTGGGGCCGATTTCAAGTTTACAAAACAAGAGCGATTCGAAAGTTCATGCAAAGCAACCGATTTCAAGTTTGCAATACAAGGGCGATTTCAAATTTGATGTACAGCGCCAAGTTCTATTTCCATACAGCCGATTTGAGCGTTCATGAAAAAGGCGAACTGAATTTCAGCGCGCAAGCCTAACTTGGTTTCTAAAAACCGAACTCGATTCATCAAAGGGGCAAATTGAATTTCTCGTGAAACAGGCGAACTTGATTTGTTTTCTGACAAGGATCGAATCGGGTTTCAATATGCACAAAGCCGGGTGACTTCTTTTAAAAAGGGCTGAGTTTGATACAGGTGATTTCGATTAAATCTACAAAGATCGACTTCAATTTTGATAAACCAATTTCAATTTCTAACGCCAGGGCAGATTCAGACTTTAATGCACAAAACCGATGCACAAGCCGATTTCGATCTTTCACGAAAAGGCCGATTTCTATTTGGACGCATAGCCCACTCAGGCTTCCAAATTCTGCTCTAGCCACATCTCACTCAGGCTCTCAAAAATAAACTCCGGAATTTTCTCTCACAAAAAGCCGATTTGAGTTCCATGGTATTTTCTACTATTATAGCCGACCAGTCCACTCCGGCATCTCCTCTCACAACTTGCTGGTCGGCATTTCTTCTCCAACTGCAAATCGGTCATGTCTCTCACAAACAACCGATTTGAATATTCAAACATAGCCCCTCAAATTCCAAACCAGCTGGCGCTCTACTTTCTCAAGCAGTAAAATCAAAACCGGTAAAGTTTGAGGTGATCAAAGTCCACTCCATCCGGAAGCAACTCCAATAGCTCAAAGCACTCCAAAAATCTGTCGCAGATTACCAGTTGGCTTTTACAAATTTCCAAATCGGCATTTGAAGAGGTAAAAACCCATTTCAGTCCAAATCGGCATTTGAAGAGGTAAAAACCGATTTCAATCCAAATAGGCATTTGAAGGTGGAAAAATCGATTTCAAATCAAATCGGTTGAGGAAAATCCAAATCGGCCTTTGAGGTACAAAAAATCCGATTTCATTTCTAAATCGGCATTTAAAGGACAAAAATCCGATTTGATTTCTAAATCGGTATTGCCGAAAGCAACATGGCGATTCAATCCGGTATCAAATCCAAATCGGCATTTTTCACGTCACAGCTCATTATGGCGACCCAAATCTACTCCGGCACAGCTACTGCGGATCTCAAAATCAACTCCGAAATTTTCTCTCGCAAACGGCCGATTTGAGTAAGTTGTTTGTGAAACTTCCTCTCCAGTAACGGGCCAAAGTTACATTCCGGTATCCTCTCTCACAAACAGCGGGTTTGACCAAGTCAAGAAAAATCCTGTGGAAGGATCCCAGAAATTTCTAAATCGGCAATTTGAAGATGGAAAAATCCGATTTCATTTCTAAATTGGCCTTTGAGGTACAAAAATCCGATTCCATTTCTAAATCGGTATTTTCGGGAGCAACACAGTAATTCAATCCAGTTTCAAATCCAAACCGACATTTTTCACATTACAGCTCAATCATAAATTCCACTCCGGATTTTGCACTCCGTAATTTTACAATCCGTCAGATATTGGACTCCGGATAATATGCTCCGTCAGAATTCAGCACTCCGGAATTTCGCATTCCGTCTGAAAATGGACTCCGGATTTTGCACTCCATAATTTTACAATCCGTCAGATATTGGACTACGGAATTATGAGCTCCGATATACATTCCACTCCGGAATTTCACATTCCGTCTGAAAACGAACTCCGAAAATTTTACTCCGAATTTTCCCATTTCATCAGAAATTTAACCTCCGAATATTGCAATCCGTAGAATTCTACTCTGGAAATATTCAATTGCAGTCCATAGAATTCTACTCTGGAAATATTCAATTGCAGTTTGTCAGAATTCCACTCCGAAAATATTGAATTGCACTCCGCCAGAATTTTGCACTCCGGAATTTTGCATTCCGTCAAAATTAACTCCAGTTCATTTCCACTCCGGCTCTCAAGAGTGAGACCGTCAATTCCAGACTTTAATCAACTCCGGATTTTAATCAACTCCGGATTTCAATCAACTCCGGCTGATTTCCACTCCGGTTCTCAAGAGTGAGACCGTCAATTCCGGACTTTAATCAACTCCGGATTTTAATCAACTCCGGATTTCAATCAACTCCGACTAATTTCCACTCCGGTTCTCAAGAGTGAGGACCGTCAATTCGGACTTTAATCAACTCCAGATTTCAATCAACTCTGGCTGATTTCCACTCCGGTTCTCAAGAGTGAGATCGTCAATACCGGACTTTAATCAACTCCGAATTTTAATCAACTCTGGATTTCAATCAACTTCGGCTCATTTCCACTCCGGCTCTCAAGAGTGAGACCGTCAATTCCGGACTTTAATTAACTCCGGATTTTAATCAACTCCGGATTTCAATCAACTCCGGCTGATTTCCACTCCGGTTCTCAAGAGTGAGACCGTCAATTCCGGACTTTAATCAACTGCGGATTTTAATCAACTCCGGATTTCAATCAACTCCAGCTGATTTCCACTCCGGTTCTCAAGAATGAGACCGTCAATTCCGGACTTTAGTCAATTCCGGATTTTAATCAACTCCGGATTTCAATCAAGTCCAGAATTTAATTAACTCCAGTTGATTTCCACTCCGGCTCTCAAGTGTGAGACCGTCAACTCCGAAAGGCTTCCAATCTCAAACTTCAATCAACTCCGGATTTTGGCTAACTCTGGACTTCAATCAACTTCAGATTTCAACGCAGATTTTCCCCTAGCAGCACGAAGCACTCCGAAAAATCTTTTACAAATTTCAGAATGAGCCTTTGAAGGTGTAGAAACCGATTTCAACTTCAAACCGGCATCTTCTCTCACAAGAAAAACCTCGGTTACATCACCGAGCGGCCCAAAAGCGGTCGAACTCTAAACCTCGGTTACATAACCGAGTGGCCCAAACAAGGTCGAATTCTAAACCTCGATTACATCACCGAGTGGCCCAAAAGCGGTCGAATTCTAAACCTCGGTTACATCACCGAGCGGCCCAAACGAGGTCGAATTCTAAACCTCGGTTACATCACCGAGCGGCCCAAAAGCGGTCAAATTCTAAACCTCGATTATATCACCGAGCGGCCCAAACGAGATCAAATTCTAAACCTCGGTTATATCACCGAGCGGCCCAAAAGCGGTCGAATTCTAAACCTCGGTTACATCACCGAGCGGCTCAAACGAGGTCGAATTCTAAACCTCGGTTATATCACTGAGCGGCCCAAAAATGGTCGAATTATAAATCTCGGTTACATCACCGAGCAGCCCAAAAGAGGTCAAAGTTTAAAAAACTGACTTTCCAAAGATGGTAAGTCGACAAATTCAAACAAACAGCATCCCATCAGAAACATGCCGGGGCTTGAAAATTTCGAACCACCCGGCATGGGGGGCTAATGATGGGTTCGGTAAAACCCGACCCAAGAAAACCGTTCAAAATCATTTTATCCAATCCAATGGCGGTCGTCGAAGTTACTGATAAGTGTGACGGGCGGTTAACTACGGCAGTTAACTATGGACGCCGTCTATATATAGACCTCATCCAAAGAGAAGAAAAAGGGGGAGAAAACCTCCAAAAACCTCCAAAAGAAGGAGAAGGGAGAAAAACGGCCGAAATGGCCAGAAGGCTTGGATATGTTTTGTTCCATCCCAGAAAGTCATCTCAAGCCTGGGATCCAAAAAGAGGAGATACTCTTTCTCTATTCTTAGAAGCATCATTTTCACAAATCACTCCTCCCACCAAATATACACCATTGATTTATCTTTTATATATTCTTGGAAAGATTTCTGACTTGAGCGTCGGAGGGTTTACGGTGGAAATAATTTCCGCCGACCTCTGACCGTTAGTTTTCAGTTGTGTTGCACAAGACTCAGGTTCAAGACTATGGAGACGAATCTGCGTCAAATCGACAAACAAGAAGATCCGATTTCTTGACTCTAACGTAAGGCGATCCGAATTTCCAGTGTGCCTTGACAACTTTAAATTAATAAAAATAGAAGAAATATAAAATATAAATAGTGTCATTATAATCTACCTTTGAGTATAATTATAACACACAAATTAATTTTATAATGATTTTTAATTACTTATAAAAATAATTAATAATATTTTAAAATTTACATAAATTTATTACCTTTGAATATCTAGGATCCTATTTATAATAATAAATACTGATTAATTATCCTATTTAATTAATTAATCACGTAGAAATTGGTGTACCTTTGGACCTACAATAATACCTATTGATTGAGAAATTGTAACACTTTAAATTTATAAAGTAATTAAATTAATATATAGGATAACTATATCGATTTTTTATTTTATGATTTAATATCTATAAAACTGTTGTGCCCCAATATAAGGGCTCATAAAGCGCAGCCCAAATGAAGGGCCCAAGAATAGAAAGTCTGAAATCGCGTCCACAGACCGTGAAGGCTGCTCGGCCCGAGAGGCCTAAAAATACAGGCTGGCATCCTGAAGGCTCAAGCCACGACAAGGAATCCGAGGACCACTCTCATACATGACTGAGAACGCCAACTAAGCCGCCTCACCATTACCAAGAAGCACGCGCCCTCATGAAGGCTCTAAACGGCTCCTGACACATCGTATCGGCGGGATCAAGCGTCCCAGCACGCCATATCTTGAGCGAATGCCCCTCAGATAGGTGGCGGCAGTGTCCCTAACACGCCGTCACCAGAGTAGAGAAGGTGGCGAGCACGGCCCGATGCACGGCCCGGCCAGCGAGGCGGCGGCCTTAGGCCGCGCGATGGCCGCCACGTGCCATCATCACAACAGCCAATTTTGCCTATAAATTCCCAGCAAAACTCCTTTCCTAAGGGTCTTCTTTCCGGCTCATTCTAGACAAAAAAGAGAAAGAAGACTTCACACTCTTATCCCCTTCTCCCTCTCTTCCAGACAAGAAGGAAGAAGAAGGGTGACAAAGCTTCCCAATGAGAAAACTTCCTAGAGAGAGAGTAATAGGGAGAATACTCCCCAAGAAGTTTGTATTATGTAAGACTCACGCATATAGTGAAGCATTTCTAAAGACCCAAAGTCTCGTGATTTTTTCTCCCCATTTAAGGGGAAGCTTTCCACATAAAAGTTCAGTTTTAATTTCTCTTCTCCACATCATTTACACCGACATTCGTGTTACTTCGGACCCCCCGGATCCGGGACGCAACAAAAACTATTTAATCGGACCATTTTAGTGGTTACCAAACTATATTATTAAATAGATGTTCAATCACGATTATTTTATATAATATTATAAATAATATCTGTACAAATCTGAATCACATAATATTTAATTATGATAAAATGATAAATTTAAATTTTATAGCACATAAATAAATAAATTATAAATATTAAATAAACAAATAATTATTTTTATTTATAATATAATTATATTATTTTATTTTCTTTTATTTATAAAACAAATATATATATATAACTTTACTTTTATTTTACTTTTCATTTTCCATCAATTCCTGCGCCAGAAAGTAATTCCCCTTTTCTATTTATCTTCTTCCTCTTCGTTCTTTTTCTCTTCTTCCCGGGGCGCCAATAAGAACGAACAACCAGTGCTACTGCCACTGCCGCAATCAACCGACAACATTAATCGGTTTTAATCATCACCTATTAGACGGATGATGGACCGGTTCTAACTCCTGACTACCAAAAATGCTTCGTCGTTCTGTTTTGGCTCCAAAATCCGACAACTGTTCACGTCGGCCGAAAATTAATGCCTGAATCAGGACGGCGAGGACAGATTTTGTGGAAAGAAACCATAGTGCCGTCAAACTGTGGCGGTGAATGGTGACAGACGGCGGCAAGCGTCTAAAACCATGAAAACTATGAAACGTTTGGCGTCACTATGCTGCCACTAAATAATATATATATATATATTTTAATACAGCAGATAATGCTGTAATTTTTCAGTATTTTTATTTTTGGATTATTAATTTGATAATAAATTAAGAAAAAAAAATAATAATACTATAATAATAAAAAAGTAACATATAAATAATAATAATAGAATATATTATTAATATTATATTTGTAACATATAAAATTATTATTATTATTATTATTATTATTAAACGTATAAAATATATGTAAAGTTCGACGGGAGGCGAAAAAGAAGAAGGATTGCTGAACGTCGGCACCGACGAGCTCAGAGAGAGAAGACGATGTAATGATGAAGGAGGCGGACGCAAGAGATTTTATTCATTCTACCTTGTTTATACCGAGCACGGGCAAATATATATTACAAAGAAAAGAAAAACAAAAAGGAAAGAAACTAATGTGGGAAATTACAACGGAAAAAAAGTAAAAGGAAACAAATAAAATAATATATATAAGTGTACGGTATTTTCTATTTGCTAATATTCTCTGTATTTTCTAATACCCCCTGCAAGATGGAGTATATATATTGAGTATGCCCAACTTGGATAAGTGAATCTCCAAATGATGTGCGGGTAATATCTTGGTGAACATATCGGCGAGTTGATTATGTGTAGTCACAAAGTGAGTCTGAATACTTTCGTCTTAAATCTTATCACAGAACCAAATGATGAGTCCCATTTCGATGTCTTTGGTCCGTTTATGGAAAACGGGATTGGCGGATATGTGCGGAAGCGAACAGTTGTCGCGGTATAGGTAGGCCGGCGTGAGAGTGTGATATCCACAAATCGTGTAAGATATAACGCAGCCAAAGAGAGTTCGCGGCAAGTGGTAGCCGTGGATCGATATTACCTTCCCAGCGGGCGAGAAATTACGATTGTTTCTTGCACTTCGGGAGATAAGAGTTCCCAATGAATGTGCGATGGCTGTAATAGATCTTCGAGTGTCGGGGCATGAAGCCCAATCTGCATCACAAAAAGCTCGAAGTTGAATGTTAGAGGTGGAAGAAAAAAATATACATTGCCCCGGATTCTGTTTGAGGTACCGCAGAACTTGATAAGCTGAATTCATGTGACTAGACGTTGGCCGAGTCATGAATTGACTTAAAATATGGACGGCGTAACATATATCGGATCTTGTGACTGTCAGATAGAGGAGCCTCCCAATCAGTCTTCGGTGGACGCTAGGATCTTGTAAAACAGTCCCAGTTTCTTTACTCAGTTTAACATTTTGATCTATTGGGAGTCTAAGGGGTTTTGAACCAAGGGAACCTGAATCTGCTAAAATATCAAGAGCATATTTTCGTTGACATATATAGATGCCCGTTGATGAACATGCGACTTCTATCCCAAGAAAATATCGTAAAATACCGAGATCTTTAATTTTGAAGGCACGATTGAGATATGATTTAACAGAGTGAACAGAAGCCAAAGAACTACTAGCCATAATAATATCATCAACGTACACAAGTAGCACTGTAAATGATTGATCATCTTGTTTGGTAAAAAGGCTATAATCAGCTTTGGATTTGGTGAAGCCAAAAGTAATCAGGGATGTAGATAGCTTGGAGTACCACTGCCTAGAGGCCTGTTTGAGGCCATATATGCTTTTTAACAGTCTACAAACTTGATTCTGCTTTCCTTTAGTGTATCCGGGGGGTTTCTGCATATAGATCTCTTCATTTAAACCCCCATGTAAAAAGGCATTGTTAACATCAAAATGGTATAGGTGCCACCCTTTAATGGCCGCAATTGCTAAGAGACACCGAACAGTAGTTAATTTGGCAACAGGGAAAAAAGTTTCATGATAGTCTATCCCTTCTTGTTGCGTATATCCATTTGCGACTAATCTACATTTGTATCTCTCAATGCTTCCATCACTATTAAACTTCAATTTAAAAACATATCGACAGCCAATAGTTTTCTTGCCAGGAGGCAAGTTAGTAATGATCCATGTCTTATTTTGCTCTAAAGCGTTCAATTCATTCTCAATGGCTTCACGCCATTTTTCATCACGAATGGCTTGGGCATATGTTTGTGGTTCACTGTGAGATATTATGGTGGCTGAAAAATGTCCAAAGGAGGGAGATAATTTTTGGTATGATACGTGATTTTCAATGGGGTATGGTTTCCCTAGAGATGTTTGTACGTTGGGTTTAGTAGGCGAAGTTTGAGATACTTGATGTGGTGAAATTCTTTCGAGGTATTCGGGCGCTGCGAATTCTAGTGGTTCTTGAATGGGTATTTGACTAATTGTAGTTGACTGGGTATCATTTGATTCATTTGGTTGGAATGATCTTGATTAGTAGTTCTGGTCTGATTAGAGAAGCGGTGGGAATTTTTCATTATTTTCGGTCACGGATTTCAACAATGATTGAACGAGAATCATGTAAATTTGTCGGCGTCGGTTGTGTTTGCCATAATTGTTCGTTATAAGTATTAGGTAGATCTAATGATGGTGCATCGGGTTGAATATTGGAGCTTTTGGCCAATGCGTCGTTTTGAAAGGGAAATATATTTTCAAGAAAAATCACATCTCTTGAATTAAAATTGGCATGGCTATTTAAGTCAATTAATTTGTAGCCTTTAACACCAAAAGAATAGCCTAAGAAGGCACATTTTCTACTTCTAGGATCGAATTTAGTACGACCTTGGGAAATGGTGGAAGCAAAGCATAAGCATCCAAATACGCGGAGGTTGGCGTAGTTGGGTTTGACTCCAAATAGAATTTCATATGGAGTTTTATTTGCGAGTATTGGAGTGGAAATTCTATTGATGATGTGGGCAGCGGTAAGTATACAATCACTCCAGAATTTCAAAGGAAGTCCCGATTGAAATCCAATAGCTCTAACGACATTTAATAAATGTTGGTATTTGCGTTCAACAGCACCGTTTTACTGTGGTGTTTCCACACAACTACGTTAGTGAATAACAAGTATTTTACGTAAAAAATCTCCCGGTTTGAATTACGTACCATTATCGCTCACGAATTACCTTGATTTTGACATTGAATTGTGCGGCCAGTTATAGAAGGCTTCCAAGCACAATTTTGTATCCGATTTTTGTTTGGAGGGTAAATCCAGGTGCCGGATGCATCATCAACGATAGTCAAAAATATTTATATCCATCATAAGATGCCTCGGAACATGGTCCCCATAAGTCACAATGTACCATGTCGAATAAGGTGTGTGACTTATGAGCCTTTGGGAGAAAGGGAAGGCGATTTGCTGCTTGGCCATGTGACAAATAGAACGAGGATTATCATTAATTGAATGCCTTGCTCCTTTTCAAAGGGGTCGTTTATTAGTTTCATCCTAGAATATGAAATGTGACCTAATCGAGAATGCCATAGATTAGAAGGCGATGAGGCAACATTAACCGAAGGCTCCTTGCAAAAATTGGAGAGAAGGCTCAGTAGAGAATTGGGATCAACTTTCTTATTCATTAGATAATATAAATTACTTTTCTCTTCACCCATATGAATCGTTGTCCAAGTAGCAAGGTTTTGAATCAAGCAGATGTTAGAAAAGAAAAACATACCGCAATTTAGTGTATCAGTTAGCCGTTTAACGGAAACCAAATTAAAAGTAAATGAAGGAACACAAAGCACAT
Source organism: Nepenthes gracilis (assembly GCA_033239525.1). NCBI lineage: Eukaryota > Viridiplantae > Streptophyta > Magnoliopsida > Caryophyllales > Nepenthaceae > Nepenthes > Nepenthes gracilis. The sequence continues at coordinate 14,079,610 of BSYO01000001.1, forward strand.
TGTGCAACATTAGTTTATCTGTGAGTCTAATATTTCCAATGTGAGAAACAGATGCTTTACTTCTATCCGGAAGTTTAACAGAGCATGAAATATGGACCTTGGGATGAGTATATAATGAAGGATCACATATCATGTGATCGGTTGCCCCAATATCCAGAATCCATACTTGTCGACTGTTATCACAGAAGTTATATAAGGAACAAATCGGGAGGACATTACCAGTCATGTTAGCAGCCTTTGGCCGCTTTCGTTTAAGATGGATCGAACATATCTTACTGTCTTGGCGGCAGCATTCTTAGATTGAATCAACTCCATGAGTTGGTTAAATTGGTCTTTGGTCAATGCAACACTATCATCAGGGGTTCCTTCTCGGTCAAGTATAGTGCTTGAAGCTTGATAAATTGGCAGAGGAAGTGATATTCCCAGTTCTGTCGTGGGCCTTGTGATTAGGGGGAAAACCATGCAATAGACAACACTTTTCAACAACATACCCAGTTTTGTGGCAGTGGGAGCAAACGGGTGCATCAACATTACCGATTTTGAAGCATTGTCCAGCAATTTTACAATAAACACAGAAGGGCCTGTCCTTCTTGGTATTTGGTTTCACATTGTTTTTCAAAGGGCTAGGGTTCCGTTTGGCAGTTAAGGCCACTGTGTTCAAATTTTGAGCCACAGACAGCATGTGATGCTGTTGTTCTTGCTGTTGGATGACCGAGAACACTCGATTAACAGAGGAAAGGGGGTCCATCATCATAATTTGGTCTGTGAGGGTTTGAAGTCGCATCTGTTTGTGCGAAGAGGTAGCGGACGGGTTAGTTGTGTTTGATATGGATTCGGGTAAGAATGGTGGAGACGCCATTCTCTGATACCATGTAAAGTTCGACGGGAGGTGAAGGAGAAGAAGGATTGCTGAGCGTCGATATCGACGAGCTCAGAGAGAGAAGACGATGTAATGATGAAGGAGGCGGACGCAAGAGATTTTATTCATTCTACCTTGTTTTGAATACAGAGCACAGGCAAATATATATTACAAATAAAAGAAAAACAAAAAGGAAAGAAACTAATGTGGGAAATTACAACGGAAAAAAAGTAAAAGGAAATAAATAAAATAATATATACAAGTGTACGATATTTTCTATTTGCTAATATTCTCTGTATTTTCTAATAATATATTAACTCACCCCTTTCCTCTTCTAACCTAATTCATCTACCTACTTCTTATGCGTTTCGAATCCCTTCCTATCCTCTTCCTCGTTGCCCCTCTTTCATTTTCTTTAGCCATTGCCTAACGTTTTTTTTTCTGTAATGGTTTCTTACTTTATTTTCACTATTAATCGGTCGATACGCACGCAGTCGTTGCCGAAGTTAAAGATGTTTCGACGATTCAATCCCTCAATTTATTATTCAGTTGATTAAGATGTTGGGCTTATAAATACAGGTGCCAAAAAGGGAGAGGGACACTCCGTTCCTCTGTAGTTGAAATCATTCGTGCCGAAGCCGTCACCGCTAGTATTAGCCTTTGCTTCATTTCTATCACTAATCAGGCAAGTAAAACCCTTTTCTACATTCTCTAAGTTATTGTTTTCTTGTCAATTGTTGTTAGTGTCGTGTATTATGTGGAAATCAGTTCGATTCCTAACTGTGGATTGAAAACCAAAGCCACGACTCACGTATTGGAAGGTCAAAATTTTCCAGAATTCATGTTAAATTGAACTTGGTAAATTCGTAAAATGAGGCAAAGAAAATTGTTGGTTTTACATGTTAAACTGAGAGAGTATAAATCTCTTTCGGTCTCAGTGAAATTCAAAAAAGAAGGAAAACAGATATCGGTGCTCTGTTTGGGCCACCCACTTCGGTACAGTGAACCGAAGGATTTGATTAATCTGGAATTGACTGATGATAAATTGCAAGTAACAATTCCATGTTCTGCAAGTAAAACGTCCCTCATGCAAAGTAAATTCTCTTCTCTATAAACGAATCCTTCCTTTCAAATTATTGTTGTTAATCTGCAATAAAATGGTAAAATAAAAGGAATTGGGCAAAAACAGAGCTTCGTGCTCTGTTGGTCGGTTGTCGGCGCTGTGCACGATGCGTGAGTGGTTGGTGCTCGGTGCGTGGCTGTGCGTATATGGCCGGATAATTATACAGTGTATATATATATATATAATTATATACGTGTGTGTATGTGTACATACGTGGCTGTGCCGGTGCGTGTGTGTATACAGTGCACGTGGAGTGTGTATATGGTCGGGTCTGTTCGGTGTATACATATACTTATGCGTACGGTGTGTGTATATGGTGGGTATGTGCAGGTGTGCACTGTGCGCGGTGACAGTGTGTGTGCGGTGTTGCAGATGCTCATGTACTGCCGTGTGGCAGTGGGTGTATGTTAGCTTATATATATTTATATGTATGGGTTGATATATATATATATATAGGCTGGTATATTTATATGTAAATTTATATGTTTATTGCAGAATGTGTTTATATAAATTTATTCATGTGTCGATTAAGTGATTATTATATCTCTTAGATAAATTCCAGTCAATTATCTTTCGTGTTAACTTTGTTGACATATGTGTAATTTATTGACACTCTATGATTAAATTGAGGAAAAATTATGAAAACACTAAGGTATCGAGTTGAATGGAAAGTTACAGAACCTTAGTGTGGTCTACAATTTTTCCGATACTAAATCCATATTTTAGAGGTTGAGGTTATTTGGATGGACGCTTATAATCCTGTGAACCGAATGGTAAGATATCAGTGGATATCGTACCGAGGTGGTGTTAGGTCGACTTATCGATAATATGAATATTCTGCTCCCAAATGGGCGTGAATCAGAGGATCACAGAATACATACGAGTTATCCAATGAGATAACGGGTTTATGAGTTTAACTTATTTTGGATCAAAAGATCTCAGAATACGTGAAGGTTACCAGATGGGTAACGAGAATGTATATATGTATGGATTGGATAGAGTACTTGTGCACAATGGGAGTAAAGCATTATGAGACTATAGAGTCACTTGTTAAACTCGTGAGCACCAAAATCTCGAGAGTTACCCCGTCAAGGGACGAGTGTATGAATTAAGGGTTCACAGTGACGTGTAAAGTTCAAGGAAACTTTCGTGGTAACTCATATAATTGAGATCTCATTTGTGAAGGGTTTGATAGAATCTATACTGTGATTGATATTCGAATTCAATGGAATCCAACTCGTATATCTAATGATTTGTGAACATATGGCCTTTGAGACAGGAACACTACAGGTTGATGAACCTCAATTAATCATGAACAAATAATGTATGGTTTATTTTTGTTATTTTAGATTGCATTAATGTGTTTTACTTGCTAGACTTTGGCTCACTTTTATTATTTTGATGACTACAGTATAGGAGTTTATTCCAGATGAAAAGAGATCAAGTAATGATTGATGAGGCTTGAGACAAGGATGACCTGAGAAATAAAGAGTTATGATATTTGGCTTTCAGTTTTATTTACGTTTTTTGGGTCGGGACTGCATTCCCAAGACTTGATTGTCAGTGATATTTATCATTCCGTGCATGTTATTAGTACTATCTTAATTATTGTGCTCGTTTCTTTATGTTGCATTTATGAGGTTATTTAAGAGTTTGGGTTTTCGTGTGGCGGATTTGGGTCGAGTCGGGTAACTCGGCCTCAAGACGTTACAAATGGTATCAAAAAAGTTTGATTCTGTGAAGAACATTTGAGGACTTAAGAATTTTGAATAATTAAAGCGTATTTGAATTATCTTAAAATTCAGACTTTAGGAGATCTTAGGGTCTTCTAAATTAAGAATTGGGTGGCAACGGACAATTTAGAGTAAGACAGAATTTCAAGTTCTTATTTTATTACAGGATGTTAGACCAAAATAGTGCAAATGCTGGAAGGTCTATCGCCGCTCCTCCTAGCAATAATGCTGAAGAAATAGTTGAGGTGCGTGGAGCGCTTCAACACCGCCTACTATAGGTGAGGATTCTCGCACTCGGGAAAGCGAGCGATGATTGATGCGGGATTTCTTGGATCAAAAAGTTCCCAAATTTGCTGGATTGCAGGACCCTATGCTAGCTGAAGCATGGATAGCACAACTGGAGAAAGCTTTCGAAGTCATTCGGTGCAGACCCACTGATAAGGTTAGTTTAGCAATTCATCGCCTGGTGAGCGAAGCGGATCAATGGTGGCGAATGCTGAAACGGGAACTTGGAATTTCAGCCGAGGAAATTACTTGGGAAGATTTTCTACAACGCTTCTTTGATAAATATTTTCCTTCTTGTATAAAGAGGGAAAAGGAGTCCGAATTTTTAAACCCAATGCAGGGAGACATGACTGTGGCCGAATATGAGACCCGATTTACAGCACTTTCCCGTTTTGCTCCTTATCTTATATCTAGTGAAGAGCCGAAGGCACAACGATTCCAATCTGGCCTTGCGGATGCCATTCAGATGCAGCTGATTCCATTCGATCTAGTTGAATATGGTGCAGTGCTCAAACGTGCCTTAATGATTGAACAGGTAATAATAACAAGAGGACAAATTCAAACAACTGTTCCAGGCCAAAATGAAGGTGAAAAATATCAAAACAGAGTGCAGCAAGAAGGCTCCAACAAACGTCATAAGACGAACAAATTCGGAACGAGACGCCAATGTTTTATATGCAAGAAATATGGTCAATTAGCTAAAGATTGCAGTTTTGCAAAGAAAACCACAAATACTCCTATCGTTCCTACTTCTGAAATGCAGGCAGCAGGGCAACGAGGACAGCTTTTCTGTTATAATTGCAGAAAATCTGGTCATTTCGCTAAAGACTGCCGTACCCCAAAATGCAACTTTGCAGGTCAAATAGGACAACACAAAAAGCCTCAAGTTTCCGGTCATGTTTATGCAATGACTGAACAGGATGCGCACGAATCCCCTAATGTGGTGCAAGGTATCATTTACATTTTTGATTCTCCTGCTTATACATTATTTGATTCCGGTGCTACTCATTCCTTTGTATCCACACGCTTTGTGCCACATTTAAACCGTTGTTCGAAACCATTAGATTTCACTTTGATGGTATCCAACCGGGTAGGTGAAACTATAAACATCAAATTAGTGTTCATGAATTGTATAGTTCAAATAGGGAATCATCATTTGCCAGTAAATTTGATTCCACTAGACATGCAAGATTTTGATATCATTCTGGGTACGGATTGGTTGGTTACACATCACGCCAACATAGTTTGTGCCAATAGGATTGTTCTCTTTTCTATTCCTGATCAACCGCCATTTGAGTTTCGAGGTGTTAGTAGTAAGAGTACCTTACCTATGATATCCGCACTGCATGCTCAACACCTACTTCATAGTGGGTGCAGAGGCTTCCTAGCTCTTGTAGTAGATAAAGCAATAAAGAATCTCAAACTAGAAGACATTCCAGTGGTACGAGAATTCGCAGATGTATTTCCTGAAGAATTACCCAGACTTCCCCCAAAACATGAAGTAGATTTCGTTATTGAGCTTGCCTCGGGAACAACTCTGATCACTAAAGCTCCCTATCGTATGGCGCCAGCCGAGTTGAAGGAGTTAAAAATTCAACTTCAAGAATTGCTTGATTTAGGCTTTATATGGCCTTGTACTTCACCATGGGGTGCTCCGGTCTTATTCGTTAAAAAGAAAGATGGATCAATGAGATTATACATTGATTATCGAGAATTGAATAAAGGGATAATTAAAAATAAGTATCCCCTTCCACGGATTGATGATTTAATTGATCAATTGCGGGGAACACACATCTTTTTGAAAATTGATCCTAGATCAGAGTATCATCAACTGCGAATCAGGGAGGAGGATATGGCAAAGACGGCATTCCGCTCCAGGTATGGGCACTACAAATTCTTGGTGATGCCCTTTGGACTTACCAACGCGCCAGCAGCTTTTATGGATATTATGAACCAAATTTTTAAGCCTTTCTTAGATCAATTTATTATAGTATTTATCGATGATATTTTAGTATATTCCAAGAATGAAAAGGAGCATGCTGTTCATCTACGAACTATATTAGAGACATTGCGGAAAGTTCAACTATATGGAAAACTTAAGAAATGTGAATTTTGGCTTAAGGAAGTTGCATTTCTTGGCCATATTATATCCGAAGCTGGGGTGTCGGTAGATCCAACCAAAATTGAAGCTGTGATAAATTGGTCATGACCGACTACTCCAACAGAGATAAGAAGCTTCATTGGGTTGGCGGGTTATTACCGTCGGTTTGTCAAAGGATTTTCTAGTATTGCTGCACCTCTGGCCCGGTTAACTTGACAAGATGCTAAATTTAATTGGTCGAATGAGTGCGAATCGAGTTTTCAAGAATTAAAACAAAGATTAACTTCGGCACCTATCTTGGCCCTTCCTAATGGGTCCGGGGGATACAAAGTGTATTATGATGCGTCACTACATGGTTTGGGTTGTGTTCTTATGCAACACGAAAATGTAATATCTTATGGATCAAGACAATTAAAAATCTATGAAGTCAATTTGTTAAATTCCTCTTTCAATTCTTCTGAATTTGGGGCAGCTCCTTTTTTATGAAGATAAAAGAATTTTTTTTTTTAATTTTGATCTTATATTATAAAATAAATAATTATAATTAAATTATTTTTAAAAATTAAAAATTAATTAAAATTAATTATTTTAAAATAATTAAAATAATAATAATTTATTTAAAAGTACAGGTTAAAAAAATAAATCACACCAAAAGATTAGAGATGGGCACTTCCAAGTCCTCCGCTTCTATTTTATCCATTATATCCCACCCATATGATCAACACGTGTCAGTGGAAGTCATGACCTGCGAAAATTCTTTAAAAAAATATTTTATATTCACATATATTAAAATAAGTGATATTAGGGGAAAAAAATATCCTTCAAAGTCCGTTATAGGAATTCGAACTTCAAATTTACCTACCCAAAAAAAGTATAATACCAAATATTTATTATTATAAATAAATTTATTAAATAAATAAATAAAATATTATATTATTTAATAACAGTATGAAAATATTTTGATGTATCTTTAGATTTAAATTATAGTATAAATTAAAAAGTCACTTGATTTTTTACGTCGGGCCGAATTAAAGTAAGTTTGATCTCCGTCTCTGATAATTTGAGTACTCCGAACTCAAGTTAAAAACTTTTCTCAACAGATGAAAAAATATAATGATGTAAGAGAATATTTTGATACACTTATGTGAAGAAAAAGAGAGTAATATTTGAGAGTTTGACTCCAATGGGTGTGTTCGACGGGAAGTAACTTTTTAATTGTTGGAAGGCTTAATTTCGGTAGTATGCTCGACGGGGAGGGATTTTGCAAAGAAGAGACACTTTCTGTTAGGATTGTATCTTTAGTTGCCTCTTGGGTCTTTTCCTCGTGGGTTCTCTCTGAATTGCCTTTTTTTTCTTTCCAATAATTGAGAAGGGATATTTGTAGATGGTAGCTCGATATGGCTTTAATGTCAAATCTTAGACAGCTGTTGCGTTGAGATTCGTAGGTTGTTGGTCATTGGGCAAAGCCATAAGTGCTAGCTGTCGTTTTGTGATGATGGTGCGATCGTGGGTGATATCTACTAACCTTTATTAGACCATTCTAACTGATAATTTATCGAGCCCCACTGGTGGTAGTAGCGGTAGCGTTTTTTTTGCGGCGGGCAAACGAGTATCCTCGCTTCTCTGAGTGCTGACTATGGCCATCAATGATAGGAGCCTGTCGTGTCAGCACCTCCTGTGGTAATTAGACTGTCACTGCTGAGTTGGAGGATTCCCTCACTGTAATTGGCCGTGCCGCTAGACGTTGCCTATTAAGTTTAACCGATTTCTATCTCTATTTTCCCATTGTATGCTGGCCATAGCTAAACCTACCGTATGTCCTTCCAGACTTTGCCCTTCATGGAGTCTTACTAATGGATGAATTTGACTCTAGATCGGCCGTGGCATGGCAGGGCCAACCACATTCATTAAATATCTTCAATATTTCTCAATGAAGAATTTTAAAAGACCCATTGAGCATTAAGAAGTGTAAAAAGATTGTTTACTTAATAATAAAATAAAACCCCACCCCACTGCACTTGTCTTCTCTTACCCCCCCTCTCTCTCTCTCTCTCTCGCTCGTTCTCTATCATCCGTCCCTCCATAACTAGAAGGCTCCAGAGAATCAGATCTCCTCACCTCCCGCCTCTCTCTCCTCTTATCCTACGAAACGGCGCCGTATCGCTAGGGGTTTCCTGAGCCGAAGCCATGTTTGAGGAAACTGTTTCAATGGTGTCGATCTGGTCGTCGTTGAACAGCTGGCTTACGCCGACTGTTCTCTTCGTCCTCCTCAACCTCATGATCGGGACCATTGCTGTTACCTCCGGACTCGGCGGCGCCCATAAGAGCCGGCAACAGCCCACCAGCCAACCTACTCAACAGCCACCACAGCTCACTCGCTCTCCCTCTGTCCTTCAGCGCCTCAAATCAATCAATCTCTACTCCGCCAGATCCCAACAACCGTTAGCCTCCGCCGACGCCGACCCAACCACCGTAGTAACCCCAAACCAGGACACCATTTTGGGCCAAAATCAAGCCCAGGAAGAAGTTATCAGCTTCGAAGGAGAAGAACCAACTCTGGACCAGGTTTATAGTCGGATCCAGGGGGGCTTTTTTGGCAGATCGAAGTCCGATACGAAGCCAACCGGCGGTGAGATGACTCTGAAGCTTCCGAAGAAAATGAATAAAGCTGCTAGCGATGCATCGGCTTTTGTCCATTTTGAGCCGGATGAGGAGGAGGAAGTCGGCCATGATGACGATGAGGTGGACGCTAAAGCGGATGATTTCATCAACAACTTTAGGCAACAGCTGAAATTGCAGAAGCTGGAGTATAATCTGACGTACAAGGAGATGATTGCCAAAGGTAGTGACAAGTAAAACTGGTTCTCAGAGTTCCATCAATGACGGTCTGGCTTGTGGATCGTGCCCACTGTTCTGCTCTGCTTTTGTCTCGGAGATTTTCGTTTTCTGAGGGATATCAATCTGGGGTGATCTTTCGTGTTGAATGGTTATTAAATAGAAATTAACAGGATGAATTTGTGCAAAGTGGGCTTCTTGAATTTGCAGCGATCTTGAGATGCTACATAATAAAGTTCTTAACTTCGATGTGGGGGTATTTGTGTCTTTTGATCTGCACCGACATGAACGGAAGAACATGGATTGATTGTGAAAGGCAAAGGCAGCAGCATCACTGCCTGTCTGTCCAACTGTTGATGCTACTGTCCTGCCTTATTTTGGCAGGACGTTTTCGTCATTTTCTTAAAATCATACATTTGTTACATAATTTGTATTATACGATGAATTTCAATATATACATATATTTAAGATATAAATATTATATATTGTTTTAATTTATTTTTTCTAAAATGTAATAAATAATTTCTAAATTTTACTCTAAGTTTTGTTTTTGCGATAAATATAAGTTAAAATTAATATATGAGTATATTTTCTTAAAAATATAGGTTATAGACAGATCAGAAGAATGGTAAATTCGCAAAACCACTGTGCTGACCTAATTGCCCCCCATCTCAACAAGTATAAAAAAATAAAAATTATTTCCACAAAGACTACAGCATCTACTTCAACTAAGTGGAAAAACAGTAAGACTACCCTTAATTATTCTATTTTTTAAATTTATAGTTAGCTTAATTTTTCAATTTTTTTATGTTTAATTCATAATAATTGCATTTTAGATAATTTTTTAATTAAATTTATTGTATGATATAAACTTATCTGTTACTGTTGAGATAATTCTAAAAAAGTTATAATTCATCTTTAAAATATTCATAAAAATTAAATAAAAAATTTTAACTCCTTCATTTATGTTAGATCAAACCTGATCAAAATTGACCTTTTATTTGGTCCGACTTGATTATATCGACATAAAATTTTATATGTTTGGCCCAAATAAATGAGTATAATGTTCGATTTGTTAAAAAATCAGGCCCAAAAATTAGGTTGGGATAATAAAGTATTAGACAAAATTATTTTTTTAAATTTTTGATAAATATTGAGTTTAAAAAAGCATATCAACGGCTAATATTTTTGTGAGTTAATAAATTCTTATATAAAAATTATTTATTTAACACTTTGATTATATTTTAATATAATATTTTGTTTTTAAAAATATTTATATCAGGTATTTTTTACAATTAAAATTTTAAAATAAAGACTTTTCCTAAATCAGTTCAAACCAACCCAATTTTAATTATAAGAAGTACAATTATAATATTTTGTCAAACATTTGGTCTAAACTCGAATCGGCCAGATTGAACTTCAGTCATAAACTTATAATTACAATTTAATTTAGTTATAAGCTTTTAACTATGATCCAATTAGTTATAAACCTAAGTGCATTTTTCACCGCGCCGTTGGATCACTCCCTACACTTGGATGGAGATCCAATGGTGGGGATTCTATATTTAAAAAATTATATTATAATTATTTTTTAAATTTTTAAAAAATTATTATTATTTATTAAATATCTAACCAATTATATAAAAACCTAAAAAAGCTAAACAAATGATTTTTTTTTTTATTTTAAATTTCAAATATTAAAAATTTTTTTATTAAATGAGTAAAAAAAATATACGTAATACATCTTTTTAAAAAATTACACCACCACGAATCCTTAAAACTGATACAATGGATGGCTTGGCATCAATGACTGAAAGCCGAAGAAAGGAGAAGTCATCATTAAATCATTTATTATTCAACAAATTTGGGACAAGTAAATCTAAATGGGATTAAAATTAATAGATGTAGTGATAAGGGTAACATCGAGGAAGTCGTGGGTCCTGAGGCAATTTTATATTGTACTTCATGAGATGTGGTGATAAGGGTAACATTGTCATTGACTATCAATTTGAATTTAATTTCAGCAGACTATATTCTATTAGATAAAATAAATAGTAGATATGTATTTTAAAAAAAATATTTATTTCTAAAAATACATATTTTATTTTCTTATTTGAAAATTTTTTATGAGAATTATAATTTATTGTGAATATTTATTATCGATAAATTAAGACTAGTTAATGAGAGAAGACTATAATATTATTTACTGATTGAGTTTATAAAATTGATATTTTCAACTGGCCATTGCCACCTACAATTATTACAGCAATAGCTGATGGTAGCAATCTTGACCATAATGTTTACTTATTGGAATAGTTATCATTTTTACACATTAAATAATATCGATGAAGTTAAAAAAAATCGATCTACTAGAAACCCTAATCATAACAAGTTAGATAGGGCAACTAATAGTTATTAAATACAAAAGAATCGGTTTATGATATAAACAGAATCTTAATAGCGATTGCCAGCCTCTAAGCCTAAAGATGACCAAGTTTCTAAAAGTATAATAAATCGTCCGACAATTAGAAATGTATTAGTTAATGTCATATAAGAGATTTGTTTTAAGAAAAATTTTTAAAAGTCAGCCACAATTTTTATGATATAAATAATATATAATATTTATACAAGTGAACAGTGATAGAAATAGCTAAAAGATAAAGAGAAAAAAATACAAATGAGATAATTTTCAAAGAGGTTAAAGGCAATGTCACATTTAAAACAGTGGGTTAAGCTAGACTAGCCATTAGTGGCAAAAACTTAGTCTTCCACAATCAACGAGCCACATCTAACTCATTGAACTGCTCTTAATTATGGTTTAATATATGCTCTTCATACTATAAATAATTTGACTATGAGAATCGAGAATCATTTGTCAAAGGACAATGGACGCTATGAAAAAAATCGATTTCCAATAGGAAGAGCTTCTCAGAGGGCTTTGGCATTTGAATCATTGCTTAGCAAAAATGATTGTTGACTAGAAAGATGTTCGTATTCTCTTCGGAGACTTCCATGGAAGAATATGGGAAACTTTAAGATATCGTCCCTTCTAAGTGTTGGGCAAAGCATGATGAACACTCCCCATTATCGATATGTTGCATACACTAGCCAGTATTGGCATGGTACTTCACACCACCTCAAACTTATAAGAGAAATTATATTTTAGATCTTATTTACACAGACCAATAACTCATTTGCCGACAATTTATCTCATCCATTTGCTCCATTCAGCATGATAGACTCTGATACGAACACCAGCGACACACTAAGCCCCCAATCTGGGAGGCGAAGCTCTGACAGAGGAAAAACGAGAGGAAGAGGTAGAAGAAGAAGAAGAAAGAGGGAAACAGGGAGGGAAAGGGGAGAATTAGGGAGAAGAGAAAATAAGAGGAAAGGTGAAGTATAACTGTTCTCTTCTCATTAATGATAGCCACGCAATATATATAGTAACAGAAGCCTATTTCCCAACAGAAAATGAAACAAACAACTTCCCACGTGTAGTGAGAATTAAAGGAAAAAGCCGAACAGGATTGATAAAGGGGAGTGTGCGAACAGCAAGTGCGAGCGAGAAAGTGCGAGCAGAATTAATAACAAAAAATGCGAGCGAAGCGCGAGCGAATTAAAGGGAGTGAGGTGTAATTTGCACTTTACGGGTAAACCAAATCCACGTTGTCAAGTGGGAGGTAATCCATGACTTCAGAGGAGGTCATGCGGTCGGGTGCTCTTCCTTGTGATCGGAGACTCCGTCGGTGCCGAAGTGTCCCGATTAATTAAGCGGTAACATTGCCCTACCCATCAAAAATTACCTTGTCCTCAAGGTAAAAGGATGGAAAATCTGTATAAAGTGCAGTATTGACTTCCCATGTAGCCTCGAAGCGGATTGCGTTGCCATCGAACTTAAAGCGTGGAACGTATTTGCCTTGAAGGAGAATTCGTAGAAGCCTAACAATTCTGCAGGAAAGAGAAGTGGTTTGGGAACCCGAAGGCGTCGGGAATTCGGTGGTTGATGTAGCATCCCCCTTGAAGTGTTTCAACAAGGAAATATGGAAAACGTTATGTATCTTGGAATCCTCTGGAAGTTGGACGCGGTAGGCGACCTGTCCAATGCGTTCCAAAATGCGGAAAGGGCCGTAGTACCTATTGGTTAACTTGTTTGACTGCCGATTTGCCACAGTGGTCTGACGGTAGAGCTGTAATTTAACCAGGACCCAATCGCCACTGGAGAAGACTTTCGGGGTGTGATGCTTATCTGCCTGTTGTTTCATGCGTTGTTGAGCCCTGTGTAAGTTCTCTTTAAGGCCAGAGATGAGTTTCGTTCTTGTTGTGAGTAATTCGTCTACTGTGGCTACTGCAGAGGTGCCCTGCGTGTAGTCTAACGAGGGATGGGGAGATCGCCCATACACGGCTTCAAACGGGCTCATTCGGATCGCGAGTGCCATGGCGTGTTGTAATTCCCTCAGCACAAGGAAGGTACCGAACCCCAGTAGAGGATTGTCAATAAAGCAACGCAAGTAATCTTGACACCGGTTCACCACTTAGTTTGTCCATGCGTACGTGGGTGGTAGGAGAGCTGCTGGTGGCGAATTTAGTTCCTTGGAGTTTGAAAAGTTCTTTCGAAATGGCTCATGAAAGGGGATCTCTATCTGTCACCGGTTCAATGGAAATCCATGCAATCGACCCACCTCTTTGATAAAAACTTCCATGACTCACAGAGCGGTGAATTTCGTCTGGAGAGGAACAAAATGAGAGTACTTGGACAAACGGTCTACTATCACCAGTATCACAGTTTTCCCATTCGAAGGGGGTAAATGGGTGATGAAATCCATTGAAATTGATTCCCAAATCCTGCCAGGAATGGAAAGTGGTTGGAGCAGTCCTTGTGGTGCAGTGGTGAGTGACTTGACTTGCTGGCAGATAACACAACGTTGGACGAATTCACGGATATCTTTGCGCATTTGAGGCCAGAAGAAAATATTGGCAATTCGAGTGTAAGTTCTCTGGAATCCTCCATGTCCTCTGATGGTGTGCTATGGTATTCTTGCATAATGAGGTCTTTGTAGAGCCGACTCAGCAAGCTTTTGATATTTTTGAGTGGAAGAAAATGAGGCCATCTTTAATCGAATATCCATCGTAATCACCCGGCTGATTCTGAATGGACGAGATTAATGCTGAAGAAGCAGGATGCTGCGTATGGAAGTTGCGCAGGGCTTCTAATAGAGCAAGAACCGGTCGGGTCATCCCTCTCAAAGCATAACAGGATCCTTCGTGAAGCCGAGACAGAGCATCAGTAGGCCCGTTTTCTTTTCCTGGACAATAAACGATGTCAAAATCATATCCCAAAAGTTTGGTGATCCAACACTGCTGCTCGGGGGTGTGGATGCTCTACGCCAGTAGTGCCTTGAGGGGTTGGTGGTCTGTTTGGATGGTGAATTTGGATCCCGGAAGGTAAGGTCTCCATTTTCTCACCGCCAATTGCAGACAAAGCTCCAAATACGTATGTGGATGAATTCTGTGTCGAGCGAGACAATTGTTTCTTTGTAGAATGCGATCGGATGTCCCACTTTGGATCAGCTTTGCTCCTACTCCTGTCCGGAAGCATCGTTTGTATCATGAACGGCTTGGTGAAATCGGGTAGTGCTAAAAAGGGGTGGAGGTAAGGGCCGCCTTAAGTGTACGGGAAGGCATTTTCCCTTAGGGCTCCATATGAAGGCGGAGGTCTTTCTGGGAGCTGGGTAAGAGGGGTGAAAATTTGTGCATACCGAGCCACAAACCGTCGATAATACCGGCTAGGCCTAGAAATCCTGAGCCGCCCGACATTCATGGGTGTTAGCGAGTTTTGAAGCGCTTCTATTTTAGTAGGATCCACCGCGACCCTTGATCATTCCCTACGTGCCCCAAGTAAGAAATGGAGGAACACCCAAATTCGCATTTGGAGGATTTGGCATGAAATATATGATTTCTTAAAATCTGAAGGGTCGACTTGAGATGGAGCAGATGCTGTTCCCATGTTGGGCTGTAGACCAGTATGTCGTCGAAGAACACGAGGACAAATTTCCGAAGGACTGGACGAAATATCTCATTCATCTCTGCTTGAAATGTGGAAGGGGTGTTGGAGAGTCCAAACGGCATCACTAAGAATTCGTAGTGGCCCTCATGTGTGCGGAATGCCGTCTTGTGTATATCGTCCTTGTTGACGCGCATTTGGTGATACCCTGCCCGCAAGTCCCAGCTTCAAAAACAGGTTTGGCACCATGGAGCTCATCCACTGTGAGAAGGGGAAATCGGTCCCTCACTGTGATCGCATTTAGAGCTCGATAATCCACACAAAATCTCCAACTACCATCTTTTTGTTGACAAGTAGAACAGGGGAGGAGAAAGGACTGGTACTCGGTTGGATGATTCCTTCCTCAAGCATGTCACGAATCATCCTCTCCATCTCTGATTTTTGAAAATACGGGTACCGATAAGGCTTCACATTTATCGGGGAGGAATTTGGTTGGAAAGGAATCCGGTGATCAGTATTGCGGTGTGGTGGTAGGCCGTGAGGAATGGAAAAAACATCAGCGTAGGAAGAAAGCAGGGTCTGTAGGGAGGCAGCCTGCTCTGCAGTAATGTTTGGGCCAAGATTAAATGTCGTTGGAGCATCTGGTGAGTTGTCTGCCTGATCACCTTTAGACGCTTGTAGCACCGTTAATTGGAAGTAGGTGGCAAAGGACTTGGTGATTTCCCCTCTCCGCAACTGGCCCAGTGTCATGGTGGACATGGTGGCCTTGGGCAAGCGTGCGGGGGTGATTGAGTGGCCCTCAAAATCAAAGCTCATCCACAAAGCTTTGTAGTCAAAGAGTACAGGTCCAATGGAGGCTAGCCATTGAACTCCAAAAACAACATCGGCGCCATAAATGGGTAACAAATACAAGGCCACTGGAAACTTGGTCTTACCCATGGTGACTGTCACTTGATTACACAGTCCCTCGCAGTGCAAGGAGTCACCGTTCCCAACTGTGACATTGAGGTGCTGAGAGGGCTCAATCGGAAGCCCCAAATGCTTGGCCATACGGGTTTGCAAGAAATTGTGAGTGGATCCACTATCCACCAAGATGACCACGGGTTGGCCCTGGATGTATCCCTGTAACCTCAAAGTGGAGGGAACGAAATGGCCTTCCAACGCGTGCAGAGAGATAGTCGGAGCATGTTCAGGAGTAGGGGGAGGAGATCCAACCTCAAGTGAGTGCTCTGTTCCAGACTCACCTTCTACCAAGTCAGCTTCTGACAAGGAAACAGCTGTGATGCTAGAGGAGTCTTCTTCACAAAGATACACAAAGCGTGGGGGTTTACACCTATGGCCAGGAGTAAACCGTTCATCACAATTGAAACAAAGTCCCTTTTCACGCCCGGCAGCCATCTCGATTCTTTGTGAGCCTTTTAATTGGCAACTTTGTGTGGTGGACTCGGGGGAGGTAATGGCGAGGGGCCGAGCATGGATTGCTGCCGGTGCCTTAGTCACTAGTGGTCGATGAAGAGTTTGACGGCTGCTATCCACCTTTTCTTCCACCTGACTTGGCCATGCCAATGGCCTCCGGTAGCGTCTGTGGCTTTAACAGCATTAATTCTCGTCGTATGTCATCTCTTAAGCAGGACAAGAAGCAATTCAAGAGATTAGTTGTCGAGAGCCCCGTAGTGTGAGTGGAAATTGCTTCGAATTTGAACATGTACGCTGCCACCGAAGAGGTTTGTCGGAGTTTATACAGGAGGGCTTCGTGATTTAGGTAGGAAGAAGGACCAAATCGGAGCTCCAGATCTCTGGAGAAAGGCTCCCAGGTCGTCAATTGGTGAGTCGCATACATCCACTGGAACCATTGTAGGGCCGCCCCAGTCATGTAAAAAGCCGCAATTGTGAGTTTATGATCTGAGGGGGTAAGGTGATATTGGAAGAAGCGCTCAATCTGGAATAGCCATCCCACCACATTTTCCCCTGCGAAATAGGGAATCTCGAGCTTGGGCAGCTTAATCGATGAATTAGCAGGAGAATCTAAGTGCGGAGAAGAAAGGAGAGGGAGGGTTAGGTTGTGTGAGGTGGGAGTGACTGCAATCGACGTAGGTGTGGGCAATAAGGGCGGTAGTGATGGAGAATTTGAATTTCGTTCGAGACGGTGGAGAGATTGGCGAATATCCATGAAGGATTGTTGGAACTCACTAAAGGTTTGCTGCATTTTGTCCGTCGAGTTGGAATGTGAGGCGATGCTTTCGGAGTGTTGTTGGACGGTGACGGCGAACTCCTTCACTTCCTGTGCGACCATGGCTATGGACTCTTCGAGGGCTTTGTGGCGCGTCACCATCCCCTCTGCCATTTGTCTCAATGAAAGCACCAAATTGATATGAACACCAGCGACACACTAAGCCCCCAATCTGGGAGGCAAAGCTCTGACAGAGGGAAAACGAGAGGAAGAGGTAGAAGAAGAAGAAGAAAGAGGGAAACAGGGAGGGAAAGAGGAGAATTAGGGAGAAGAGAAAATAAGAGGAAAGGTGAAGTATAACTGTTCTCTTCTCATTAATGATAGCCACGCAATATATATAGTAACAGAAGCCTATTTCCCAACAGAAAATGAAACAAACAACTTCCCACGTGTAGTGAGAATTAAAGGAAAAAGCCGAACAGGATTGATAAAGGGGAGTGTGCCGAACAGCAAGTGCCGAACAGAAAGTGCCGAACAGAATTAATAACAAAAAATGCCGAACAGGGAAACTGCCGAACAGAATTAAGGGAGTGAGGTGTAATTTGCACTTTCTGGTAAACCAAATCCACGTTGTCAAGTCCGGAGGTAATCCCGCAGCTTCAGAGGAGGCTGTACAGTCCGGGTGCTCTTCCTTGTGATCGGAGACTCCGTCGGTGCCGAAGTGTCCTGATTAATTAAGCCGGTAACAGACTCGGCGTTGCTAAAAAATGGGATGATAAGCTATTCCTCGTGCACACATTTACTGTCTTATGGATGATTGGTTCTGAGTAATATTCCTACTAGATCCATAGCAAGAATACTGTTCAACCGGCCAACGAAGTTGTTCCTCTTGTGGCTTTGTTTCTCCTCTTCGACCAACTCACCCGACGAGCCACATACTTAGTTTCCTACGTACACATATATATTATAGTTCTCATACGAGTCCTAGTATTTTAAGAGACTCCAAACTAATTTGCATATTGAGAGGGGCTGTCGGGAAATTCGAGGCCCGAGAGCCTGCGGAAAAGAAGGCTGACAATCACACAGGTCGAGTCTAAAAATTTTCTATACATCAAATGTAATACTAAAAAATGGATGGGAATGATGACTTGTATGATTTAACTAATTCCAAAGTGCCAATAGCTTTTCAGGAATCTGAAGTTATAAGCATCCAAAACAATCATGAGAATGCACATTCAGATCCATCCCCAACTTGTATTCACTGTGCTCTCATTCTTGACAATTACTACGCGTGCATCCATATACTTATCTAATCTTTTGGAACCTTTGCTCCCAAAAAAAAAATGTTAAATATTTTAAAAATATGCTCAACATATATTCCAATAATATGATATTTTATTCTATTAGAATATTTAATATCCTAATATTATATAACATCATTTCTAAGTTTAGAGGATTTATATCTTTTAATTTATATTATTTATATAATTATTATTATAACTTTTCTAATTAGGCTGCCTCATTTATCTATAAAAAGATACTCCATTGTACATTTACATACATATAAAAATATAAATATCATTTATTCTCTCTTTTTTTATATATATTTTTATGTGACATTAAAGTTAGACTTATCAAACCTATTGAGATTTGTATTACCCATCTAAATCATATAACTATTCACTATTCATGTAGTTCAATATCGTTATAAATTATCGCTCATTGTTCACAATTCTTTTAGTGCGGCATAGTTATAAGCTCGCCGTTCCAAATTTCTAGTTGCAGTAATTACCTTGTCTTATTTGTTACTCGCTGTCATTCCACGTTTGTCACTGACTATTCTTTTAATGTGGCGGGTTCTTTTATGCAACAATTATGGTGCTATCCATATTATTCATAATGTTGTATTTTATAAATGTATAAAATGTATTGAGATTAATTATCATTTTATATGTCATCACCTCAAAGAAAAACCCCTTTCTCTTCTTAGTTTTCTTGGTTGATCAGTTGGTTAATATTTTTAGAAAAGTTCATCTGTCTAGTTGCCTTCTTGATTTGGATTCTATTGATGGACCTAGAAGAAATTAAGTCGTGTAATGATAAGGAGTTGTGTTCTAATACCTCTCAACCAAACCCGACAATATCAACATCTTATATTTCGTAAAAACATGTTAGGCCAAGATATTATCAAAGCCTTCAAAAATCAACCTCATCTATAGACATCAAGGAGATTGGGGAGGGGCTCAGAAAAATTGAAAGACAAGTCCTTTAAAAAGAAGTGGACAAACTCATCATCCCGATAAGACAAACAAGTAGGATGCCCTTTGCTTTAGAAATACTAGAACAATCTTTCCCTAAGAAATTTAAAATACTCATATTAAAACTGTATGATGAAAATGCACTGATTTAGTAGACCATGTGAATCATTTCCATTCACTTATTAGGCTCTAAAGTTTAGGTAATGCAATACTCTCTCAGTTTCTCTATATGACATTGAAAGGATATACTTGAGCACGGTTTAATCGGCTAAAGCCAAACTTAATTAGATTCTTTCAAGAACTTTCCTCAAACTTTTTAGCATAATTCCCTACCAATAGGAGGGATGAAAATTTTCATTACTAGCTTGCTAACATAAGGTACCTCTAAACAAGAGCCTAAAGCACTTCTTGTCGCCTTTCAATGCCGAGGGCAAAAGGATCCCTAACCTCAATGATTAATCCAAGCTCAATGCATTCCTTATGTGTGTACAACTCGAGGGCTTCTTCATTGAGTTAATGTAATAGGTCCCCACTAACCTTCATAGATTTAGACGCTGTAGCAAAGATTAACATTATTGATAAGGAAGCAAACACGATGTGAGAATCCTCATTGATCATCCTCGAATCTTCATCCATGTGTAGGATAAAGAAAACAAGGGAACTCAATGTAGTGATAAGATGAAGTTATGGCTAGAAGTAGCACAACCATCAATTAAACTCACTATCTTGAGTTCAACCAAAAAATTTTACCCCTGTACTAAGTTCAAATCCACCATCGTGAGAAGATTACACAAAGAAAATGACTAAAATCAAATAGACTGTACCATTTGGCTTACTCTGCCATAGGAGTTCTAAAGCAACCCAACCAGTAGTTCGTCCTTAAATATATAGGGACACCCAAAGATGTTTACAAGTTAACAAACTCCTAACAAGTCCATGAATGCAACACGAACTGACCGAGAAGATCATACTATTGAAAGCATGCCACTAGTTGTTTGTCATTCTTTCACGCTTGCAAAATGACATCTCTCAAGAGCTAGCCTTTAAAAAAGGACCTTATTGAAGCCCAAAGTTTTTGGCTGACCTATAGAGCGGTTTGCTCAATATTGAAGAATTCTACATCAACAAACAAGCTCGACTTGCCATCAATAAATTCAACCAAGGTAGCATCTGGTGAATCCTTCTCGTGCCACTCATTCGAGTAGTGATATATAGGGCAAAATGACATGTTATTGAAGAGTGATAGTGATCAACACAGATAACTTAGTCCCAGAAACACAGAGACTATAGGATAGAGGCCAATAGGAACAAGTCACCTCCCATTAGAACTGGACTGAACCTAGTAGTTGTAGTATTCTAATAGGGATTATACAGGCTGCATTTCTCGGCTGGTAAGCTAGATCCTAAAAACCCAAATGCAATTTACTTAAAGAGATGCCCTCAATTACATCACACTTTCTTATAAATGCAAAGGCAAATATATGTCTCTATTTTTTATTTTTTATTTGTAACATTTGCAAGTACACAAAAAATACCAAAATTGACCTTGAGTCAAACAATTAGTTTATACACTTAATCTTCTAAAATCTTCGACATTGTTACTTAAGGTGTAGATACAAGTATACCATACAACCATAAGTATGGTCACCCATAATAACACTTACAGCTCGGCAACTTAGGAATCAAGAGTCCACCACCCATAAAGGAAATCAAAAATTCAATGGGTGTACATCTATTATGACCACATGGCTATTTAGGTAGCTATCCAATTATTAAACCTTAGGGACATATAAAGTGCATAAGCAACCACATGCCCACTACTGGCTAAGCTCATCCAACCACATGATCAAGCGACTAGGGTCTGATTAATCTAACAACAATTGCCTATTGGCTTTGTTGTAAGGCCAATGCAACGAATCAAAATTAGATATGTAGAAGTGGTTGCATACTAGGAACACTTTAAAGCATGAGGGTTTAAGAATTAAATTGATTCGATGCTTGCAAATAGGGAAACATATAATGGGTACAACATAATTATACAACTATAGGAATAGTTGCACATAAAAATACTAAACCTCAATAAGTAGCAATAACACCCATTGTTGGTTATATTTATTCAACCACACAATTAAGGAACTAGGGTCTGAACTCAACAATAATACCATAAATAGCTTAGTTTGAAAGCCCATGTGACGATTCAAAGTCACATGTGTAAAGGTGGTTGTCTACCAAGAACACTTCAAACATCAATGGCTCGATACTCAAACAAATTTGACACCTACGATGAATGAAACACATTATCACCCGACTATAAGGGTAGCTATAAGTTGAACTATTAAATATCAAGATATATCTGTATTGATCTTGATTAGTTCATCACATGGTTCACACTCAAAAAGTCCATAGCACCCTAATGACAACAGGCCAATGACTTAGTTTGAAGGTCTATATAGTGAATCTAAAAACTCATAACATCCCAATGACGATAGTCTAATAACTTAGTTGGATAGTTTGAAAAGCAAATCAAAGTTCAATATGCAATAATGGTATGTAGAAGCTACAAGAGAACGAACATGGAATGGAAGCAAACTTTTCTTCTTGCTTGAGCTATACAACAATGAAATGGCAATTTTGAGCCTACAACTCGATCTTGAGTCCACGAATGGATCTAGAGTCTACAACTTGTTAGAAAGTTTATAACTTAAACATTATGCTTTAACGGCAGAGGATTCAAACTTATTATTAATCTAGTATGCATATAAGAAGTCTACTGAGTTACCAGATAAAGGTACGTTCAATTAATCAAACTATCAAAATTACACCTTACTTCTTAAAAATCAGAATCGAGTGGAAAGGGATCATATGAACCCTTCAACTTAGAAGAACTTGCAGCCATTGATCCAAAGGTTACAGGCTCACCGAAGTCTTAGACAACTATTGCATTGGTTACCTCTGCAACCTAAATGAAAGTTTAGTGTAATTGGAGGCATAAGCCTCATGAAAGATGTTTCAACATCAGCAACCATGGCCTCTATAGCAATGCCCATGTCTTTAATAGCAACGTGTCTCTCCTGAAAAATAGCGACCTCCTTTTCCACCACAAGGGAATGGCCAATAACTTCTTTAGAGATCGTGGACAGCTATAAAGTGATGATGGATGAGAAGTTATGCTAGAAGGATTGAAACTGGCACCACCACGATCAACTTGTCCACTACTCATGGAAACCAAAAGGCCCTACAAACAACAATATAGCATTCCTACGGGGAAGAAACTCTCTTCTAAAGGAGCAATTTAAAAGAAAAAGTCTAGAGAGAAGGAATTTGCCCGACACCGAAGAAAATGAGTGTCGAAGAGTTCCGGGTGGCCACTTACTAACAGCCATCCTGAAAAAGAACAAAACGTTGAGGGAAGAAATAAGAGAAAGGTTAACTTGCCCACCTCAACTTGGCTGATACAAAATAATGGGGCTATAGAAAGTGTCAAGCAAATAATCCCTTCATCCTCCTAATCTCCAATCTGACCTAAACAGAATGGATTTGAAATTGAGAAAAAGATTTCAAGTCAGCCACATCCGGATGACCCACTTAGAAAAAAAAGTTTGGATCCAAGCAATCTCAAGTCAAGGACAGAATAAAATCGTTTAAATCAAACTAAGATCAGATAGTAATCTGACAGGCAACTTTAAATTTTGAATTCAACTATTGAGATTGGGGAACTAATGTTGAGTCCGGCTAAAACTCAAGCTAACCTGAATCCATCAGCCTTAGTAGGTGATCGAGATGATAAGTCTAAGTTGTCAGATATTGAACCATCAACCACCAAATTTAGGGATTGGGCCTTCATCGGTTAGCTTAAATTTGAAAACTTTAACAACAAGTTTGATGACCAGGTGACTATAAGAGTGGATGATCAAGCTACCGAAAAACTAAAAGTGTCAAATGGCTGCCACTTTAAAAGCTATCCAATGAAAGTAGATCAAAATAGGCGAGTCAAGAGGGCAAACTATCAAACTAGGTAGCCAATTGTATGTATCTAACTATTTTTTGATCCCTTGAAACTTACTCATCAGTCAAGTTAGACAATCAGTCTATTGGAACTAACAAAATCATTTTGGAAAGGTTGGCATGAAAGGAGACTCCACGTCAATTCAATCTCCTAAAAAGACTTTCAAAACTATTCACTAAACTTACGTCAATAAATTTGAAAGTTAGATCCTGAAATCAATAAAATATGACCCACTATTAGGTTTTTAATTAATAAATTCATCTAGAACCAACCACTAAAATATGTTCATAGATTTAGACCGTTAATTCTCAAAAAACAATCTTTCTAGAAGGAAATCCACTACTGCATACCTATTTAAAACTCCTCGGAAGTAGAATGATCATTTACAAGAGGTTATTCCACTAAAACTCTATAAGTATACAATATCTTAACTCAATACGGACACTTTCTAATCTTGGAATCGATGACATCTTTAATTTGATAATCTAATCATCTTACAATCCAGAACTTTTTGATAAATCTTATAATTACTACAATCTCTAAAATTTAGCATCGTAGCACTTAAACTTGCACATTAAAAAAGTCTAAAACTTACCATCTAGAATACCTCCTACCAAAAAAATTGCTGTCAAAGTCTAATCCTTTACTCTCTATCTTTTCCTAACTTATTTCTTGAGAGTTGATAATAAGTTAAATATAGTAGGATATTCCAATGAGTCTGTCCCGACCCCCTAAACTTTCAATTAGGTTATAGTGTACAAGATTTATGTTAAAAAGTTTACTTCAAAATCTCACGAGTTAGAATACAAATTCCAAAGTACGCATTACTATAAATATTGCCATGCCTTAAATGTTGTTTTATATGAGTCAATATCTTACCCGTATGGCCCATCTTTTTCATTTCTTAGGTAGCAGATTGCTCCATCCCATCTGTTGGATGTGTAAATTGGATCCCAACCTAACACATTTCAACCAACCAGAAGGAAAGTACCAGGTTAGAGACAAGACTATGTGTCTGGCATACAAATATTCCATTATTCATCATTATAGTATATGTTATTTTAATTATTATAAAGAATATTTTACTAATAGTTTGTTCTACTTGTTCTATGGTATTCATTATTAGGTTTGCCTACATTTGTGATAAAACTGAATGTAATTTTGATAATTTTGTTACAGCTAAACTAGGATATGATGAACTATTTTTTTAATGCTAAGCTCTTGATTTTTTTCCCTAATTCTCAAGGAAGCTTTTCACATCAAAAAATATTTGTTCATTTATTTTTTAATTATTATTATTGCTCGGGTTATCAAACCCCATGCATATGAACTCAAACAAAAAGTTCAATCGTCAACTTTATAAAGATTTGTTCTCAAATTTATACAGGCGATATAGATGAAGTGTCGATGAACCGATCCTAAAAACTAGGATATCATATAACATCGTTTAATATTAAAATATACAAGATTTTCAAAGACACATTTTACTTATTAATAATATATATTCAAATGATGTATCATCTATATTTGTCAATTTTTATGTCAAACAAACTAGATAGAGTGATAAATGAAATACCAAATTATTTTATTTTTTTAAAAAAAAATTAAAAAAATATTTTTTCAATACCACTCTTAAAATTTATTTTAAAAATATTATATGTTTTAATAATCAATAAATATAATAATTTTTTTATGATTAATGATATTATAAAATATTTATTTATAAAAAAAAAATAATTTGAAGGTACAAGGTTTACCTAAGAAGAAGAATGATGCTCCCAATCAAAGAACCAACCACTGAAATGGGTACCAAATAATTTACTGAATTAAATATTTCAAAAAAGATGTGTGGGTGGTATTTTAAAATATAAATTTATTTTTAAATTTTGTCGATTAATTTATAAAATTTTAAGGTGGTATATTCCTATAATAAAAAATTAAAATCTTTAATTTATTAATTATATAAATAAATTGATCTATCAACAGTAATCTAATATATATATATATATATGTCGAATTTTAGAGATTCTTTTTTTCTCAAAAAGAAGGAAGATTCTATTTCTATAAGTTTTATTGTTTAATTAAAATTTAATAGTTAATATTCAAATATTAAAAATAGTCATATTTTTTAAAAATTAATTTTATAATATTAATATTTATTAAATATTAAATCTAATATATAAAAATTTTATTAAAAATAACTATTTAAAAATATTCTTTAATAGTTAATTTTAATTATTAAAATTTTTAATTTAACGATTAAAATGAGAAAGACATGTGCTTAAATATTATATGAAATTCCTTTCCGCATTGTATTTAATTTGTATGTGACACTTGGCATAGCATTAAAATTCATTTTATTTTAACATGGTCTCAAAAAGGATAAAATATTATGCACTCAAAAATCATGAAAAATGTTTTTGATTAATCGGATATTAAAAATATATATTTTAACTAATTATTGTTTCATTTAATACTTGTTCCTTTTTAGAATAAATCATTCAAGTGTTCTAGAAAACCTTTTAAATATATTAAATAAATAGGTATGTTTTATGAAAATAGAAAACAAAAATTTATAATTTTAATACATATAAAAAATTTTATATTTAGATCTGAATCATTAATCATTATCGTTCACATAAATATAACATAAATTAAAATATAAAAATAGAGTAAATATAATATTTTATTTATAATGAAATAAATAAATTTCATTTCAAATAATGAAAAATACTCTTTTAAAAAATAAATAATAATAATAATAATAATATATTTATTGTCAGAATATTTGTCAATATTAAAGAGCGATCTAATCTAACAATACACAACATACCAAAAACCTAATGAAATATTGACATTAATAATAAAATCAAAATGTCCACTTTACCCCCCTCCGGCTACTCCACTTTCTATTATTTGTGTAGTTAGGCTAAAGATAAAGGTTTTTACTACTTCCACCGTTTGAAAGAGATATTCTTGAGAAAGAGTGGGGACCTAACTGTCCCAAAAAAGAATAAAACTTTTTTTTTTTTGGAATTACGTGACTATTTTCAATAAAATAAATGTAATAATTGAGTAAAAATAGTTAAATTCATAAAATATAAGCTAAAACTGACCTATCCAGCCGGTGGCCAGTCACCAATGCTGAGACCCTAAGCTTGAGTTGACGGGAAAAAAATAAATAAATAAATTTATTGTTGGTTAGATAATGAGTGATTTGGCTATGAATCCGTCTTCCTTGCAAGATAAGTTGGGGAAATTTAAATTAACATTTGAAAAAAAAAATATTTGAATATTATTTTTTGAAATTCTAACAACGACGATCTGTCATCGGATACTGAAACCGGACCTAACTCAATAATTAGACCATCCAAATGACTTTAATGTCCCCGGTGACAATGGGGCGACGATAGGGGCAAAACAGGGATGCTGTTAACACGTCGTTCTAATTTTTTTGCCAGATAAAATTAAACTTGTTCATTTATTTTTTAAATAAACTTTATAAATTTAATTTATGGAAAGATATTTTATTTTTAGATATAAATTTCATAATTTTATTTTAAAGATAAATATTAGTTGTCTTTTTTTGTAAATAAGTCAATTAAATTAAAATTAAAAATATATAAAAATTATATTCTAACTTTAAGTGTTATACCGACTTAGAGATAAAATATAAACGTTAGGGTATATTCCGAGCACCGTCACAAAACATTCCATGAAACTGAAATAAAAATACAAAAAAAAAAGTCAGCCAATTTGCCATCAATCAAACCACCGCTTGCCTTTAATCCAAACCGGTCAAGTGAACCATAACCAAACCAGGATCCTCAGATATATATAAAAAAATTAATATATTATATTGTTAACTTAATCTTTCATTCTATATTTTTTGTAAATAAAAAGAGAAGAAGATAAAAAAAAAGAGTTTAATTTTTTTAAAAATAAATATTATAAATATTCTGAATTTAATTTTAAAAAAATATTTTAAAAAATTAATTGTACCTCATATAGAAATTTAAACTAAATAAAATCGCATCTTAGTTATATTTTTCGTAACATTTAAAGAAATTTAATATAATTATAGAAATAAATTAATATAACTATTAAATTTGAAGTTATGCCTTAGGTAAAAAAATTATATTGAAATAATGAATAATATTTTTTAAACTAAAAATTATATTATAATAGGAAAATAAAAACATAAAAGTTTATTTTTTAAAAAAGTAGTAAAAGTGAACAATATTGTTGAGTCCAATCTCGATAGAGCCTAGAACTCGCAAGGCCTAACCTAGGAAGCGAGAGCCCAAATCAACTATTCAGCCCAGAACTCTAAGCAGCCCACGTGACGACCCAACACCTGCAGCCAATCAACGCTTCCTACAACTCATTAATGCGATTGCGCCGTTCTCTACAACTGATTAGCCAATTCCCATGTGAAAGGTAGACCAAGCGTAGCTAGCGATATACGATAATCTTCTCACCGCCACAAGCCGACAATTAACATTACCGATTGACCCAAGCATATCAGCGGCTAGCGAATCCCTTCAATGGGGATTCTTACGCCCAAAGCTCTACTCCCTAAAGCCTATAAATTCTCTTTCCTTCTACAGAAGAGGGGATCAATTCCAAATCTGAAATTTGAGCCTGGCGTTGAGAGAGACGGCTTCCACAAGCTCTGTTTTCAGACTTATGACCAGCTCTCATCCGCCACGTCCTTTCACAAGCTACCAAAGTTAGTCGCCTATCGCGGTGCATACAATGAGCCAAGCTTCCCACCAATCGCTCATTGAGTTCAACTCTCATATTTATACACTCCTATCGCACACTCATTATATTTTCACGTACCTCTAAGCGTGCGTCCCCTCTTTTCATTCATTGCAGAGAGATACTAATTTGAGTATCGGAGTATTTTCGATAGAAGAAATCCCGCCAACATCTTTTTTATTAGTTGTATTGTACAAGTTCAAAGTAATAAGTGACAGAGATCGGATCGCTCATGATCACCTCCGGATGACGAGAAATTCAAAAAGTCCATAATCCATACGACAACCAAAAATTTGGAACACAACACATATAATGGGGCTCATCGATCCAAACCCAAAGGGTGAAAAATCAATATGGTCAATAAATATATAAATTCAATCAAAATGTAGTTTTTTAAAATGGTTGAAACATTTTAAGCTATCCATTTTAGAATAATACTCCATCCTAAATTTTACAAGGGGTTTAACTTTGATGATTTAAATAGTTATAAAAATTGAAAAAATATAATTTTAAAGTTCAACAAAATATGTAAAGTTTATATATGCCAATATATATAAATAAAATATGAAAAATAATAATAACAATTAAATATAAAAATGGCAAAAATATCAATATATTAATAAAAATATTTAAAAATATAAGAACTAATAATTAATAAAAATGTTACAAATAAATGTTGAATATCAATAGATCGTGTTATTAATGTTTCACTATAGCCCTATACTTTATACTATTATTCAAAATTTATAAATTTGATTATATATTATTTTTTATAAGTAAGGTTAGATATTATTTTCTAACCTATAAATATTAAATTAAAGATAACATTAAATTTAATCTTTAATTTATAAATAATATATTTAAATATATTCAATTAATTTTGTATAATGGTTTTTATCTAATTAAAATAAAAAATTTCATAATAAATAATACATATATAAAATTTTCTAAATGGGGGGGGGATTAAATAATCTTTATAAATTTTAAAATGGAGTTATTATCAAATAATTATATAACAATGACATGTAAAGTTAAATATTTAAAATTTTTAATATATATGAGTAATATTATAAAATCAAGTATAAAGCTTTAAAATATCATGATCCTCAAATGAAATAGACATGCATACAAAATAAAGGGTAGAAAAAAGATAAAAAGTTATATCCATACATGCTTAGATAAGGAATAAGATGATTAATCTCACAATTTCAATAACAAAATAAAAAAAAAAAGATTTATATATATTTGTCTTAAGTCAAATATTAACAAGATCTATCCTAAAATAAATTTAAAATTAATTTTTTTTTAATTTTTTTGTCCATTCTTTCTCTTATCTAATTTTCTCTCTCAAAATTTAATAAAAAATCATCTAAAAATCACAAAACTCCGCTCATATAGTCACGCTGGTGCATAAGCGTCGCACCTAAGCTCATTAGGTGTAAAGACAAAACACGTGCATGCATAAGTGTCATATATCTACACACGAGTATCATATATTTTGTTAAGTTATGTACAAGCCTTATCCATTTTAGTAATCCATACACGAGTTCTATATACTCTGCTAACTATACATGACAACTGTACTTGTATAGGTCAGATGCCGATCCTTTTTCTCAATTACTTAATTTTCTTTTTCAACACACATTTATCTTTAATAAATCTTTCAATACTAATTAATTTTAACATTATAATATATAGATTAGAAATTAAATTTTACAATTGCCCCACTATTCTTAAATTGTTATATCTCTTTAGTAAAAAAAAACTCTTATATTTATTTAATAATTAAAATTAAAAATTAAATAAATAATTAATTAAAATTAAATATCTATCTAAATTATTTTATATAATTTATTATTTATTAAAATTTTAAATTCGAATAGTGGGTGAATATAAGAGAATCAATAATTAGCCTTCGCAGCACTCCTTTTTATTCTCTGCTGTGGGCGTGTTGGGTTGTCTTTGTCCTCTCCCTTCTCTCTCCCGCGGCATTCCCCTGCCTCTCTTTATCTTTCTGACACATCTAAGTACAGAAGTCGAAGCAAACCATGACAGATCGAGTCTACCCAGCATCCAAACTCAACCCGCCACCATCGCAAACCATGAACGGCAACACCACCACTCCCGCTACCAACGGCGCCGCGAACCAGCGATTCCCCGCTGCCAAATCCCAGCTCTACAATCCAAACCGCCCCCGCCTCACCTACCGCCCCCAACCCCGCGAATCCCGCCGCTGCTCGTGCCGCCGATTCTGCTGTCTCTGCTTCCTCTACACCCTCATCTTCCTCCTCTGCCTCGCCCTTCTGGTCGCCATCGCCGCCTGCATCTGTTACGTCCTCTACCATCCCAAGCACCCAACATTCTCCGTCTCCTCCCTCCGAATCTCTAGCTTCAACCTCAGCTCCGCCGATCCGACGACCTCATACTCCCATGTCACCTCCCGCGTCGACGTCGTTCTCTCCGCCAAGAACCCCAACAAGAAGCTCTCCTTCTTCTACGACCCCTTCACCGTTTCCCTCTCTTCCGGCTCCGTTGACCTCGGAAACGGCTCGTTCCCGGCGTTCACTAGCGCGCCCGGCAACGACACCATTATGAGGTCGAAGGTGTCGAGTGACCCGGCTAAGAGTCAGGACTCCGACTCAGCGACTGAACTGAGGTCAGATCTGAGCAAGAATAATGGGTTTCCCATCGGCATACAGCTGGACACTCGAGTAAACGTCAAGATGGGGAAATTGAAGAGCAAAAAGTCGGCATCAGAGTTTCCTGCGACGGGATCCGCGGATTTGCACCCAAAAAAAGCAGCGGCAAAACGCCGACGGTGTCGGTGGCTTCCATATCTGATGCCAAGTGTAAGGTCGATCTGAGGATCAAGATTTGGAAATTCACTTTTTAATTGGCCAATCACAACCGTTGAATTTTTCTTATTTCTTTTCTTTTTATTTTGGCTTGTGAATTCACATTTTCCCGCTTTATCACGTATATTCTTTTTTTTTTTCCATCTCTGTTTTTTTTTTTTTTTATAAATAAGTTTTTATTTTTTTTCAATATATTGTTGTGGTAATCGAAGTGATGAAATTAATTTCCGATCATTTTCTTTTTTTTTAAAAAAAAAAAATGGGGGCACTTAGTAGGAGGAAAAAAGAAATTATATAAAAGCAAAAAATCGTCTCCTGCATTTTGATTTTATTTTTCGAGATGAACTTACAATACCTCCCAATTGTTATGCTAGATTATAAAGATCATTTAAATATTAATTGTTGTTATCAATATTCAAATCAATCACGAAAATTGTTGACAATAGTCTTAAATTTTCTTTTATTTTACTAGATGGATTGTTATATTGTAAAATTTATCAAGAAATTAAAAATGAGTCGTCTGGCTGGTTCATGAAATTCAATAAAA
Organism: Nepenthes gracilis; assembly: GCA_033239525.1. Taxonomy (NCBI): domain Eukaryota; kingdom Viridiplantae; phylum Streptophyta; class Magnoliopsida; order Caryophyllales; family Nepenthaceae; genus Nepenthes; species Nepenthes gracilis. The sequence continues at coordinate 14,111,150 of BSYO01000001.1, forward strand.
TTTAATTGAAATACGAAAGTATTATGGGTAGATATGGTTATAAAATTAAGTTAGATTGATTTTTTTTTGGATAAGATTCAATCACAGTATTAGGTTTGGGTGACTTAACTTGATTTATAATTTGCTCTTGTAAATATATTGATGGGTTTGGATTTATTTTGGGCCGGCGTAGACCGAGTCCAATCAGCAACATGGCAAGGGACCCAACAAGTGATAGGTCCAGCCTTAACAAGAAGGGCCTTCCGACCTAGCCTAAGGGCCATAGCGGCAATCAGAGCAAGGCTCATTAAACGATGGACTCAGGCAACTTGCGTCAATGGCCTAACCGACAGCATAGCCAAGTCGACCAATTAGGAAGACCCTTGGGTAGGTAGCCTGTAATGCCCAAATATTTTTATAAAGAAAATTTAAATTTAATTGGGTGAAATTTGATTAAATATATATATATATATATAAACGTTTACGTAATAGTAATAATAATAGTAATAATCATATTAAGTAAATTAATAAACTAACAAATCCCCTGCCCACCTCAGCACTTCTCGATCCTTCCTCTCTGCGTTTCATCGTCCCCACGTTCTCCCTCTCTCCCTCGTTCCCTGTTTTCTCTCTCGCAACGGCCTCCATCGTGGCCGTTCTGTCTAACGCCCAATTCCCCTTATTTCCTCACTGTTGCGTCTCCAGGGGTTATAAAACCCAAATGTTGGTGCGTGTTTGGGGACGAATTGAAAGGCAAAAAGGAGGTGCTGCGAGGGTGAGCCAGAAGCAATTAGTGCTTCGAGACTTCATTTCTGAGGCGTCTTCTTTTATCGCCGTTGTCGAATTCGTCGCTGCCGTGCCTTGTTCTACTGAAGCCGACTTCCCAAATCTGAAGCCGAAACCGGAGCCGTAGTAAAGCTAAACCCAAGCCGTGTTCTGGAACCGTAAAATCAGACAAGTGAATTTCCATGTACTGTCATTCTTCTCTAATTTGCAAGTGAATCCTATCTACTGTCATTTCTTCTCTAATTGCAAATGAAATCTCTCCTCTGTCATTTCTCTTCAATTCGCAAGTGAATACCGTTTATTGTCATTTCTCTTCAATTCGCAAGTGTTCCTCTACTGTCGTTCTTCCCTAATTTTGCAAGTGATTTCCCATTTTGTTGTCATTTCTCATCTTGCTTACAATTCGTTTCTTGTTTCCCTCCATTTCCTTGATGCTAATTGAAATTGGGTATTATTTAGTTGTTTGTGGGTGATATGGAGGAATTCGATGACAACGGGTTGAAGAAATGGGGAAAAACAGAAACGCGGTAAAGATGTCAAAAGACCCGATAACTTAAGGGTGCTAGATCAAATTGGGGCATAATAATTAGTGAAGTTATACTATAAAATTTATGAAATTACTTGTGAATCATGAAAGTTGGGACTTTTCCTATTTTTCGTAAGAATCGGCATATGGCCTGGAGAACAGAGCACCTGGCTTTGTTGTGTCACTGTCTGAGTTCGGTGATGAAGATGGTGATGCCATCATTGCGTGTAGTGAGCCGAGGGTGAGGAGGCGGTGGTGCTGCCATGCGCCGAGGCCTGTGGGTTGACGGTGTGGGTGTGGAGAAGCAGCAGAGCTGCTGTGCATGGGTGTGCTCCGTGTGAGCTGTGTGTGTGTGTGTGTATGTGGAGAGTACAGCAGGAAGTTGCTGCGTGAGGCTGTGTGTGCGTGATGGGCTGCCGGGATGAGTTGGGCCGTGGGTTGTATGTGTGTGTTGGGCCGTGGGCCCAAGTGTGTGTGTGTGGGTTGTGAGTGTGTGTGTGGTGTTGGGCTAGGCCCAAGTATGTGGGTGTGTGTTGGAGTGTGTTGGGCGGGGCCCAAGTGTTGGTATATGTGTGTGTATAAGTGGAAATTGTGTGTTTATATATATATATATGAAGGTATATGTATATATAAATATTGCTAATTAAATTGTTGGAACTTTATAAAATTAATTGAGGATAAAATTTGAAATAAATTATATTGTTGGCTTTAGTGGTAGGCATCGCTCCGAAATAAAATAAAAAGAATAGTGAGGAAGTTGAACTGATTATATTTCGATTCTTGTAATTCCTTTGGATGTTTTTGAGATACATTTCTTTGTGTTCAATTTAATGGTGTGAGTACGATCTGGTCAGCACCGAACGACGTTCTGTCATTGAGATTGTAAAGCATTCTTTACGTTATACTCGGTGTGTGAGTAATTAGTTTGTTGGCTTCTTACGGTCAAGGTTGAGGAGAGTGCGTGAAAACATTGAAGTATCTGGTCGAATGGGAGGGATTGGTATTTTAATGTGGTATACACTTATCCGATACTGATTTCCGTATCCTGATGGATGGAGGTACGTTGCCTAGTGTGGCGGGATGCTTATGGCCCTGTGAATATCGTAGATCATGATATCGAGAATATCATGGCGGGAAATGCCGGCTTTAACGTGTGAGTTGTCTTCCGTACTGGTAGAGTCGGAAGAGGAGCATGATGTTGAGCATGCTCGGGAGATGTCTGTACTTTGTGGGGTAGAGTCTCTGTGGACCATGGATTTGGTTGGAGGTCAAACTTGCGAGTATCAGGTAGCTCGTGCAAGTACCCAGCTGTTGGGGAATATACGCAACCTTTGGTTCACAGCGGCGGAATAAGATCCGGGTGATTCCTTGAGATATTCTATGATTATGATTACCACATTTGCTGTGGTGGCAGTATCCTTGTGTGGATCCTGTGATATTCGAATTCAGTGGAATCCATGTTGTTTTACTATCATGAGTATGCTGGTCGTTCTCGCTGACATATGGATCGAAAAAATCCCTAATCATCGTTGATGTCGGATTCCAAGGGATTTCCATTGTTTATTGGCACTCTTGTTATTTTTGGATGTTCGGGTCTTGTGGGATCCATTTTCCTAGAGTCGTATTTACGACGTGTTGTAATCTGTCTTGGATATGGTAGGTTGTCAGAGTATGTTGAGACCTTGGTAGATGGTATTCGAGATCGTTATTGTTGTTAGCGTTTTTTATTATATCACTTGCTGGACTTTTGGTCACCCTTGTGTTTTCTTGGCTCCAGATTGAGTAGACAGCTTCTAGTTTGGAGGAGACACATCTGTGTTACAGGAAGAAGTTTCGATAGAGAAGATGGTTCTAGTAGCTGGATGATGAGATTAAACTATTATTGAGATTCATGTATTTTTATTTTGTTGGGATTTATTATGATGTAGAAATTCAAGTGAATGAAATAGTTAAAATGTGAAATTTATGTTATTTGATTTTAAATTTTTAGTCCGCGTGAGCGGCTCGAGCCACGTGTTTGAATATTTAAGCTTGGGTCGTCACATAACCGGCAAAGTGGTTAGAGTATATGCGTCCAAAACGCCACCTAAAATTGCCAGATGATTGCATCAAGGGACAACTCGCAGCCACCGTATCACAGCAAGGCGATGCCTGACATAGTGGCTCCCATCAGCATCCGTAGCAGTTAGTGAATCCTAGTCGGATAACAATCAATCGCTTTGGTGCTAAAGTTTTTCCTACAACGTATTATAAACTCTATCTCCCCTCGAGGAGGGGAGAAGACTTTGGGTAAGAGAAAGTCCTAAAAGAGAGAAAGCAAGCTACGAGAAGGAGTGGCATAGCGAGATAATGCTATCCGGTGAACAGCTCTCAAGGATAAAAAAATCTGAGTAGGGAGCGACCCATAGTGGAGGGATGCCCCTGGATGAGGTTCAAATGTCTGCCAGAAGCTAGCCCCATTTTCCAGTGCCATTCTCCCGCGTTCTTGGTGAGCCACCCCCCTTTGTCAGGCCCACCTACAGGAGCACATTCCTTCACCAAGTGAGCCATTCTCTACGACTGCATTTCTAGTAAGTCACTCCCGATCGAGCGCACCCATAGTGAACCGCTATTCAATTAGACGCATTACTAAGCCATCCCTAAGTTGAGCGTGCCAACGGAAGCGTAGCTCCCCGCCTAGTGAGTCATTCTCTGTAAATGCATATCAAGTGAGCCACTTTCTACCATGTACACCCACGGCAAGTCACTCCTTAATCGGACGCACGTCAAATCCGTCCTTCAATCGGGCGCACCCTAAAGCCACCCGAACCTACAGGAACCAGGCCTCCTCTCACATTCCCCATTTACATACAACGTTGTATCTTCTAATATCCTCTTTACATCTTTCCATTTTCAGAAAAAATCTATGATTTGAGCGTTGGAGTATAGATTTGAGAGTGAGTCTCGCCAATCATATAACCTCTTATTGTGATATGTGGTGTGTAGGTTCGAATTTAGTAGCGATGAAAATCGAACTCACTCCAATTCAACTTGTAATAGAAGAGTGGAAGACTTCCCAATCCATACAATAACTCAATAATTAGGGACGCATCATACATATTTATTGTTTAAATAAATATTATGATTAAAATTTTAATTTAATAAATTTTATTTTTATATAATTAATAAGTAATTTTTTTTATAAAAATATATATTTATGTAATATTTTTATATTAAATATTATAAATTTTAAAATATTATATTTTTTGTATATTTTTATATAGATATAAATTTTAAAAAAATATACTAAAACTTAAAAAAAAATGCCAATGAATTGGTTTTGTTTTGTTTATCGACGGATATGATTAAGTCTTTTAGTTAGCTCAAACAATTAAGCACTATCAAATCTTATTTGACTTATTGATATTGTTGCATCGCAGGATTTGATTGTTGTACGGATGAAGAAACTTGTTTGTCAGTCTTCTGAATTTTCGGTCTCTGTAAGTTCTTAATCAAATCCTGTGCAATTACAAACAATAGTCAAAAAATTAGTGGGACCTGTTTCTCAGTATATCCTTTGATGTTCAATCACTATTTTCCTTAAATGTGAAGGAAGAGATGAAAATATTAAAGTGTGAAGAGTTTGAGGAGTTGCGCGCTTAACGTCTTGATTTTAGAAAGAGAAAGAGTTGTGCTTTAGACGTCTTATAATACTTTATTTCAAAAGACTCTTGTTGTTCAAGTCCAGATGTATTCTTTGAATGAAGATGATTAGTATTTATAGATGGTAGATGACGGTTAATCATTAGGAGGTTAACCCTCGTTTTTAACAATGACAGTTGTAACTAATAACTGTTGTCGTTTGTTAAATACCCGCCTTAGTCCGTTAAATAGACTACGATCATAATGACTGAAATGGGCCGTGGGCCATGTGGACATGATAGGCTACTTGGATGTATTAGGCTTCTCGGACGTAATGGGTTGCATAGGTTTACGGATCATTGACTTCAATTCCTTGGCCTACAATTATATTGGACCTTCTTATCTGGGCCATTGGGTATTGTACCCATCAGATGTTAAATTTTTATTCAAACCCAATTTATATATAATTTAAATTCAATTTTGTTCATTTCTAAATTTTTATATAACTAATAATTAGCTATCACGCCAAATAATTTAATTCTATTACTTGATGTTAGTGAAAATTAGATTTTTAATTTATATTCTAATTCCATAGAATTGAGAAATAACACATAATAGTTTTTTTTTTATAATTTTTAATGCTAGAATATAAAATTATAATGTTAAGATTAAAATAATCTATCAATTAAATATGATAAAATTAAACAAGTCAAGATCTATTGACAATATATTTTTAATTGTTTTGGGTAGGTATATATGTGTTGATCATAATTTTATTTTTTATTGAAAATCATATGAAAATATTATAAAAAATTTAAAATGTCATTATTACAATAAATATTATTGTCCAAAGATATATATATATATATAAATATTATTTATATTCATAAATGATATTTTAAAAAACTACATTATATTAAATGTCATCCATTAAAAAGTTATATTTTTTTAATAGACTACTTATTTATTTATTTAGATAAATAGATTAAAAAGTTAATCATATCTCAATTTTATATTTTCTCTTATAAATATACTTCTTTATACAATTAAAACAATAGAATTTAAATTTTACCAAAATTTAATCCTAACATAATTAAAATTAGACATGTATCTTTAAATTTTAATTCTAATTTTACGATCCAAAGGACCCTTAATCACTTTTCCTCTTCACTATTAAACAGAAATGATAAGGGAATGCTTCCAAAAAAAAAAAAAAAAAAAATCCATGGGAGGTTCCTGCTGGGGCCAACTCACAGGGGCTACTAATTTACAGCTGTTTTGGAATATAAGCGATTAAGCGGCCAACAGTGACTCTGCTACAAAACCATCGAGATACTACTCTCCACACATCAAACCCTAGCCCTCTGCATCACACATCTATACTAATTGAATATACATCGTGTTATCTCTATATTGCAGAATATTTATCGACTGCTATAACTATACCTTTAAAATGGACGACCCAACAAAAGATAATTGCACGCCAGCCCGGAGCAATATCAGTGCTGCTTAGAGACCAGGATCCGAACATAACAAGCATGAAGCACAAGAGCATAGGCAAGGAGAGTATGGCAATGAAAAGAATCCAAATGCACATTTTGCCTGTTTGTTTGCTCAATCTAGGAAATAATGGCACTCCAAACACAAGTAGAAAAGGACACAAAGCAAGCTTGAAACCTTTATGCATCATCAAATCCAGTATGGCTTAAAGATGTGAAACCGAAAACAACACAGAACAGAACAAAACAAAACAAACCAAAACTAAACCAAACCAAGCTATAAGACACCAGAAAACAAGCAAATGATATTGACGGGTCCACCTATGCTATGGGCTGATTCAAATTCAAGCTGGGCTCATCCTTGAGTAAAGACTCACAAGAACTGGAGCCCAAAAGGTCCAAACGATAGGTCCAGGCACGGCAACACACGATGGGCTGGTGAAGGCAGGGACTGGCTAATCTCAATAAGCAATCCCTTACAACACGATCAATCACAGTAAAGGAACCCTCCTACACAACGGCGACAGCTTGACCAGCACAGAGGACACTCACGCGGCAAACGCCTGCCATTGGTGGTCATAGTTAACGATCAGAAAGGACGTTGCTGTTGTTAAGCCATTGCTACCGCCAGCGTGGCTCGACAAGTCACCTACCGAGATGGTCTGGTGAATGTTAGTAAGGACCATCCACGGTTGTATCACCACTGCAAAACAACAACTGACACTGGTGGTTTCGGTTAACGACCTGCGACCCGCCAATCCCGGCACGATAGCTGTCTAAGCTTTGGTGTCAATGCCATGCCAGATCATTGTCTACAAGTATCCCTTCCCTACCGCTGGAAAAGAAAAAAGGGGAAAAAAAAGAGGAGAAAAAAGAGAAGAGATGATCCAAAAGAGAGAGCATTCCTTGTCTCTCCTATTCCTTTAGAGCCGCTCCCCATAGAGTGCACACCAGAACCAAGCTTTCTAGTTTCACTCGAAAGTTGCTCATCGCCGAGTGCACCCACCATAGCCAAGCCCCCTATATCACTCACTTTTTCCACGTGAGTGCATTCACGCATTTTTTTACATCCTTATGCCTTTCCATCCGTTGAGAAAGATTTCTAATCTAAGTATCGGAGGATAAATAAAGGAATAAATTCCACAAATTCTCTGAATTTTTGTTTGTTTGTTGTGTTGTGCAGGACCCAAATTACCAGGACAAAGACCGGACCCGCCTCAATTCAATTCGACGCGAAAGATCAAGTGCTTCCGAATCTGTATAATACCCGAATCTAGGGACGCATCAGATATGTTTCAACACATGATCTTAGACAACATGTTAAAGCTCTCCCTGTGATGCTGGAACTAGAACAATGCAGAACCTGCGTTGAAAATTTTCTGACCCACTCATGAAAAGCATGAGCTGAAGCCAAAAGCATGAAGATGGGCCGTGAACCAACAAATCATAACAAGCTTTCAAATTCTATTGATCGGATGAAGAAAATCCAAGAAAACAAATGAAATTAAAAATTATTAAGTAAATACTAGTGCAGAAAAAGCTCATAGAGTTTTCTTTTATTACTCATCCGTGGGTATTAATCGCCTCCCAAACTAAATTCTTCGGGATCGGGTTAGCAAGATCCCGAGCCTGGAGAGCAGCTGCACGAAGCGTGTTGAGGGTCATGGTGTTGGCCTCCCAAAATGATGCACAATTGTAAGGCAGATTATGCTTCCTGCATAGTTCCTTCACAAAAGGTGAGATGTCTCTAAGGTGGCACCTAGGCAACCTTGGGAAAAGATGGTGCTCAATCTGAAATTGCAATCCACCATGAAACCAATCCATCCAGGATGCGCAAGAGATATTCAGGGACCCATTAGTCTGCTTCTCAAACCAGTCGTTCCCGCTCGGCTGACCGACATAGACGCTTGAGGAGAAATGGTTCAAACAGAATTGAATATGCTGAATCCCAGTAACAACAAAACTTGCTACCACAAAAGCTATCCTCCCCCTCCAATTGGGCATTTGGGAAACAAGAAGTGGGTACCAAATCCAGAACACAAAAATCCCCAAAATCTCTTGACCCCTGTTGGGTACCCTTCTCTTAGACAACAACAGAATGAAGGACTGTGCAAACAGATTAATTCTTGCAAAGCACATAACAGGATAAAATGTCCAGTGTTGATAGCTCACGAGGAACCTAGTCACCGAATCAAAGTTCATCTTCCTCTCATAAAAGTACGATGTCAAGGAGCTAAAGAGTTTGGAAGATACAGCAAACAAGGGCATGTGTTGCAGATCAGGATCGAATTCAAGGCTATTGCAAGCAATGTGATGGGCATTGTGATTCCATTTCCACCAGGCAATGCTGATCCCAGCAAGGCAATTCCCACTCAGAATTTGAGCAAAACGGTTCAATGGAGGGCTGATCATAATTTGATAATGCCCAGAGTCATGCCCAACCCACCCACTCTGAATCCAGAAAAACCCAACCAATCCCCCACAAAGCAAGTGAACCCAGAAACTTTTACAACACAAAACTCCATAAACACTTGAGACGAACAACACGCACATAAAACACATCATGAAAAACACACCGTGCCCTTTCTTTTCATATAAGCCCATTTTGGAGAACTCGGAGGCGAGCTTTCTGTAGTCTTTAGAAACTTCAGAGACTTCATAATCAGAGAGGTAATACCCAGTGAAGAATTTGTCAAGATACTGCCAAGCGGATCCCGGATGGAAAGCCACAAATGCGTCGGTGGCGTCTTGGCCTGCGAGATTCAACAAGGGTAGATCCCCACCAGGGTGCTTATTTGCCCATTCAGAGACATCGTAGATCTTGCCTTGTAGTGAGATCCAAAGATTCCCCCTTTTGTTGTGAGTCCTAAGCTCTTCTTCTCCGACGTACTTCTTCGAGTCCCCCATCGTCAAATCCCTTGGAGAACTGGAAAAAAAGGGATCCATACGAACGGGCAAATTTATTGCTTCATTTTCTCTCTACTAGGCAATTTATAGCCGCCCGAATTCATTTACTTACCCAATTTGTTAATATTTTTTAATTCGAATTTATATGTATAATATCAGTAATATTAAATAATATTTATAAAATACAAAGTTAAAAATGTATATTTATATATATCTTAATTTAAAGTTATAATTATATATATATATATATATATATATATTAGGGTGGAAAAAAATCTTCTAAATTTTATCTTTTATAAATATCCCAATTTTTATAGATTTAATAAGTTTAAATTCAATTAAAACAATAAATAAATAAATATGTGGAATATAGACCAGCACTCTATATATTTTGATATTTCTAAACATTGTTTTGGGGTGACTAAGGTGGATCTTTTATCCTATATATGTGTATTAATACAATGGAATATAATATAAATCAAATTTTATTGCCTTTAAAGTATATATTAAGTTAATAATTTCATCATTAAAAAGTATAAATATAGTATGATCTATTATTTAATAATCATATAAACTTTAACTTTTTAAAAAGTAAAATTATCAAATATATAATGAAAAACAAGGGCTTCGATTTCTCACTATTTTTTGCCTTTGCATTACTTTTCTCTAATACTTTGCTTATAAATTACCCTCCTCCCCCGCCCAAAATTTTATACCCAATGAAATTTGCACCGATATTACAAAATGTATGTGGAGATTTTATTTAAATTAGGCCCTATATATATCTCAAAAGTTATAGCTTTTAAGGATATGCCATTATGACACATTTTAATAATCGAAAAAAATTAATATGCATTTAAAAAAATTATCTGTATATATAATATCAATAATACTATGATATGATATAAAATCTTAAATATATATAATTTTTTTGTTTTATTCATTTTTAATTGAATACAAGCTATTAAGCGTGGAAATTGACATGGGAGACGTACACAATATCGATACGAGGACGTACTATTTTATAAAAATTAATAATACGTAAATTAAAATTAAAATTTATAATTTTTTAATTGACAAATATTATTATTTTATATTAAATTTATGACTATCACTGTTATTTACGATAAAGAAATCAAATCTTTGCTCCCCAAAAGATTAACTGTGTTATCATTTTCATTTGCTTCATCTCTATATTCGTTTTCTTTTTCTCGAATTTAAATTTTATATTTTATGAAAATTTAGTGAAAGAAAAGGGTCACCTATTACAAAAGAAAATCTCTTTTGATTGTGAGATATTGTTGGGAGTGGAGACTATTGACGAAAATAAAATAAAGATATATGATTTAAAATTTTTAAAATTGTAATACAGCTCATATTTTTTAAAATTTATAAAATAGCTCACAATTTTTAAAAAATTATAAAATTATCCAACGTATTCAAAACATATCGGAACATATTCGGAACGTATCAAGACATGTCTGGAGCGTGTCTAGAACGTATCCGAAGCATGTTTGGAATTTGTCAGGAAAAAAAAAATAAATCAACAGGCATCGGAGGGTGTCTAACACGTGTCCCAAAGTATTTGATACGTGTCAAACACCGACACTTCAAATCCGAAAAAATATCCTTTCTTCCTAGAGTGCAAGTGTCTTTACAATACTTCTAATTTTTGAAGTATGATTTAGTTGTGTCCTTTTAAATATATAAATATATAGAAAAATTTTTTAATTTAATGCTATTTGTAGTACATAAAAATATCTTGACATATTTTATCTATCTGTAGCACATAAATCTCTTACTTGATTTCACTGATTATCTTTGTAGGTTCAGTTCTTGTGGATGCTATATTACAGAAGTGGTTGGTTACTGAAGTCGCCTACATGACATCTCTATTTCTGGTTATCGAATAATTTACTTAAAATAAGTACATTCCACAATGCTTTATGAAGCAATTTCCTTCTAAATGTGTGTAAATGTTATTCTTCATTGTATTTTCCTAGTATAAGAAGAAGCTGTTTGGCACAGATGAAGCATTTATTGCTAGTTGTCTTTGTGACTTGGATTGAAGAAAGCAGACTTCATGGAGCTGAAGAAAGGTTTCAGTCAAGTGACATGGCAAATTTATCTCACCGGGTTCATAATGCAGAAGGAGCAAGTGATGCTGCCCCTCTGAGGGAGCTGAATCACCGAGGCAATCCTGAAGAAGTGATAAGAGCTTTTTAAAGTCAGCCTTCTTTGCGTTCCAATCCTGGAGAAGCAAGTGATGTAGCCATCATTGTCTGTCATTTGCATGCTAATCATCAAGAAGTCTTGAGTTCATTTCTTAATACTGAAACTCACTAACGATATTTGGCTGTCAGACGACTAGCCTTCTCCCTACTAAGAAGGTGGACACTATTCTGTCACGGAGTGTGAGATGTGAAACCTGGGTAGAAGTTCACCCGGCAGTCTTTGATGGCCGACAAAGTAAGAGGGTAATGGCAATGTATTTGTCGCTTTCATTCATTGTCACCCTTTTATGTACTATATATATATATATATAATATTTTAGATTTTTGTTTAGATTATTTTAATATTAATTATGATTTTGGATAATTTAAAAGTGATAAAAATTAATAATAATATTGTAAAATTTTGAAGGGAATTAGATTAATTAGTTATTGTTGAGGTGCACCGGCGGGCACCGGTCAAACAAAGGAAAAAAAGAGAAGAGAAACAGAGGTGTGCAGCAAAAGTTGAGAAAAAAGAAGAAAAAACAAAAGAAAAGGGAAAAGGAGGAAAGAGAAAAAAGAAAAAGAGAGAGAGAAAAGGGAGGTGGTGCGTGAAGTAGGGGAGGGAGAAGAAGGAGAAGAGAGAAAAAGGAGGAGAATAGAGGAGGAGAGAGTGGGATTTGGGGATGCTGCTTCGCCTGGCGAAGCAGCGTCCCCTGCTTTTCTCCTCTGGGCCGTCGGATCAAACCGACGGCCCAAATTTTCATTTTTTTTTTAATGTTGGAAACAATAGATCCAAAATCAGTTAACCGACGGCCTGATTTTTAAAAATTTTAAATCCGGCCGTCGATTTTAATGTCAAAATCCGACGCCCCATTTTCAAATAATCTCGGGTCATCATATCTTTGACACGTGGACGGGTCGAGATCGAAATTTAAAAATTTCAAAATAATCCCCTTAATTCGCCTTCCTCCTCCTTCACATTCGAAAACGTTCCTCTAAACCCTAATCCTCTCAGTCACTCTCTCATTTGTCGTCGCTCGCCTTCGCTCGCTTCTCGCTCGCCGCCCATTTGTTCTCGCTCGCCTTCGCCGTTCTCTCTCATCGTCGACTTTTTCTCTCTCTCACTAATCCTCATTGTCGCCGTTCTCTTTCTCTCTCTCACTTTCTCAAGCTCTCTCGTCCCTGTCGCCTCTCTGCATATCTCATTTGATTTTTTTGCTTCACAAAATTTGTGAAAAGAAATATCATCAACATTTGTGCGATTAATAAATTTTTTTTTCAATTACAAAGTTTGAGAAAAGAAAAATTGTAAAGTTTGTTGGCGATGGATTTGGGACCGTGGTCATCGGCGGTGGTCATTGGAGATGGAAATCCCGTTAAGAAATATTCTGTCCATTGCATTTGTGCCGAACGTTGCTTTCTGCGGATGGTGGTCATTGGCGATGGCAGTGGTCGTCATTGCATTTCAAAATTTTTTTTTTTTGGTGTGTTTAGCGTTTTCTCTTCACAAAATCAAAGGAAAAAAAAAGGCAAATTTAGGGTGAAAATCCTGCTACCCGGTCCGTCGTGGTGGAGGGGAGTGGATGCTGGCGGGCATGACGTTAAAGAAAATTACTGAATTTTTCATGCTAATTTGGCCTATCAAACTCATATTTTTTATACTGATTTTCCTTGCCCATGCTTTCATTTTCGGCTGATTTGGCTACGTCGATCTATTATCTCTTAAAAGAACGTAATTGGAGAATTGGTTGGCTCGTTAATTGGTGGTATTGACCATTCGGTGTGCATTTCGTTTATTTTAGGTCTTTTTTTATCCCAAAAAAAATTTAGGCCGTTCGGTGTGCTTCTTCGACACTTTTGGGCTTACTTTCTTTCAAAAAAAAAAAATTATTATTATTATAATTATTGTTTTATTATTTGTTGGTAGATTGGTTGGCCGTGGCTTCTCTACATGGTCTCCTGTTGACGCACCGTCGGCTATTTCATCTGGCTCGGACGATCTTACTAGCTTGTGCGGACTCAGATCTCCTGTCGGACATGGGAGGATCCTAGCCATGGTGACGGTCTTGGGCATCGATCCATTACTGGTTGATTGCCGTTTTGCTGTGACGAGCCGGACTTCAAGATAGTCTGGGAGGGAGCGGATTCTCTTCATTGACCGGGTTGCTATGCTACCGACGCATGGTTTCCCCAAACAAAACAATGTATTGTTTTTTCCTTTCTTTTTGGATTCTTGTATCCCTCTGCTCGAGATATGTCCTAACGTAATTGTTTATCTCTAAACAACAATATTTGGATATTGAACATCTGATGTGTGTTCTTTTAATTGCTTACCAAACCCTTTTGGCATTGCATTCTCAAAAATACCATAACCAAAAAGGGTAGACACTCTAGTCTACCACTTAGGACTTAATTTTGACATACACATTCATTTGCTTTTAGGGCCTAATTTTGAGAATAAATTTACAGCTTTTTATTTTTATTATTTTTATTATTTCTTTTAAATCGAAGAAGAAAGCATTAAGTATACCCTTTAAATCCAAGCATATGTTGACAACTTTATTATTTCTTATTAGATACTCAGGACCGAATAGTGTATACCCAATTGTATAATGTGTAGCTTTGATAAGCCAAGTATATGTTACTATATATAATATGCTTAAATTAACATGCATTATCTCATGAAATTTCAAGAGTTAATCCCGGGGAGACAGGGAGTAGAGATTAGACAATTACTAAATCTTATAATACGGTTAGATAAGCAAATTAATTATATATATATATATATATATATATATATATATGCATGTATATTAAAAGATTATTAACTAGGAGGTAGCTACGGTTTTGAATTATGAGGAGAATCACCTGAATTTTTTTCTCTATTTTTGATTTTTCAGTTAAATTTAAATAAAATGGTCAAAAATCTAATCAGAGAGAGAGACAGTGGTGGAAAAAAAATAAGAAAAAACATAAAATATTACAAATAGATATCTCATATTTTATTTCATTAATCAATTATTCAGTGACATACACAAAATCATGCAATGTGCTGTGACCTCTGGCAGCTTTGTCATTGCAAGGGTTATTGATGAGCAAGTTCATCAAAGAAAATTCATATTGCAACGGTTGTTTGGCCAAGGGGAAATCAAAACAGAAGTGCTGTTACACTACATTCCATCATATGGAACATGATTTAGATGAAAACAACTGCTCCGCATGGCATCCAAACTTCCACAAAACAAGCATGGGGTAAGACTGATAGGATTTTCGATGATGCAAAATTCATATTGCAACGTTGTTATCTTGGTTGATGGTGTAAAAAGCTTTCATGAGTTCTTCCTTGGTGTCCCTTTCTCCCATCTTTGCAGTCATCATGTGATAAAATTCACCAAAATCGATCTTATATAGCATAAAAGACCAAGGGAAGACCCTGCCAACATAAGGGAAAATTAGTTAGCCAATAACAGATCTTAAACTAAGTCCAAAATCCAGTCCAAGCTTTGTTTTATTTGAAGATCATATCAATAGATGGGAAACTTAATTGATAATCTCATAACAGCTATGTAATACTCAGTCCAAATTTTTAAACAAAAAACTAGAAATGCAGAACAGCAGCAAACTTACAGTAGAATCTTACCTGCACCAGTACTATCAGATACACAAGCATGGGAATAATTTCCATCACAATTTAACTTGTTCCCTGTAAAACTGTGGATAAGAAACCAAGAAAATAAGATCATCGACAACAAGAATGAGTTTCTTCTTCTTTTTTTTTTGGAAGGGGGGACTGCTTCCCGAAAATGATGATTATACACCACATTGCATGTTTTTCCATTAAAGAAGAATCCAATTGAAATAAAAGAGGAGCTGGTGGCATACTTGTACTTTGGAATTTCAAATAGTTGCTCAGATATCTGGCCACTGAGTTCATTTGAAGCAAGCTGGCTGCCAAAAGAGATTTTTATCAACGTAACTAATACTTAAAAAAAATAAACATACAACATTAAACATAAAATCATGTTGGTTTCTGAGCACCGTCCTGATCAGGTGTTCATAAATCAGAGAAAATATAGCATAAAAGATAGATACACCTGTGTAAAGTATCACTCGCTCGCTGTTTAAGATCAGAGAAAATCATGTTGGCTCTTCATGTTTAAGATCAGCATCACTCGCTGCAGCAGATGATGATGGGAGCTCCCGTGGTTCATCAATTGCCTGCTGCTGTGCTGTTGTTACAGGGGGCTGAATCGGTTTCTTGAACTAAACCAATATCATCGTCATATTGTCACATCCTTCACCACTAGCTGTGGATGGGGCCAAACACCTATCAAGTACTCAAGGATGAGATTCCATGCTTTAATTTATAGTTTACATCTAATTCTCAAAGAAGATCACTCCCTAACGAAGGGCATACCTCACGCAAATGCTCCTGTGGTTCATCAATTGCCTGCTGCAGGCCATAGAGCTAACAGGGACCTGATCAATTGCCTCATGCAAATGTCAGAGTCCTGGAGATACTCTGGACGGCCTAATGAAAGAAATGCAAACTTCTTTAGTAGGACTGATCAACACCAGCATCATGGAGATGAAAGAGCTGCTGCAATTGACCTTGAAGTGCAGTGGCATTCTCCAAATCATCTGGTTCTCTGGCCGTTGGCCTTAGTAGGAATCGAACAAGCCAGTGAAGCAACCCAGAAACAAAGAAGATGATAGCAAGAACTATAATGATGAGCAGTACACTCAGGCTAATCTTGTTCTCCAGATTGAAAGTAACAGGTTGAAGGTTGGGTGGAGGTGGCGGCTGAGTTAGAAATGGTGGGTGGTTCATCAATGGCGGAGGAGAAGCTTTTTCGTTGATTTTAGTGAACACCCAGCTCAAGATCAAACACTAGAGCATCTTTTCTTTGCCTGCAAATTCAAATTCCTCAACTCAGGCAAGGACAGAATTCTCATTGACAAGGGAAAATAGTGATCTTCGATGCAGGACTAATGAAATCGGTTGATTTCCAAATCTTTAATAGAAGATATCGAAAAAAGAAAAGCATTGTTATCAGCGTGCTTTGGATGCAACAGTTTACTATATCTGCAGGATATTAAAAAACTTAACATCAAACCTTGCTGATGTGATCAGCAGAGTCAAGAGTGATTTTCACTAGAAACCAGTTGGTCTTTCCCCATGAAAACAGGGCAAAGAATATCTATTTTTTAAGGTTAATTTAGGTATTATGATCTACACAAGGGCATCACTAATAGTGGCTTCCTATGTATTGCTTCTTGAGGTCTTTCCTTTCATTCCCATCCAAACAAAAAGAATGCCTGTAACTCCCATTGATAGTGAACTGAAAATATCAAACATAATATCATAAATGAAAGCCAAAAGCCAGGGACCACCGCATCAAAATCATGATGGTACCTCAATAACTAGATCCAACTCTGGTAATAGTTCAATTTACACCTAAAATATATCTCAACTATTATTTTTTACCAGTAGGGGGTAATTTACTTGAAAATATACTTGACTTGTACATCAACCATGATGAGAAGAGAAATTAACTGAAAGCTATTGAAGGATTTAAGAAAACATAAGCAGTGATATATGAACCTACCCCCTCTTTCTTGCTATTTTGCTTCTCTTCCATATCATTAAGAGTTGAATCATTATAATAGTTCATAGCGTTCTATTACTTTGCTATGTTACTCTGAGTCAAGGAAAGTGGGCAAGCTTCAGAAACCATGATTTCCTAGTGGGATTAAATTTTCCACTGAAGCTTCCACAGATTATAATATCTCATGGCAAGTCCAAATCATAATCTTTGCCACCTTAAGATCTAACTTCCTCTTTCACTACATTTATTACCAATAGTAGGAAATAAATCATGAGCACACAAAGAAGGAATGATTCAGCTAGCTCAAGAGGACCTGAAATGAGGAATAAATCACACAGGCCACAATAAACTAGCTCAATGCATAAACGAATTTAATTACAAATAGAACTGAAATCAACAGACAATGAAACCCACCAAGGCATCTTGGAGATTAATCAGAAAGATACAGTAATAATAAACATACAACAGGCTATTTGCTGACAAACATGAAGAGTAGCATTTTTCTTCAAATTTCAGAGACATTATCTGATCACATAGAACAAGAAGGTTGTAGATATTGTCATTGTTAAAAAATGAGAATGGGCAGAGTACCTCTTACGCGGGTTTTTCATCAAGTGTATGCCGATAGCTTGGATTCTCATAAACTCTAAAACTTGGAACAGTTGTAATATCATCATTTGAAGTATCAATATGTGTAGCTGTATACCCTTCGGCATGTGCAGGTCCACACAACGGAGTATGTAATTGTTGTCCCTATGATATACATAGAACATTTCACATAACTTGCCTTTCACGAGTAAAATAAAATATATTCAAATTTAATGATAAGTTTGCCATAAAATCAATGTATGGTATTACTGAACAATGTATTATATGTAATCAATGTATGTTTACCACTAACAACTGCATATATGTCATCGGCGGCTGATATTGTTGGGTTTGAAGCTGTTCTATGGGTGACGCAACATGTAATTGTGATGATGAACTACCTAATTCCTATAAGATGACAAGATCTACATTATCAGTGTAAAGCACATACAGTAAACAAATGTATCAGCAACAAGACGTTATGACAGTTATAATTAATAATGAGCAATATAGTAAATAAATATACCCGCTTCTTGTGTTTAATTTTCTCAAGACAACTTTTAGGTCTTCTTGTTGCATGCCCGCCCAACACGCTTTTTCATTCCTTTGATTGATCCGTCCATAATTTCCTCCGGATGTTCTCCAGGTAAGGCCTCCTTGCTTGTCCCTTCTTCGATATTTAAATTATAAAATTGGCCAACAACATTATTAACTCCTACAACAATCTCTTCCATTTTTCCCGACCACTTGATGTCGATTCCATCCGAATACAATTTCTCATAAAATTATCACCAACCTTGCGAGACCATGAACGCGAATCATCCTCGTTGCTTTGCGTTTCAGTTGTAACAATGGATTCAATACAGCGTTTTTCGTTTCTAGTCCACCTCCTCATAATGTAGTGATCGGAAATTTCAATCAAACCATGAACATTAAGAACTACAAACGCATGAACACACAATATTCCAACACTTTGAAATCTTTTACAACTACAATCAACGTTCATACTCAATTCATCAAATATAACTACAACCTCATTCCTCGAGTCCGTATAATAAACCATTACATGCATGGGATCAGTACGGGATATGATACGCCAACCGGGCACCTCAAGCAATTTTTTTTGCACCATCTTAAACATTGTTGGGGTATAAATTTTTGAAGCATGAAGCATAAACGGACAATGGTTCATAACAAGATGTGAAATTTTCTGTCTACATGCAAAATCAGCCATCAGCTCTTTATGTCTCTTTTTTATCAACAACTCTATCAAAATAGTGGAAGAAATCCCTCATATTTGAATCACATTTCAAGTGGGACTTTAAGTCACTATTTAAGCTTTCTGATAGTTGTGTGCTTTGTATACCCAATGTGAAGACATTTTTCATATAATATGACGCCAACTTAAAACGTATACTATACATGCCTTCTAGCCACAAAAGTGTACGGGAAGCTTTTTCATTGGAGACCATTGTAGCCCATGCAAGTTCAAAATCTGCAGGATGAATAATTCCATGCATACATCTAGTAAATTTGTGAAATAATTCCGGATAAGAAGCCAAATGCTTGGTTGTATTTTGTAAAATATGTCATGTACACAAGCCATGAAAAGTATGAGGCATTACAAAACTAATAGCTTTGGCTATAGCAGCATCCTGATCAGTAAAGATAGTAATGGGTGCCCGCCCACCATGACATTTCAAAAATATCTCAAACAACCACATAAACGATTCCGCTGTCTCATCATACATCAAAGCAGCACCAAATACAACCATTTGCCGATGATGGCTAAACCCCGTGAAAACACCAAAAGGCCTCAAACCTTTATTTGTTCCATATGTTGTGTCGAATGTCACAACATCTCCAAAGGTTGTATAATCAGCAACCATCTCCGGATCAGCCCAAAAAATATTAGTAATCAGATCATCTGTGTCAAGCTGAAAATCATGATAAAATTGTCTATTTTTTATTTCTTTATCGCGAAAGTATGTTAATATGGCCCCTGCCTCCCCACACTGCATACTTCGCTGCCTCCTAACTCGAAGATATAATTTTTGATCTTCTGGCATATATCCAACATTTTCCCTACCACCGGCCTCCATCACCATTAGCTCATGGGTGTCGCAAGGTCTCAAACCGGCATCTTGGGCCATCTCAATAACATGACCTTGCAAATTTGACACCTCCCTTTGGGACTCAAAGATATGGCGTGTCTCGGGGAGGCTCTAGTTCATGATTATGGTCCCCCACAAAATATTTTACAACAACAGTCATGTTTTCCCGTATTAACATGCATTCCATTCTAGCAGGACACCCACATCTTATTTCCCAACGCGGTTGCATGACCTCCCTTCTTTTATCAATTTCACGTTTCCCTTCTTTAGAACAAAAAAATATTCGAAATATCTCCACATTATCTTTTTTGATTTTTTCTTGCCTATTTTTCTAAATGAAAAACCCATTTTTGACCATATTGTTTCCAAAATTCCAAGCATCATCTATATCCGAAATATCATATCAATGAATGAGTCCACTCGGCCATTCAATATAAATATACAAATAATTTTTACGCATTTACAAACAATCCATTATAAATAATTTACTATTAATTTTTACTATATACAGATTAATCATCTAATATAATCAACATATTTACAATCAATATATTTTTTCTTATATATACAGCTTTACCAAATCTACAAACTTCCTGCCGAAAGTCACCAAAGTATACAAACCGCAAACTTCACAAAGTCATCGAAGAGATGCAAAACTTCCCCACAACCAGCTACCAATAACTGGATTTATCTCCTCGCTTTTTTCTTATTTCCTCGTTTTTTAACTCACAAGCACAAATTTATAATCTGGATTAATTTTTTTTAATCTCATCGTTTTCAAAAAAAAAACACAAATACATTAATGGAAAAAACACGCGTCTGTTAATGGAAAAAAACACAAATCTGTTAATGGAAAAAAAATACGTCTATTAATGAAAAAACACAAAACGTTAATGGAAAAAAAAACACAAACAGAAGGGAGACCCAAACTTATTTTCTACACACAATTTCTGTGCACAGCAAACAAAAACACCACGAACACGTCAAACAAAAACACTATGAACCCGTCATTTTTTTAAACTTCGTAATGGAAAAAGAAATTTCTATTAATGAAACAAATGTAGGTTCATTTGTACACCAGATTCGGGAATATATTACAGAAAAAATAAATTAATAATATATATTTTTTTCGATTTTCCGAGAGGCAAAAAACAAAAAACAAGAAAAAAACTTCTATTACCTGCTCTTTCGACCTGCGTTAATGTCGCAAAATGTACAGACGGCGATAAGAAAGGTTGTTGTTGAGTACCGGTAAAGCCTGGCCCGTTTCCCGCCGTCCGATGACCGAGATTTGCAGAGATAGACGGCCGGCGAGGGATTACGGTATTCAGAATCGAGAGGCGAAGGCGAGCGGCAACGGCGAGAGAGTGACTGAGAGGGTTAGGTTTTGAGGCAACGGTTTGAGAAAGTGACGGAGGAGGAAGACGAAACCGAGGAAATGTGTTTCAAAATTTTCAAATCTCGATCTGGGCCGTTCACGTGTCTCAAATCGACGGCCCAGATATTTCTTATTTTTTATTTTTGAAGGTTAATCTTGACCATCCACGTGTCAAAGATTTGACGGCCCAGATTATTTGGAAATCAGGGCCGTCGGATCTTGACATTAAAATCGACGGCCCGGATTTAAAAGTTTTAACCCCGGGCGTCGCTTGCTAACGGACGGCTTCGTGATCTATTGTTTCCAACATTTAAAAAAAAACGGAAATCTAGGCCGTCGGTTTGATCCGACGGCCCAAAGTGGAAAAGCAGGGGACGCTGCTTCGCCATAGGCGAAGCAGCCCCCCTGATCCGAAGAGAGTGGTGAGCGCAGAGGGTAAGAGAAGAGGAGAAAAGAAGCATGCAGAGGAGAAGGCCGCACGGGAAGAAAGGGAGAGGGCGTGCATGAAGAGGAGAGAGAAACGTACAATTTTGGTACCTCGAAGTATTATTTCTTTCAATCTACTTAGTATAATATTAAAATAAGTATCATCTAATCCTATCATTTATTTATTTCACTGTCTGATATGTTTTGTTTACTATTTAAAGATTTTACTAACATATATATTATTTTTATACACAAAATATATTTATTATATACATGCATGTATGATTTACCAATTAATTTAGAAATTTTTGATTGGGCATTGTGATTTTGGAGGATTTATTATTTTATGGAAGCATGTAAGAATATCTGATATTATATATTTTTATATCAGTACATCTATATAAAAATGAGTATGAAACTTGTATTAGACCATATATTTTTACATGCATATTTTAAGGTTGTGGTCACTGCCTTTGAATTTATTATTGGATATTCTGACCAATTCCCAATTGAGAGATTTATTATTAAAAATCCCTCTTTATCGGCAGAAAAAGGCTTTATTTGTAGTAACCCGTTCATTTAGATATTTAATTAGAATTTATATATATTCAAATGTTCTAATATATCTTACGAATTTGACAATTACACTCAAAATCGCAAGTGGTAAAATATAATGAGTAATCTTACATATATGAGACAGATTACATAGGTGATCTAACACGTTGACTTAAACTATATTTATTTCAATCTAAAATTATTGGGAGTATGCGTAACCTTTTATTAAGTTAGTATTTAAATAATCAGAATACAGATTGGTCACGCTTTATATTTTCATATAGATTCGATATTTGGATTTGGATTTGGATTTGAGATTCGTCGATTTTGCCCACATATGAGTTTTAGTATGCATTGTACATTTGATTTTAATTATATAATTTGATCTGGGGCTTTAGACTATCTTTTATGGTGCTGATGTGGCTTCTACGCACATGATTGGATCATTTGACTATTAAATTTTGTCCCAAATCACGATTTGATTGTCCATTGGATTGGATATTGGATTAGACACCTGATTATCTGAATCTACCTCCATATCATTTCTATTACACACACATGTCCTAAGATGACTATTTTTTCTGATTGGATATTTATTTTGGATTTGATTTACGATTTGAGTACGAAATTATCATTCGATTTTGTCTTTAACTTGATAATTGAATTTATATCTGTCATCTAATTTGACATTTGTTTTGAACCCCTCCCTCTGACTTATTGGACATATTTATTTTATATGTAATATTTGCTAAATTTTAGGCTTACGTTTTATATTGTTATCCCTTCAGAGGAAAGTATTGGGCCATATTGCAAGAGTTGATTAAGATCTGGTGTAGCGTTGCTCATTCTAGTGGGTTTTGTATTTATTTAGATATAACTGGCGTTAGGTATGTCTCTATCATTATGGATTGGATTTTATTTTGAACTGTTTATGGATTTTGAAGTTAGCCAAATGTTGATTTTGAAGTTGGCCAAATGTAGACCTTTGGATGTTATATGAAAAATTGTTGGGTTTATTTTATTATGTATATGAGTTATTATTATTGTTTGGTTATTCCCCTTTTGACCATCGGAGTACGTCATGATTGCTCTGTTCAGACAATTGTCCAATGAAATCTTATGTGCGTTATGTTTGGGTCCCATACATATTTGATTGTCACATTCGATTTAAAATTTATTTAATTATTATTTAAAATTTAACTATCTATTTAATTGACCTATTTGGTTCAAATTTGTGGCAAAAATGGTATTAGAGAAAGTTATAAGGGAAAACATTTTGGGTTGACTTTAGGTTAATTTTTGGGAATGTTGTTGATTGAATTTTTTATATGATACGTGAATATTATGGTCTACCATAGAAATTTTGGGAGTGAGAGATCGTTCTCAAATCGGGAGGACATTAGGAGTAGGAGATCAGTCTCGAGTAAAAAAGATGCCAGGGGCAAAAGATGCTGGATTAGTCTCAAAGTGCGGACTTATAGAGAGATGCTGGATCGGGCCCTGTCGATTGAGTAAGAACAGTTTTGGGAAAGGCATTTTCAAAAGAAGTTAGAGCATCAAAGTCAACCAAAGAAAAATTTTCTCTTCCGAAGTTCCGGTTCACTTCACCTCGTATGTCAGGAGGTCTCCAACATAGAAGCCGTTGACCCTGCCCCATCTATTGGGGACCCACTAATCAGGCCCAACCTCTAAAAAGAAGAAACAAGATTTCTAGCCCTTCGACAACTCGGGCCTCGCCCCTCTCAACCAAAACCACGTTCCAAGAACAAAGAAAACCCAATCCTCTTCCTCGTTGATCTAAAGGAGCACCCTTAGGGACTCGACATCCAAGGTAAGCCTCTTGGCATGGAATAAGGCAAATAGAGTAACCAAATGTCAGACAACATCTTGGTACAGGCAAGCAACAGGGATTCCCTGGGACACTAGAACTAGGTAGCTTGCTCTGAAGTGGAAGTCGAGGCAACACGAAGTGCACCTCATGAACGATAATGAACCTACTTAAGAGGAGAGCAGT
>BSYO01000001.1:14135467-14349936 GCA_033239525.1 Nepenthes gracilis
TCTTAAGCCCTTTAGATTCCAAGACCTATTTCCAATGTGCTAATTTTATTTCTATACCTTAATTACTTTCATCTATTAAAACAATATCACTTGTAAATAGCACACACCTAGGAATCTCATCATGAATATCTCTCATAAGTTCATCCATAATTATGATAAATAGATAAAGACTTATAATTGATGCACTTCAATCTTAATAGGATTATTTGCTGTGTTTCCTCCTATAGTTCTAATATAATTCTTTACCCCGACATACATATCATCATTATGTTTAAATATGTTTTACCAATTTTTTTCTTCTCTAGCACCCATCATAAGACTTGTGTAGGCATCATATTATAAGTTTTCTCTTGATCAATAAAATCGATATGGAAATCTTTTTTTGCTTCTTCATAAACTTTTTCTCTATTAACATTCTCAAAAGATATCAGACATGTTTGTTTCTTGTCTAATTCTTTGTTCCATCTGGTTTCTAGAGTTTCATAGTATGACTCATTACTTTAATCTTATAATAATTAGTACAACTTTGAATATTTTATTTTTTTTTAATAAATAGGAACTAAAATATTTTTCCTCAATTTATCTGGCATTCTCTTATTTTTTAAAATCATATTAAATAAGTTAATTAATTTGTTCTATTTTTTTCTAATTGTGTCCAAACTTTGATGCATAGTTCATCTGATCCTATCAAATTTTCATTTTTCATAATTTTAAGTGCATATTTAGCTTCTTGAACTCAGATTTCGTAAATCCCCTTAGAGTTTTTATTTATTATCTACTCACTAACTTCTAGATTTAGTTCTTTTATATTTTCGTTGAATAGTTTATTAAAATAACTCTGTCATCTTTTCTTTATATCATTTTCTTTTATTAAAACTCAATTAACTTCGTCTTTTTTATACATCTAATACAACCTACATGTCTACTCCTTTCTTTAGCTATAGCTAATTTATATGTCTTTCTCTCTATTTTTGGATCCTAACATAGTGTACAGCACATTATAAGATCTAAACTTAAATCTACTTATTGCTTTTTTCACGCATTTGTTCGTTTCTTTATATATTTATATACTTCAAAATTTTCATTATTCTTCAGAGTTGCCAAGTTTTATATTCCTTTCTTTTACTACCTTTTGGACATCTTCATCCAACCACCAACCTTCCTTAGCATTTACTTTTTTTTCTTTAGATTCTGCTAATGCTTCCTTTGAACCCCTTAAAATGATGTGTCATTTTATGTCATACCTTATTTACTTTTTCTTTATCATCTACTACCTAATAGGCCTTTTTTGAACTTTTCTATCTCAATTTTGCTTTAAGTTCTTCTCTTCAAATTCCACCATCTCGTTTGCTGGCATTTAGAAGTTTCAATCTTTCTCTGCCATTTTTTTAATACTTAAATTTAATACTAAGAGTCTATGTTGAGTAGTTAGCCTCTACGAGAATAATTTTACAATCCTTGCAACCAAACCTATCTAATTTCTAATTAGAAAAAATCTATTTGATTACTATTAGGTCCACATTTAAAATTATTTAGTGTTTAAATCATTTCCTAAAGCAAGTGTTAAGCATTTCAAGGTCACAACAGATAAACTCTAAAATCTTGTCATCTGAATAATTTTTATCTCCAAAACCAAAAAACTCATTCACTCGTTAAAAATCCACATTATCCTTTTGCTATATGACCTTTTAAACCTCATCCAAGAAATATTCTGCTGGCTATGTATTCCATGTGATTTTTTTTTTTTCTTTCCCGTCTTTCTCTCAAATTGCACATGAAATTAAATAAAAATGTTTCTTACATTCTTCTGCTTTGTGTTAATTTTCATCTAATTTATTTTATTCCATAGTTTTATTCTCTTCTAGTATGTATAATTTTGTCAAGCAAAACAAGTTAACCAGAATAATTCTGAACTGAAAATCTTGTTCTCCAATAACTGAAAGCATCCTCCATAAACCAAAAAAGCCTCGTTTACTGAATAAGTTTTGGCAAACAAAAAACATTTTCCATGAGCCAAATTGAGCCTTAGAAGAGAAGATCAATTGGAATTTTGTTATCCTCATTGATTTTCTTCCTCTATTCATCTCCCTTTAACTCCGCCCCCTTCCCCCCGAGTATGTTTTCATTAACTCTACCAAGTTTTTCCAGACTTTTGGATTTGATTTGCCCCTTTCTTCTTCTCTCTCTCTCTCTCTTTTTCTGACTTGCAGATTTTGTCATTGGCATTTGATTTTGTTTTCTGTCTTAAATATGAGTCTGTTTTTTATCTTTGATTAGCTGTCTTTAGATACACATCTTCAAATAGTGTTTACTCTAATGATATAACTTGTTCAATGGGGACCCTAGTGGGATAAAATCCTAGATCTGGCACTGATCCCAACCTCACGACGTGTTCAAGGTCTGAGTTGGCCTCTGTCTTCAAGCTCACCTCATTTTGTTTTGAGATAAGGTTCCTTCCTCTTTCTAGTCTGCCTTGGCTCACTTTGTCTTCTCTCTCTCTTGGTCTCCCCCTCTAGTAGGCTCTTCACTCCTCTAATTACTTAAATTTGTCATTATCCAATTTAGATTTGAGATCACTCAAAAACCTAAGTTCTGGACCGTCAATGCAAATAATAACAATCTGCTATTACAGAGTCCAAAGCAGCTTCAAATCAATGCTGTTTTGCTTATTATATTTATTGTGAAGTTGAACTTTGTTTTGCTGGTCAGCATGAAGAAATCTTGAAGCTTAAAATCTTTCAAGCAAGTCCTTGTGTTGGACTCTTTACCATTGGTGGTGATGGTTAGGAGGTGGAGTTGGTTATGAGTGGATGGTAAAGGTGCTGTATGGTGATGCATGGATAAAAATATCAGTATCAATATCTGCGACATTATTGGTATCAGCTATATTAAATGATATATATATTGGTATTAAACACAACTTTTTTTTTTCGAAAATAGCAAAATCAAAATAGAAAATTTGCAAATGTAACTTAAAGGGCAAATATCCGCTGTATTGGCATATATTGGAAAATATTGAGTATATCGGACAATATATCGTGATTTATCACTGATAAAACGATGTATTATGATTTTGTCGTAGTATTCAAAAATATCGCTATCAGAGGCAAGATATTGATTTTTTTTTATCATGGATGAAAATATTAATATCAATATTAGTTGCGATCATATCAGTATTGCACATACGGCCAAAAAATTATTTTACAAAACGTATCTTCAAAATATTGGTCAATATATTGGTTAGATATCAAGCATATTGCCGACACGGTAAAATATGGCAATTTTGTTGTGATATCAGAAAATATAGTGTTAGGCCACTGATATTTATATATATATATATATCCACCGATATTTTAATTATCCAACAAAGAGACCAAGAGTTGAGAGTTGACAAGAGAGACAACCAACAATCCTCTGTGAAAGTTGAAACAAGGTATTTAAGCCCCTTTGTTCGGACTGCAGCTGTATAAAAATTCTCTGTGCACCTGCACCTTAGGCTTATGAAAGGAATGCACCTTTAGGTTCTTTTTGATGCACATAATTGAAAGTGAGGTAAGTGCAATTCCAATCCCTATTCTATCAGAATTAGTTATGCTAGAATTTGAATTGTTCTATTGGTTTTCAAAAAAACTTATACGTCATAATATAACCATTTCAGTCACCTGTCCAATATGTTGCTGCCTTGTCGGTGCTTGGCTATAACTATCCATTATGGGTGTATACAGTTCATTTGACAGATTGATCAATATGTTCCATTGCTAAGCATCATTTTTCCTGCATTGGTCAGCCCAATTGTTGGTGCTCAAGTGTCACACTCGTGTTGTGTGAATCCCCAATAAGACCAGTTGTCCCTGTCGTCAATCCTATAATGGCTGGGTCAGTTGTCGGTGGCTGTCACCAGTTGTGGATGTTGATTGTTATTGCGGGTATTCGTCAGCCATCGGCAATTGGCTGCCAGTTGCAAGGTTGATCTTCAGTTGGTTGTGTCATTGATTGACCATTTGATGGATCCTAGCTGCAGTCCTTAGTATTTGATCTCCAGCCCATTGAAGTTGCAGCACTGATCTCAGATTAGTCTGTGTGGAAATGATGGGGTCACTCCATCAGGGACAAATCTATGATTTTTTTAAAGAATGCATTCAACACACGACTCATGAATTTAGCATATTTCTAGGAGCTTCTATCAGGTGAAGCACCGAGCCTATGCTTCTCCTCAGGAATGCAACCTTAGGCATGTAAAAATTATCATGAAAATCAACACTTATAATTTCACTATTTTTTAGTGGAGAAAATTTAAAACAATTATGTTATTATTTTTGGTATAAAATGTGAAAATCGACTTATTTTAAAGAGATAAGTAGGTCATTATGGTCAATAAATACATTTACTAGGGTTAATGAACAAAAGTTCAGTTTCATTATTAATATATTTATATAATTCCTTTTTTCATATAATTTTTTATTCCTGTGGGTTCAAGTGACCCAGCTTTGCAAAGGTATTTTAAGAGTTGAATGTCAAGTTGGAATCTAATTCGTAAGGGTCCCCTGGAACTGTTGAGTTGCCCTTTTAGTGATGTTCCAATACCATTGAAAGATGTGTAATCAAAAATCCTTTTTCTCAGTGATAAAAAATAAACCAATTGAAATCAGGCCTCTGATTTCCAATTCCAGTCTCAATTCTAAGCACCCATTAGCTTAAAGAAACAGAGATGTCAGGTTTTGGTTTATAGTTCTTCATATTTGAAATAGTTTCTGCAGCTCTGCTGGATTCAGCATGAGATAAGTGATAAATTCCAGTATTTTTAGGGACTCAACTAGTTGTAGCTTCATCATGTGACAATATGAATTATAGCTGAGGTAGCAGCATTAACATAATAATGAGTTTTTAATGAACAAATTACTTATGATTTCTAAACCACCGCCATTTTGAGAGGGGGGTGTCGAGGCCAGCTTTGAATGACAGCCCAGTACAATAATTATAAGTGGGATTTGATTTAAATATCTCTTCCATAGTTAGGCTGTTGTTTGTGCAGATCTGATTTGGGATATTCTTTCCATAATTTAGGCTGTATAGTAGTTGTTAGGTGCTTAGATCAAGGAGCCTGGCTCGTTCCTAATTATATTTCTCTGTGTCCTTTAGAAACAGAAAGAACTCAGCAGAGATAAACAATCTTTTCCAGTACTAACTTGTTTGTTTTGTCACTTGCAACTAGATTCAAGGCCGGAAATGTAGAACTGAAGAATGTTATGAAAGTGCTTGAATGGAGTTTAATAGGAAGATATTTATTGGTTCATCCCACCAAAGAAGGGAAGAAAGGCAGTATAAAGTAAATATTAGATTTATGGGGCTCAAAGTATTTTTTTTTTTTGCTGTGATTTTTGTATATTATCTCCTATCTGAAATGTTGCTGGTACATCGCAAGGCCTGTTGCCAATTGAACTTTATAGTCTTTAGCTGTTTTATTATTGGTAAATAACTTGTGTCATAGATTTTATAGTTGTAGACAGCAAACTCGACTGCTTATCATCCTGGAAAATTTGACTACTAAGAGCCAGATTGATCCAAGTAGAGCAGCGACACCAAATTTGTAAGATGATAACTGTACTTGGATTTCAAGAATTTTCACCTCCACTCCCTAATTTGGATATAATGCAAGCTGCTTGAAAACCCTCAGTGTTTTGGGCACATCTTTGAAGAGAATAATGATCAAAAGGAATAGAGAAGAATGATATCTGGGTGCGTTTTCAGTAAAACTAGTGACCTTCTAAATATAAAATAATGAGAAGATTGGTGCATGCGTTAGTGTTTAACTTCCACATAGTATTGGGCAATCGAACAATAATATACAAATATTAAGCGTCAATAGAGATAAGAATACTAAGATGGATGGGTAAAATCATATTAAAAGTAAAGGAATGAGGATGTCATGTAACATTTAGTATTTGCACTTATAGAATATAAGATGAAGGGAAGCCGATTAAGATGGTTTTGACCTTTAAAACATAGGCCAAATGTTTAAAATTATTTGTGGTTGGAGGCACGGAAATAAGAGATAGACTTAGAATGATATATAAAAATGATTCAAAATTATTTGTAGTGATGTTGCATTATATGGAGTAGAATGACAAAAACGGATTTAAATAGCTGAACCCAACTAATGGAACAAAAGGTTTTTATTGCTGTTTTCTGTCGTAGTATTGCAACTTAATATAGAACTACTAGGGCTGCTGCTGTTGTAAAGCAAGTAACCATTTCTTCAAGGTACATTTTATTCTCCATCCTTCCAACCATACAGCAAAGCCTCAAATCCTTCTAAATGGGGTCAGCTATCCTTCCAACTATAGGGCCTTTTAATATCAATGAAGTAGAAAAACTATTGTCCCCTTAAAGATTAACTAGGACATAGTATAATTCATTAGTTCCTTTGGCAGGACCTTTACCGGGACATTTTAAGAAATGATGATGACGGCCCTCCATCTATGTCAGGGACTGCTGCTAACTTCATTGCCGGGGCTGCAGCTGGCTGTACAACACTAACTATTGTCTATCCCCTCGACATTGCTCACACTCGCCTCACCGCAGACATAGGAAGAGAAGGGTACCGCCAGTTTGGTGGCATATTTCACTTCCTCAGCACCATATGCAAGAGGGAAGGAATTCTTGGTATATATCGAGGGCTCCCCGCTTCACTGCATGGGATGGTGGTTCATCGGAGCATTTACTTTGGTGGTTTTGACACCATTAAAGAGCTTCTGACCCAAGAGGCTAAACCGGAGCTGCCGTTATGGAAGCGGTGGTTTGTGGCACAAGCAGTGACGACGTCTGCCGGGCTGTTGTCGTACCCATTGGATACAGTCCGGAGGCGGATGATGATGCAATCTGGCTTGGAACAACCCATGTACCAAAGCACCCTAGATTGCTGGAGGAAGATCTACAAGACCGAGGGTTTGGTTTCTTTTTATCGTGGGGCGGTTTCGAACATGTTCAGGAGCACTGGTGCTGCCGCCATTCTGGTTCTGTACGACGAAGTTAAGAAGTTTATGAACAGGAGCAGCACTCGGAAGAGCCCGTGATTTTGTTTTAAGTCATTCATCTCAATACGAGTAGAGTAGGCCAAGGTAGCAACTTCACACTGGTTGACCTTGATGGCTCTGGAGATTCATACGATTGATTTGTTTTCAGGGGACTAACGAAAGAGAAAATTTGAAGAGAAATCTTTAGTTTGCCTTCACATTTTAATTAGACCTCTTGGCTTGTTCATGCTTCTGCTATGAATTATTAGCCACGCATAGAACAACACTTCATGTGGAAGAGAGGAAGGAAAGGAACAACTGATAATTTCCCTTTCTGTTCTTATTCATATAAGAAACCACTGAAGAAAGAAGAATTCTATAAATGATTGTTTTATGCTATGCATATTGTTATGATAAAAGGAGGACGTTCTTGCTACGGTGATAAAATTTAATATCCACGTCTAATATTAATTAAACAATTTCATGATATTTAAAATTTAATTTATAGGCAATGATTAAAATCTAACTGTTAAACTATAATTTAATAATTTCTACCCCCCCCTTTTTTTTTTTTCGATGAGATCATTCATTTCTCAAAGTATGAACTTCAACCAATTCTTTTGCCCATTGTATGAACAAATTTGGAAGAGAATGGAGAAAAAAACAGTGTAAACAAAGTGGGAACACCCCACAAACAAAGCCAAAGGAGCCATGATTATCACCCCAAAGGAAAACAAATGTTCAAAAAAAAAAAAAAAAAGTATATATATATATTATTTTATTTTATTTTATTTTATTTTAAAAAAAATAAAACAGAATTTTAGTAGTCCAAAAGAAAGTACTAGACCAAACCTTCCCACTTTCTTTTGTCCTTTCTTCATCTTTTTTTTATTATAAAAAAAAACACAATGGCAATAATTTCTGACATATTTCTGTTGATTATGCTCTCAGCTTAGATCATTTTCTTTTGGAAGATTCAAATCTGGATTCTCATCTTCAAAAGAATCTGTGGGATGTATAAAATATTAATAAATTATATAGTATCTGTCCGCTGTATATTATTCTTATTAAGGCGTGTGTTTGTTTTTTTATTATAAATATCCTGGAGGTATTTTTTCGGATATCTTTAATTGATATGTTGTGAAATTTATCCCTCCATTATTAAAATATTATATTATTTAAAATATCTAAATAATATATTTAATTAAAAATGCATTCGAGGTAACCCATAGAAAAAATTATCTAAACATATATATATATATATATATATGATGTGTTTTAAGATCCTAATCTTAGACAAATCTAGATTGTGACTCTAATCTTCTTTGTCTGATTGATCTTGTCGGTTGAACCATGTGGATCTGATTAACATCTTTAAAAATTTAAAATATACGCACCACAAATAAAAATAAGAGAATCAAATGACCAATGGAAATTATTTTTCGATAAGCTCTTTGACGCTTAAATTAGAAAATTTTGCTTAAAAGAATGAAAAGATACTTGCAGAAATGGATAATATGCATTAAAAAAATATTGTTTATTTTTGCATTTGATTGTATATGATTGCGATACCAATTCTTCCTCCCTTCCTACACTCGGGAGCCTTTCTTTTTATAATGTTGGGGACGATTTTGACCATCCCTTGTCTGTTTTTAATTGTGCCTAGAACCATCTTAGATAAGGTAGGACAATTTGGGCTGTCAGTTATGACCAATGCTCCTCAAAGTATGAAAGTAAGAATGTGGGCTAAAACCAGCTCCGGTGGGCTAAGCTCATGGGCCTTGGCGCAATATCGTCTCACTTTATGCTATGACTAGATTGGCCCATCTATATGACCTTTTTTTTTTATTGGGCTCCTCTATTTGGATCAACCCAATTTCAATTATACTCATCAATATATATATATTGTGATCAATATAATATTATAATAAAAGTATTAATTAGAAACATTCAAAGGAATAATCTTTGCTACAAGTATTAGTAATTATAAATATTTATAATAATATTTTAATTATAACATTGTTTATTTCCTGTATATTTTAATTATATTTTATAAAATTATTAATTAAGTTGGACGGCCCAATTTTAATGCATGTGCAGTAGGCTATGGTATGAATCACCCCCTACGTCAGCTGATTTTTTTAAATACGCATAGTTTCTCATCATTCAGCCATTAATTAAATGAGTTGTCTTTTCCAATAGCAAAAGTAATAAGCCAAGAAAAGGCACGAAAGGTGGGGCTAAATCCATTAAGGACCTCTTCCATCTTATCTCTCCTTTTTCTTAATTATAGAAATTAACTATTAAATGTGATTTAGCTAAGTATATAAGATTTTTTTATATCATAAAATTTTATATATGTAGCTTAGAATTATATATATATATATTTTTCATAAACTATTCAATTAAAAAAAAAAAAAAACCACTCTCGCCCAACAATATATAATTTGAAAGGATTCTGAAGAATAATAAGTCTAAAATGGTTATAATTTATTTATAAAAAATAATCTTTTGTATAATATGGTTTTTTTTTTTTTGGATAATGTTTATTGAGACTTTTAATTAAATAATTATGAAATAAATCTCATAAAAAGGATAAAAAATAATATAGACAGCACAATTTATATACCGTAAAACCCGACGATACAAAAACCGTCAAGCCATCTATGCCTACATCAACTTAATGGAGGGGCCCCATGGGAGACAATGGGCGCTGTTCCGCGGTATAGTGCCTATGTCACGGTATCGTCTATTAGATTTAATTTAACGGGCAGTATTATCTCTTTTTTTTTTGTTTGTCTTTTTGTTTGATTTATAAAATCTTATTTTAAAATTATTATAAAATAATAATAATAAATTAAGTATTTTAAATGTATTTTAAGAGATTATGTTTTTAACTTCTATTTTTAATATGAATTCTATCCCACATAATAAATTAAGTTAACCTAATCATACTTAAGTCGAATAATGCTAGTCTATAATGACTCTATGAGTAAAGAGCTGCTTTGGGATTACAGTTTCGCCGTGATTAAAGAATACATGCAGTAATTAATTATCAAAATTAAGGTTAATTCAAGATCCTTCACATGCAAATCGAGATTTATGGAAGTCAACCTTGCCAATCTAAGCAAACTCCAGCAGTCTATATAAATTATTACCCGCATTATTATTATTTTTATTTTATGATTCCCATTAATTCTTTCAGATTAAATAAATTAATTCAGATTATATATTTAATTTCTTTAAAAATACATTAGTCCACCAATTCTGCTCGCTACCGGTTAAACATATAAAATCTTGGGAGATTATTATTTTTTAGATGAATCCTATGAAATATATTATTATTTATGTAACAGATAGATATAAAAAAATTAAGTATAGTCTAATATAATGTGTCACGATTTGATAAAAATTAACTATATTGTATGAAATTTGACTGAATTTTGTAAAATAAAAAACTCTAAGATTGAGTAAGATATGAAATTTTTTGGGTTGTTAATAATATTATCATGAATAAGAAGTTTGATGAGATTCAGCGCAGAAAATTTACACATTTTAAAATCATATAGCTTAGTCTGTCGAAATAAAGCACGGACCATAAACAGAAAAGAGAAAAAATAAATGAATATTCCTCATTTTTTGAGGTGGGCATCCATGAACAACACACTACGCGACAAGATCAATTATTTCGGCGAGATGAACCGAAATATAAATAAAGAATTAAAAAATATATATATATATTTATTTCTTGGTAAAATAAAATTAAAAATTTAAAGGTTTCTAATTTTAAGAAATTTAAATCAGAAAATTTATTTGTAAAAAATAAATACTTCGAATTTATTTTATATAGGGAAAAAAATTGAAGAGAGGATAAATTAGAATAAATTCCGTGCGTCAAGAGAGAAATATCCACAAAATCAACGGCCTGATTGTTCAACAGGAAGCTAAAAGGTCCGATGAAACATGCAGTTTGCAGCACCAATTACAGAGTAATAATAGCGATAATCATGGCCAAAGAGCGCCGATTTCTACAAGCTTAGGCACGAGTTGGCCGCTGAGATGGAGCGCCACGAGGCCTTCCAATCCCCCGACGCGTGTCCCACCGATGAACGCCGCCGGCAAAGTGTTGGTGGCGCCGCCTCCTTCGCAGTAGCCGTCTTGCCTCTGCGGCGGGGGCAGTGCAGCGATCTCCTCCTCCTCCAATTCGATCACCGTGGGGTGGACGCCTATGGTGGACAACAGCCTCTTCATGACGTGGCACATGCAGCAAGACGGGCGGGCGAAAATCACCACCGGGTTCTCCGATATCAGCCGTTGGATCCTCATCTCCGTCGACTCCGTCACATCGATTGCCAAGGTGGATGTGTTTGCGGGGGTACTCAGCTCGAGACGGACGCCTCTGCCGTCCGTTAGCTGGCGGCAAGGCTGGAGGCGTTGCATAACTGGCTGATGTCGGTGGCTGAGGCGGTGAGGAGGGGCCGCTGGCGGAGAGAGAGAGAGAGAGAGAGATGATATGTGCGTGAAGTGAGAGGCCAGTGTGATTAGGGAGGCGAAGGGGTTGTTTTATTTATAAACGGGGAGGAGGTGGGCGGTGGTGGGGGAGTGGTGTCCATATAAGAAAGTAAACTGCAACTACTAACCAGTAAACTGTGAGTAAATACAGCGGGATCGACTACTCAAATGAGGTTGACGACGAGAGAGACGTAATGCTCCTTTTTAGTTGCTACCTTCGTCTAATATTTAATATTAAGAGTTAAAAAATTTTAAATTATATAAATTTACTATTTATTTTTTAAATTTTAATTTTGACCCATAAATAAATATAAAAAATTGATTTTATAGCTATTTTTTATATTTAAAAAATAAATATAAATTATCAGAAAGGACTCAGAGAGACAAAATCGATTTTTCGTGTCATTTCGACATTGGAAGCGACTATATTTTAATGTGTTTTATCTTAAATTAGTTCAGATGTATTATTTTTTCACGTCAAGTTGCTCTATTTTGACGTATAGCTAGTCAAATAGGTGTTACGAATTATTAGCTTTAATTTGCTGTCATGGCAGGCGCGCTAATGGCAACATGATTTACTTTGCACGCAAGCAAACCCCACTTTTCATGGCAAAGCTCATTGTTTGGGAAAAGAATTCGAGGAACCCAAGCGAAAGCAAAGATATGACCATCGTTATTTTTTAATTATATCTTGTAGTTGTTTTTTAAATGGGATTGGCAGAGTAAATTAACCGGAGAAAAAGAAATGTATTACTTTGGAAACCTTTTAATTTGAAAAGAAATTAACATATTTAGCCCAATTAAAATATCACGAGACACTTTTTGATCCATACTTATACGATTTAATGAATTTTAATGAAGAAAATTTGGTCCAAAGATCGGGTAATCTAGTACCCTTTTAAGTTTTGTGCATAAGAAACTTTAGTGAGATAAAAATTTTAATTCTTACGACATTTATTATTGTATTTTTTTACTAATTAATTATATATGTAAGTTTGCAAACCCTGGACCTATGATTATCAAACCTTTATATAATATCGTAATTGTTCTTGCCTTGAAAAATAATGAAATAATTTCTTATTATTCTCCTTATGATTTGTAGATTGTTTATACAAATCTTGTATATCCCAATTCTAATGGTCGAGAACATCCTTTTATTGGAAAAAAATGACAATTCCTAAATTATTAAAATACCTCTCCTTTCGCCCAAAGGACGCATCTTAAATAGTTATAACCGTTGAGAAGATATATTCTTTTACTTAACGGGTATGTTTCGAAATGACACATTTATTGAAAAATAACATATCATTTTTATTAAATGATACGTATTGAATGGGTGTATTTTAAAAATTTTTTCTCTACTATGTATAAACCAATAAAATTGTATTAATTTAATCAATTCAATAATTCATATACTAGGTTATGTGGGATATATTTCTAATATTTTTTCACTTGGCCATATGACAATAATATTTATTAAAATTAATTAAAATAAACTTTAAATGCGTAATATTACAATCATCTAATAGTTTATATATCATAATACTATAATCAAGTAATATATAAATGTGAATCATGGTGGTTCCACATCATTATGTGACATAATTTTTTCTATGTACCATAACACCTGTAAATTATATTGTTAAATCTTAAATGAGAAATATTCATGCGATTCAATAATAATGTCTTAGTGATATAATTTCTTCTATATACCACAACACCGTAAATTATATTGTTAAGTCTTAAATGATAAATATTTATACAATTTAACAATAATATCTTAGTGAGAGACTATTTTTTTATCATCAATTTAAAATGTTAGGTTTGAATAATATGAAATAAATAGGAGATATTAAAAATATATTATGTGAGATCTCAAATGTTAATAATAATAATATTATATTATAGATAACTACAAAGATCAATACTATCAATATAATCCACAAAAACCTCTGGAGATAAACCCTTAGTTAATGAACCTGCAATCATAAATTTGGTGTTAATATACTCTATTGATACCTTTTGTTTCTAAATTTTACTTTTAAGGGTACGATATTCAATTTTTATATGTTTAGTATTCTTTAAATATTTATCGTTATTTGAAAAGAAAACTATTGTAAAATTATCACAATAAATTTTTAATGATCTAACTATACTGTTAACAATTTTAAATCTTGAAATAAAATTTTACAACCATAATATATATATAGTAGTTTTAAAATATACCACAAACTCTACTTTCATTATAGATACAACAGCCATAGATTATTTTGTACTTTTTCATGAGACTACTCCTCCTACTAAAAGAATAATATATTCAGATATTGACTTTTTGGTAGCTGAATATCTAATATAATCTAAATCTGAATATCCTATTATCTCTAAATTATCAAACTTCTTATAAATAAGCACGTAGTTTTTAATTTCTTACAAGTATCTCATTACTTTCTTTGTAACATTTAAATGATCCATTCTAGGATTACTTTGATATCGTCCAAACATACCAATTACGAAACTTATATCTGGCCTGATACAAGTTTATACATATATCAAACTTTATACAGTAGACGCATAAAGAATATCCTTTATTTGATTTTATTTTTATTTATTTTGTGGGCATTGTATTAAATTAAATTTATTACCTTTCTAGATTGGAGTAATGTTGGCGGCATAATTCTCCATCTCAAATCTCTATAAAATTTTTTTCATATATTTTTTTTGAGACAATTTAAACAATTCATATGATCTATCTTAAAAAATTTTTATTCCGATCACATAAATTGTTCCATCCATATCTTTCATATCAAAATTTTTAAAGAGATAATTCTTAATCTCATGTAACAATCTAAGATCGCTACTTGCAAGTAATATATCATTAACATACAGAATAAAAAATATAAACTTTGCCCTACTGACAATTAGCTATATACATCGATTAATAATATTTTTTATAAAATTAAAGGATAAAATAGTATCATGAAACTTAAGGTATCATTATTAGGATGCTTGTTTAAATCCATATAATAATTTTTTTAATTTGCAAGCCAAATTCTCTTGTCCTTTAACTAAGAATCCTCCATGTTATTCCATGTAAATTTTTTTATTAAAATTTTTATTTAGAAAAGTAATCTTTACATCCATTTGGTACAACTCTAACTTAAAGTATGCCACCAATGATATTGTGATTCCTAAGGGGTCTTTTAAAATTTAAGATAATGTTTTCTTATAATCAATGTCACCTCTTTGAGTATAACCTTTGACCATAAGACTAACATTATACCATTTGATATTACTTTTAGAGTCACGTTTAATTTTAAATACCCATTTACAATAAATTGTTCTATAACTTTCAGATAATTGGATAAGATCTTAAATTTTATTATATACTATTAATTTTAACTAATCTTTTATGACATCAATCTATTTAGAAGAATTATTTTTTTTTATGGCTTGTCAAAAACAAGGATCATCTTATATCATTATATCATACTCAAATTTTTATAGATAAATTAACTAATTATTCAAAATAGTAGACCTCCGTTGTCTATGAGATCTTCTTAGTGTTACTTCTTGTAGTTGTTCTATATTTTATTTAATGGTGATATTCTCATTATGGAGAATAAAATCATCAATTTATTATTTAATAGCAATTGAAATAATGATTTTTTTAAAATTATAAGTATTGGGACTTGTATCCCAATTTTTTTAATCTTCATATTTTGTAAAATATCACTCCCATTGATTTTACTATTATTAAAAAATTTAGCATTTTCTATTTTTATTATTATCATATTATGGTTAGAAAAGTAAAACCTATATCATTTATATTTCTCTAAATAACCAATAAAGTATTTACTAACAGTTCTAAAATTTAATTTTTTTTATAAATTATACATTCTAATCTCTACTAGGTACCCATAAATATACAAGTGTTAAATATTTAATTTTTTTCTAATCCATAACTCAAAAGTAGTCTTTGAAACTATTTTACTAAAAATTTAATTAATAATATAAATAGCAATCTTAAGGCTTCCATCTATAAAAATTTAGACAAAAAAAATTACTCAACATACTTTTAATCATATTCAATAATGTATGCTTACACCGTTCAATAATACCATTCTGTTGTGACATCCTTATTATAGTATATTATACATATGTGCAACACTTTTCTAATAACTCAACAAAAGGCTCAGGATATTATATTTATTTATCATATTTATCATAATATTTATCACCTCTATCAGATTGAATTACTTTTATAATTTTATTTAGTTATCATTTAAACTCAATTATATATATTTTTAAATATTTATAGCCCGATACTTTTCATACAAAAAAAATATAATAATAATAAGAAAAATTATTAATAAATCTGATAAAATATTTTTTGTCTAAAAATGGAGAATCAAAAGACCCATAAATATTTGTATGTATAATCTCTAAAAATTTTATATTTTTGTGGCACCATTCTTTGTATGTTTGATTTATTTTTTTCTTAACATAATTCATATATTTATTAAGATTAGAGAAATTAATGTTAGATAAAATCTCTTCTTTCACCGATCTTTTCATACGATTTTCAAATATATGACTAAATATTGTGTACCGTAAGAAAGAAGAGTTCTCATTCATTTGATTACTTTTTATTTCTACATTTTGATGTTGGGTCATAAAGTCTCAACAAAATTTTGATCAATGTTTATTTTATAGAGGCCATCAGAAAGAGTTTCTGAACAAAATAAGGTTTTATTTTTGTATCTACTTACTCTTTTATTTTTTTAAAATTTAAAGAGTAGCTTTAAACATCAAGTTTAAAAATAAAATAAAATTTTTAAAAATTGAAGGTACATATAGGGTTTCCAATAAATCTAAATACAATCCAATATTAATAAATAAATAAAAATTTTAATAGTAGAAACAGAAATTTTGACAACTATTTTCCAAGACAATAAAATTTTTACTTTGGTTTATGATTTGAATTGTAAGAAATTTTTATATTGATTTAGAATCGAACTACCAGGTAATAAAAAGAATTTTGATTAAGTTTTATTTAAAACAAATATAAACCAAAAGTTTACCCTTCTTTTTGAAGTAAATATTTCTTTTATATGTAATCTTTTTTAAAGAATAGGGTTTCTTTTCTTTAAATAGTCCAACTTTCACACTCTCTCTTTCTTCTTTTTTTCCTTACCACCATAACCCATTAAATTTATTAAGTAAATTTTTATTATTTAAATATTACTTTCTCTTGAACTAACAAGCTTTCAAATTCATTAACATTTTATTTATCTTTAATAGTATTACAATAAATTTAAAAATACATATAATAAAGAAAAAGATAATTCATTATAAATTAAATAAGAAAAGATTCATTCACATTCATACTAAGAGTTTAAAGTTTAGCAACTAAATTGGCCATCTTAAGAATGTACTCATATATTCATTGAGTACTATCAAATTTTATGTTAGTAAGTTTTGTCATCAACGTTTCAATAAAAGACTAATACGCATGTCAAAAATAAATTTTAATAAATCCTTAACACTTTCAGTTTCACGAAATATTGACTTAATATTATTTGTCATTGTCATTCTTACAAATATTATACCTTTTTGGTTCAATTTTTTTCACATTTTAAAATAAGACTCTTCCTTATTACTGTTTAAACCAGTAATAGTAGCAGATTTATCCGACTGTATTGCAATATCAAGATCTAGTATACTGAGATAAAATTAAGTTTACACAAGCCAATCAAAAAAATTGGTTCCTTTAAATATTGAAACTAAAGAAACGTGAGAATGTAGAGAATTTGAAGCATATATTATAATAAGCTAACATGATTAATATTAATACTTTAAATTTAACAAATTAGGAGAAACATAAAATATAAATAGTGTTATTATAATTCATCTTTGGATATAATTATAACATACTAATTAATTATTGTAGTGATTCACAATCATTTATAGAAATAATTAATAATATTTTAAAATTTAAATAAATCTGTTACCTTTAAGTATTCATGATCATTTGTCAAGTAAATCATACTTATTAATTATCCTATTTAATTAATCAATTATGTAGAAGTTAGTATACCTTTGGATCTATCATAATATTTACTAATTAAAAAATTATAACAACTTAAATTTATAAAGTAATTAAATTAATATATGAAATAACTATTTCAATTTGTTATTCCATGATTTAATATCTATAAAATTATTTAGTCAGGTCATTTTGACATTTATTAGACTATATTGTTATATAAATATTTAATAACAATTACTTTATACAATATCATACATAGCATATGCAAGGATCCGAATCCATAATATTTAATCATGATAAAGTGATAAATTTAAATTTCAAATCATACAAACAAATAATTAAATAGTAGATATGAAACAATCATCAAGTATTTTATTTTATTTACTTATATATATATAATATAATTATATATGTTGCGACTCTGGTCCGGATTTAAATGGATATGGTTTGGTCCTCCGCTTTTCTAACCCAAGACCTGCACAACACCAAAGAAAACAAGATAGTCAAAGGCCAAAGAGGTTAGATCTCCTCTTCTCCCTTTCAAGTCGGTCATGGCTTTTTTAAGAATAAAGGAAAGAACTTGATTTAATTTTTTCTTTCGAGAGGAGTCTTTTTTAGAAGAGAATTGGAGAGTACGTGGGGATCTAACCCTTCTGGCTTTGACTATCTTGTTTTTTCTTTGGTATTGTCACAGTCTTGAGTTAGAAAAGTGGAGGACCAAACTATCTCCATTTAAATCCGGACAAGATAACAACATGGCATTGTCTGTGAAAATCAGGCAAAAAGTTTGATTTACCACTAAAAAAAAATTGGTTAATACTCGAACTTGTCAAAGTGCTCCGACAATCGAGAACGCCATCCCTGAAAATGACCCTCCTTTACATGAGTAAGATAAGAATCAATAGACTCAACTCTACAAGCATTAAACGCGGAGGACCAAACCATCTCCATTTAAATTCGGACCAGAGTCGCAACAATATATATAAATATAATGAACAAAAAAATATATATTATATTATATTATATTATATTAATATATTGTATTATATTACCCTTTTTTTAAATATATATATATATTCAAAAATACACTCCGTGGTTTATTATTTCACCTCTTTAAAAGAAGTCCTCTGTTCAATTCTCCCAACGTCTAGTCTCTGTTCCGTTATATGCAGTCGTGGACAGCAACAGGCAATTTCACCATGGAAGAACATGCATAACGTGCGGGTTTAAACTTAGGAATACATATATATATATAGTTGTGTCTTCAAATACAAATACACACACAGAATCCATTATGAATTAGCAACGTAAATTAATTCATAAATTTATTTTACCATGATAACCATTGAAATGTCATAATTAAAAGAAAATATAATAATTAGAACATTTTTTGATACCACATGTAAAAAAATTTAGTGAGATAAAAATTTTAATTTTCAAGACCTTTATTGTCATATTTTTAATTAATTAATTATATAAATAAGTTTACATACTTGAATCCATAATTATGAAATCTTTATGCAACACCGTAATTGCTTTTATCACTGTTGCGGATCTGGTTCGGAGTTAGATGGAGATAATGTTGCGGATCTGGTCCGGTGGTAGAAGGAGATGATTTCTGTCACTCCGTCTTTTTGAACTCAAGACACAGACAATACAAAAGTTAAGCACAAGATGGTGGTAAGGCAGTGGGGCTAAATCCCGAAAGGCTCTCCGACGCTCAAGTCAGTCACGACCTTTTTTGAGAGTAAAAAGGGAAAGATATATTTTTCTTTCAGATAGTAATTTTCAGAGAGAGAGAGAGAGTTTCAGGGCCCCATTCTTGGAGGATTACCTTCTCCTTATGTAGGGCCTCCTTTCAGTTTTGTAACCTCTCCGAAAAAGTATAACTTTTTCGGATAAGTACATTTAGTTTTTTTCCTAACTCATGTTGGTTTCATAACTTCTCCGGTTGGTTATGGTACGTTTCTCTCAAAAACGAACCGTAGAAGTTATCAGGAGTTTTGATATTTTATCCCATGGGCGGT
Organism: Nepenthes gracilis; assembly: GCA_033239525.1. NCBI lineage: Eukaryota > Viridiplantae > Streptophyta > Magnoliopsida > Caryophyllales > Nepenthaceae > Nepenthes > Nepenthes gracilis. Next base: position 14,155,069 of record BSYO01000001.1, read on the forward strand.
TACCAGTTATTCGGGTAATAATACCCATCACTAGCCCCTCACGCTAGAAGTTAAAATTTTAACTTCTAGCATGTCTTCTGATGGGATTGATTACTTAGGATTTTTTCAGATTTTCATTGCTCCCGATTTTGTGACTCCGTTTTTCTGGTCACTCCGGATATTTTTACTCCGGATTTGATGACTCCCGCTTTTTGGTTACTTCGGGTTTATTTACTCCGGATTTGGTGACTCCTGCTTTTTGGTCACTTCGGATTTTTTTACTCCGGATTTGGTGACTCCCACTTTTTGGTCACTCCGGGTTTATTTACTCCGGATTTGGTGACTCTCGCTTTTTACTCACTCCGGGTTTATTTACTCGGGATTTGGTGACTCCCGCTTTTTGGTCACTCCGGGTTTATTCACTCCGGATTTGGTGACTCCCGTATTTTTGGTCACTCCGGGTTTATTTATTCCGGATTTAGTGACTCCCGCTTTTTGCTCACGCCGGATTTGTTCACTCCGAATTTGGTGACTCCCGCTTTTTGGTCACTCCGGATATGTTCACTCCGGATTTAGTGACTCCCGCTTTTTGGTCACTCTCGATTTATTTACTCCGGATTTAATGACTCCCGCTTTTTGGTCACTCCGGATTTGGTGACTCCCGCTTTTTGGTCACTCCGGATTTGTTCACTCCGGATTTAGTGACTCCCGCTTTTTGGTCACTCCGGATTTATTCACTCCGAATTTGGTGACTCCCGCTTTTTGGTCACTCCGGGTTTATTTACTCCGGATTTGGTGACTCCTTTTTTAGTCACTCCGGATGGCGAATTAGCTCTGACACAGTCTTAGCTGGCTTGCCACGTGTTGATCATCGTGTGGTATCTTCTGTAACCACCGTTTAAGTAGCAAATATTTTTTCGACACGTGTTCTCTTCATCATTTTTGAATTTGAACGAACACGTCCCTTCGAACTTATATATTAGGGTTTCTCTCGTTATGTTGTTCTGCATTTCACTTTCCTTCTTCTTGTTCCAATGGCGTCCAAAGTCGAATCGATGAAATCTATTCTTACCACTGAGGAGATGGAAAAGATTATTTTCCAATATAAGATTCCAAGTTCACATTTGCGTTCGATACCGAATGAGAATGACAAAGCCGATTCTCCCCAACTGGTTATATTACGGTATACGAAGCGCATTTGAAGAGTGGTATTCGTTTTCCTCTCGCATCAGAACTTCAAACAATTTTTGCCGATTTAGGCGTGTCCATCGCTCGATACCACGCAAACGCTGTGAGTATCTCTGCAACCTTTGTATATTTTTTTGCCTTCGAGGTACAACTCTTAGTACCACTATCGTTAGAGCTTTATTCAAATTTTGTCAAACTGGGGATTGGATATCCTTGTCTCCTCGTGAATTAAATATCAGTGGTGTTATCATCGATACGGTTAAGAATTGAAAAGATCGTTTCTTTTTCCTTGCTATTCCCCAGTCTGGTATTCCTAATGCCTGGGGTAAAATCCCCGAATCGCATTCTGGCAAGCTTTCCTCAGAGGAAGAGGAATCGGTGAAACCTCTAATTGAGATGATAAGAGCTAATATGGAGTTGTTTTCTGATAAGGGACGTTTATTTACTCCTGAAATTTTCGCTCTAACTAAATGGGGGTCTCTAGTTGAAAAGGTTGGAACATCGGAGCCAACTCCTAAACAACATAAAAGGAAATCGAAGAATACCGTGCCAAGGGGGCGTAAACGTCGGGTTGTTTCACCTAACCAATCGCTTTCCTCCGATACTGCTGAAGTTGGTCTTCCCATGTCTGAAAGGTTAAAAGGGATAAATGATTCATCCCTTGCCCTTTCTAATCAACCACAGGAAGAAAATCCTGTCAATGAGTCTTTGGCAGTCTCTGGATTTGGACAAAGGGGGACAGAAACTGATGAAATGGCACTTGTTCCACTTAACATATCAACTCCGGACCCAAGGGAGTCCTTTTCTGGTCCGGTTGATTTAGTCGTTGAAAGGCCTATTGAAGAAACTCCTACTCCGGCCTTTTCTGCTTCGCCTCTCCCTCAAAGTTCAGGATTTGACCGGAGGGAGAGAGAATTGACCTCTTCAATTGATCCGGTCACTCATTCTCCTCTCCGGAGTTCGTCTGGTCCAGATCCGGAGTGAGCTCCTGCTTCTTCACGCCGTCTGCCTTTGAAGACTGCGGCTCAAAAAGCCCGCTATATTACAGTAAGATTGTTAAAGGAACTTTTCTCCTCTTTTTTTTTTTTACTTACTCCTAACTGATCATTGTACTTAACAGAACGAGAAGATGGGCGAAATTTTAAACCTTTGTTTAACCCAGCGTGACCTAAAGGTCGAGCAACTTGAGAAAGAAGTTCAGAGACTTGAACAAGAACGCATTGATCCGTCTGCTTTTGAAGAAATGAGAAATCAGGCTAATGCTGACGCCGTTAAAATTGATTTACTACAAAGGCGGATCTCTAGTATTGAGATGGAGTTGCAAAAAGCTAATGAAGCTTTGAAAGCGTCTCAAGAGCACGCATCTAGCCTGAGAAGCGACAATGCCAAGTTGGGAGCAGAACTTATGGTGCAATTTAAGCCTGAAGAGGTCCGTCCGGCTTTGAATGCTAGATTTTTGGACGGAATCCTTCTATGTCGGCAGATTGCTCCTAAGTTAGATCCAAATTTTTCGGTCGGCTTTTTTGATCCTAGGAATCTGGGCGCTCGTCTCCGATCAGATTTGAAAGAATTTTCAGAGGTTGGTGAACCTTCAATGCAGCTTTCATCAAGTCCTTCGCATCAACTTTGATTTTTATTAATGTTGTATTGATGACAGGAAAAGATGTACTGGATGCCTTTTTTGAATGGAATGAAATATTTTGACTTTTATTGAAAGAATTTTTTCAAATGCATTGCATTCCAAGTTCTCGGCACTAATTTTCCATTCAAGGTGCGTAATTTATAGGCACAATTTCTTAATACAGCAGAAACAATAAACGGACCTTCCCAATTAGGAGACAACTTATTCCTATTTACAATTTTTTCGGTTGACTGTATACTTCTCAAGACTAAATCTCCCACGTCAAATTGTCGTGCTTTTGTTCTCTTGTTGTAGTATCGCGTGTCAGATTCTTCGATAAGCAGTGATCAGTACCCTTGCTATTTTCTGGATTCTTCGATAAATCAAGATTATCCTTAAGCCGTTTTGAATTCTTTGTGAGAATTAAAATTTTCTATCCGGAGGAATTTGGGCAACCCTATCTCAATTGGTATCATTAGCCGGTTCCGTAGCATAAATTGAATGGCGTTTCTCTTGTTGGCTCTTTAGGAGTCATCGGTTTGACCATAATATTGTGGTAACTCATCAACCCAAGAGCCCCTGACTTCTTCCGATTTCGTTTTTAATCCATGTAGTAAAGTCAGATTAGTTACCTCTATTTGACCATTTGCCTGTGGATAGGCGACAGAGGTATGTGCTAATCGGATCTTCAAATTCGAACAAAACTTAGTGAAGCGTTTTCTTGTAAAGCGAGTTAGTTATCGTAACTATCGCCACGGAACTCCAAACCGGCAAACAATGTTTTGTCGTACGAACTCTGTTGCATTATGTTCAGTTATTTTTGCCAAGGGAGAAGCTTCCACCCACTTGGTAAAACAATCAATTCCGGCTATAATAAGCGTTTTTTGTCCGACTCTTTGGGAAGGGTCTCATATGTCCGACCCCATTGCGTGACTTGACCGGGGGTGCTTGTAATGATTTCGATTCGGTTGGAGGTACATGAGGTAAGCTTCCATGGATTTGGCAGTTTCACATTTCTTGACAAATTTAGCAGCATCTTTTTTCATAGTTGGCCAACAATAGCCTTGTCGCATTAATTTGAAGGCAAGATTCTTTCCTCCTATATGGGATCCGCAAATTCCAATGTGGACCTCACCTAAAGCATAATCTGCTTCCTCCGGAGTTAGGCATCTCAAATATGGGACGTAGTACCCACGACGGTACAGTTTTTCATCAATGATAACGTACCAGCCAGCAGTTTTCTTTATTCGTTTAACTTCGTCCGGATTTTCTGGAACTACTCCATCAGAAAGATATCGATAATAAGGAGTCATCTAATTTTCATTACTAGTGACTTGTAAGATATCTTGATCGATTTTTTCAATACTTGGAGTAGTAAGAACTTATCGCATACTTCGGGAGTACTGCTCCGAATTCTCTATGGCAGTCGCCTTTGCTAATTGGTCGGCCTTTTCTTTTTTCGTTCTAGAAATATGGTTCATGTCGATTTTATCAAAATCTTGAAATGCACTTCTTACCTTAGCAAGGTACTTTGCTAAACATGAATTTGACACTTCAAAAGTTTCCTCGAACTTGATTAACCATGAGTTGAGTCATTTGTAAACATGCATGATATATTTTCTTTGAACATTCTTTGGCCAAACCAAGTCCTAGGCTATGAGTTTCATATTGCCCACGTTGTTTGTTGTTGGGAATGAAAGCCTCAGTGAATATAGTATTTTCATTCCTTCCGGAGTTTGCAATATCACTCCGGCTCCGCTTCCTGATTACATAGAAGATCCGTCCACGTACATCGTCCATGGAGTGGATAATTCAGTCCAGTCAATTTTTTGATCTTCTACTTCATTATTTTGGGCTGAGAAAGAAGTTTCAACCAAAAAGTCAGCCAGAGCCTGTCCTTTTATCGATGGCCTCGGTTTGTACTCAATATCAAATTCTCCAAGTTCGATTGCCCATTTGACCAGTCGCCCTGAAGTATCCAGCTTTTGTAAGATTCCTTTAAGTGGTTGATATGTGAGGACGGTCATCTTATGAGCTTGGAAATACGGCCTTATCTTTCTTGCTGAATAAACAAGTGCTAGCACTATTTTTTCGGCGTGTGTATAACGACTTTCTACGTCTGACAGTATTTTACTAACATAGTAAACCGGTCTTTGAACATCCACCGGTTGCCGGATTAAAACCGAACTTAATGCTGCATCAGAAACCGCCAGATATAAAAATAACTCCTCTCCCTCTAATGATGATGTCAGGAGAGGAGGGCTGGCTAAATATTCTTTCAAATTCTGAAAAGCTGCTTTGCATTCTTCGGTCCATTGGAAACCATTTGCTTTGGTTCCTCTTAAAGCTTTAAAGAATGGAAGATACTTTTCTGCCGACTTGGATAAGAATCGGGAGAGTGCAGCAAGTCTTCCCGTAAGCCGTTGAACCTCTTTTATAGTTTTTGGCGAGCTCATTTTCAGAACCGCCTTTATTTTTAGGATTGGCTTCAATTCCTCGCTTTGAAACTATAAATCCCAAAAACTTGCCGAGGATACTCCGAAAGCACATTTGGTTGGATTTAATTTCATACGATGTTTAGGAGTACTTCAAAAGCCTCTTCCAAATCTCTGAGTGTGATCGTCCATGACTTTACTTTTAACAAGCATATCATCTACATATACCTCCATGTTTGGCCGATTTGATCTGCGAACAATTTGTTCTGATCTTTGATACGTGGGCACCGGCATTCTTAATCCGAACGGCATTACCTTTGTAATGATAAGTTCCTTGGTCATCATAAAGGAGGTGTGTTGTTCATCCTCCAAGACACATCTTGATTTAGTTATAACCGGAGTATCGTCTATAAACCGAGTAGTTCATGTCCAGGAAGTTGAATCTACCAATAAATCAATTCTTAGCAAAGAAAACTGTCCTTTGGGCAGTGCTTTATTCAAATTGATAAAATCAACACACATCCTCCACTTTCCGTTGCTCTTTTTACCATAACCACATTAGAAAGCCGTCCCAGGATCTTGGACTTCCCTTATGAAACCGGCATCCAGCAAATTTTTCACTTCCTCCCTGATTGCAATGAGCTTCTCAACGGAGTAGTTCCTTCGCTTTTGCCTAATTGGTTTGTGATTAGGATCTAAACTTAGTTTATGGACTATCACTTCGGTTGGAATTCCAGGCATATCGGATGACGTCCAGGCAAAGACGTCTTTATTCTGCCGGAGGAATTCAATTAACCGCCCACGAACTGGTCCGGTTAATGAATTTCCTATTTGTACGCATTTTTTCGTATCTGTTGGATCCAACGGAATCAAGTCAGATACTTCTCCGGACTGTGCTTGTTGTAAGGTATTTTCATCTCGATGATCAAAATCTTCCACAGACCGATCTTGAATATTTTTTTTAACTTGGGATAAATAAAATGTTCGTCCGATAATTTGATCTCCCAATATTTCTCCAACACCATTTGATGTTGGAAACTTTATTTTTAAATGGGGAATAGATGTAACTGCTCCAAAGATAACAAGGCAGGGTCGGCCTAGAATCGCGTTATAAACTGAAGGTAGGTTCACTACCAGGAAAATTAGTTCGTGAGAAACAGTTTTTGGGTAGGTTTCCAACGTGACCTCCAATTGGATGGTTCCTTTAACTGTGACTGGTTCATTTCCCACTCCGTACAGTGGTCCATTGGCTGGTCGGAGTTGGTTAATTTTCAAACCTAATTTAATAAAAGTAACAAAATAAAGTAAATTGCTAGAGCTTCCATTATCGATAAATATTCGTTTCATCTGGTAATCCACGTTATCATCAGAAACTAAAGTTGATACAACCAATGGATCTGAGTGTGGTGTCCTTACATGATCCATATCCTCCTTATTAAAACTAATTACATCATCACTTTCAAACTTTCGCTTTTTATCACTTCGAATGACATCCATTTGGCCGGACTGAGCTTTGGCCGGTCTAGTGGTTACCATATTTACCACTCCGGCCACCACACGGCTTTTTAATTGTGGCTGCTCCTTCTCCTCTTCTTCCAGTCTTCTACCGGAGTTATCCTTTGGGTTCTTTAAAAATTTTTTGAGATGTCCTTTCCTAATCAGACTTTTAATCTCCCTTTGTAGAGTCCAGCATTCCTCGGTTCCATGCCCAGGTGAGCGATGGTAGTGGCAAAACTTGCTTTGATCTCCACTTTCAGGGTTCTTTGGGGATCTTGGCCATTTGAAGAATTTTTCCTCCCGTATTTGCATCAGGATATTTGTTCTTGAATCATTTAACGGGGTAGGATCAAAAGGTTTGAATTTTCTTCGTGTTTTGTTCTTAAACTTTCTTCTGGGTTCCTTTGGATGGGATCTTTCATCTTCGTTTCTTCTTCTTTTTGGTGATCCTTGATAAGGAGGATTCACCCTAATTGACTTTTTAGCCTTATTGGCTACTTCTGCTGCTACGTATACTCGTGCAGTAACTTCAATTTCTCTGAAAGTTTGTGGATTCGTATGGGCCAAATGTTTAAAAAACTCTCCTGGCTCCAGATTTGCAATGAAAGTGTTTAATTTCACTTTGTCAGTGAGGCGTGGAATTCGACGAGCTTCGGAAGTGAATCTTGATAGGAAGCTCTTCAGGTTTTTATTTGGACCCTGTTTAATACGGGCCAAGTGCGGGGAGTTGTTTTTGTTCTTTGACTTGGAAGCGGGTGTGAAAGAAAATTATCGCTAATTCTTGAAAGGACCGGGTGAGTTGGTTGGCATTCGGAAAACAAATTCTTGCATCCCCTTTCAAAATCAAAGGGAAGCATTGACACATCATCATTTCATCTAAGCCTTGAAAACTTAGTATCGTCAGGAAGTGATCCAAATGATCAATTGGTCGAGACTTAAAATCATATGTATCAATAGTGGCATTTTAAAACGGGGTAATGGGCCAGTCCGGATTTTCGTTGTGAATGGAGACCTCCTTAAATCGCTAGTTCGTCCCTCGATTTTTTCTCGAAAAGATAATCCCACATCTTTTCTAATTTTTCTTCTCTTTGAGGTACAATAAAGAGATTTTTTGGCATTGAGATAAGTTCTCGATTCCTCAGAGCTTCCGGATCGTAGAGATGTTTGACGTTTTTGGCATTGAGATAAGTTCTCAATTTCTCGGGAGCCCGGAGTTGATGATGTTGGACGTTTTGGCATTGAGATAAACTCTCAATTCCTCGAGTTTCGTGATCGGTGCGGTTGTTTATTTTTTTCATCAGGAGGTAAGTTGGAGGAAGCTTCCTCTTGGTCAAGAGGTCTTCTTTCACTCGGGGATTTCGTCTTTGGGTTGTTTTGATGGATCTTGCCCAACGGCCCTCTAATCGAGATCGGCCTTCGCCCCTTTCTCTTGAAAATATTTTTTCTTGGATATGTACGGTTGATTTTTTCTTCCGCCTATTTTCCATTGAAGCGGGAATATGCGTTGCTGAAGAATGGGCATCCGGCTTTTGACGTCCCACTTCTTTGCATAAAGATTGAATTTCTTGAGTCATTTGGTCCATACGAGCTTTCATCGTTTGCATGAGTTGATTCTGTTGATTCTTTTCCTGCTCCGATAAAGGAAGGTTATTTTCAGGAACAGTATTTTCTAATGCCGGAGCACTTACGGCCGGAGCACTTATCTCCGGAGCACTTATTGCCGGAGCACTTTGATGCGTTCGAGTGTTAACCATTTTATATAATTTTTTTTAGTGGTAAATCAAACTTTTGTCTGATTCCCACAGACGGCGTCAATGTTGCGGATCTGGTCCGGAGTTAGACGGAGATAATGTTGCGGATCTAGTCCGGTGGTAGAAGGAGATGATTGGCGTCACTCCGTCTTTTGAACTCAAGACTCGTGCAACACAAAAGACAGAGATGGTCGGTGAGGCGATGGGGCTAAATCCCTAAAGGCTCTTCGACGTTCAAGTCAGTCATGGCTTTTTTTGAGAGTGAAAAGAAAAAGATATATTTTTTCTTTCAAATAGTAATTCCAGAGAGAGAGAGAGTTTGGGGCCCCCTTGGAGGATTACCTTCTCCTTATATAGTGCCTTCGGTTTTAGACCTCTCAGAAAAGTATAACTTCTCCGAATAAGACATTTAGTTTTTTTCCTAACACTGGTTGGTTTCATAACTTCTCAGGTTTCAACCTCAGGTTGGTTATGACGCGTTTAAAAAACGAACGGTAGAAGTTATCGGGAGTTTTGATATTTTTATCCGTAGGCGAGTTTACCCGATTATTCGGGTAATAATACCCATCAATCACGAAGAATTATGAAATAATTTCTTTATTCTCCTTCTAATTTATAGAATGTCTATACAAATTTTATACATATCAATTCTAACAGTCAAAGATGACATTTTATAGAGGGGGTAAAGACTATTCCTAAATTATCAAAATGCACATCCTTTTACCCAAAGGATACATCTCGAATAGATATAACTATTGAAAATGGTTATCATTTCACTCAATGGCTATGTATTGAAAGGATATATTTATTAAAAATAATATATTTTTTTCATCAAATGATACATCTTGAACCGACGTATTTTTAAAATTTTTTTTATTATATATAAACCAATAAAATTATATTAATTTAATCAATTTAATAATTCATATACCATATCATTTATGACATATTTTTAACATTATGAATTACAAAAATTAGGAATATGAAACTCCAATGTTGGGTGAGGATGACAATATATATTTTTAAATGTTAATGACTTAATAAAAAAATAAAATAATTATAATTGTTAGATTAAAATTTTAATTTTTTAAATATTTAAATATTATAAAAATTAGTTGAAATTAAAGCTATTATCATATTTTAATTACTATATATATCATAATTCTTTTAAAAAGGCAGAGAAAGATCGCCTTAATTCCTGTTCGTAAAAAGCGGATATTTGCCGGGAGAGGGAAACACGGCGGTGGCGTGGGCGAGTCGGAGGGAGGAGGGGAATCACGTGAAAGTGGTGTGACGGATACTCAATGAATCCCCCCCACCTCCTCCTACGTTAACCATGACGTCATATTGACTTACCACGTGGCTGGGACCCACGCAGTCTCTTTTAATCCTTAAATTTCCTTTTCTCTCCCTCATTAAAAAATATTACACTATTTTTCATTTTTACAAAACACGTATCGTATTTAGTTAATTATAAAAAAAATTAATACCTTAATTCTCCCATATTTTTTTAATATATTGAGAAATAATACATTACTTTTAAGAATATTACGTATTTTTCTGTACTTACGTCATCATCTTAGTCCCAATAGCAGAGGAGCTGACGTGGAACTGTGGCTCTGGGGCGGGGCCCACCGCGGGCCGTGACGTACTCATCTCACGAGTGGGTTCGCCTCGTCATCTCGGCGCTCCGATGCTGACACGTGCGCCCTCTTTTTCGGAAGACTAAAAAAAGAAAAAATATATTAAAAAAAAAAAAAAGGAGCGGGGGGGTGGGGCGAGGGAAAAAGCGGTAGGGGGCAGCCGGATTCGATCCCCTGCCAGCGGTTGGCTTTTGCTCTGTCGCGCCTGCAGCGGTGTGTATTTGAGTCAACTTTTGCGAGTCACTTTTGTCCTCTTTTTGGAGGCCCTTAACAATTCATTTATTGGTCAAGCTTTTTAATTATTAAACTCAAGTAATAAAAATTGTGAAGTAACACGTCACTAATATATAAAATAAATTTCTCAAACTTTTATTTTTTTACACGCGATATTTTGTCATTAAAATAATAGAAAAAGCTTGTTTAGTGAGAAGATTTTAACACCATGCTAACTATTCCAATAAATTTAATTTAACTGAAATAATAATAATAATAACATTATTATTATTACTATAATATTTAAATAATAATAATGCACTGTGAATTTTTTGTGGGATTTGGCCTTGAATTCATAATTTTAATTTTTTATGATGAAAAAATATATTTTAGTAAAATGGATTAAAATTATATTACATTTTGTTTTTTTGATATTAAATGTTCAAAGCAGATAAACGATTATAAAATTATTATCAAATTTTTCTTAGTAACGTGTTAAATCTATTGCAATGGTATGTTAAATCTATAACTTAGGTAAAGATTTTCCAAGAAGCTGCATATAAAATCACTGCATTCAATGAATAGGACCAATTTTTTTGTCTAGCACATATGAAGGCTTAAATTGTTGAATTAATATTCAATCAATGGTGTTATAATTGTTGGGATTTTGAAATCACACCCCAAAGAATAAAAGTAAGTACAATAATAATGTAAAATTTTTTATGTATAAAATCTTTTCAAAATAAAAAAAAATTATGAGGCTAAAATGTACCTAAAAATTCATAATAAAACTTTTACAAGTTATAAATTTTCTTTAAAAAAATAATTAAAAAAACTGTCTCACATTCTCATCAAAAGATTTTATAATGTCATTCTCCTGGTAATATAATAATACTAGCTATTACTTGACACTTATATACTATGCCAAAAATCTTGAACTGTTAGGTGAAATTTGAAGAATAATATTATATTAACATCATATAAAAAATATAAGTATATCTCCATTGGTTTGGCTAGAAATAAACAAGTTTCTACTAATTAAAGATGATAACTTAGAGTGAAATACACTCAAGATATACTATGAGGATCACACATACCGTCCACCGTGTTAATAACATTAACACTACAATTGGTCATTATTTCAAAACAAATACAACTAAATAGGCAATTTAATTGGATTTTGGGGCATATATATTATCGGGTTAAACAAATGCACAATGAGATTCGAATTTAAGATATTCAATGATTTTAGAATCGTTAGAGATGAGTTACTGAATATCAAAGTGACTAGCTAATTAAACCATATGGGTCATAAACTGCTAGGTCTTTTAAATATCATCAAATGAGATTACTGTCCAAATCATACCATTGGAGATCATTTAACTAATAATCATAATACGACAGCATATTTCAACAGAAATCAATCTGCCATGACACAGTCTAAGGGCAAAAAGATGGCACATGAGGGCCGATTTATCGAAGCTATATGTTTGACAGGTATTCAAAGTATCGGATATAACATATACATGTTAGAGATTAGATTTAATAGAGTTAAAGAAGTTTTATATTACATGATAGATCATGCTAGCTATGAGCTAAACGTGCTATTTAAAAAATTACCCATCTAACCCATGCTAATAAATAATGCAAATGGCAATCTCTTAATAAAAGGGCCATGTGGAGAACCTACTATTTGCTAACAAACTAAAATCTCACCCCAAAAAAGAAAAAAGGTCAATAACTTATTAGAAAAATTAATTAGTTGATCCCAAAACAGGCCCCACGCATTTATAAAATAAAAAGCCCTTTAATATGGAAAGGGCATATTTGGCTTTAAAATCACAATTTGGTGCTTCTAAAACAAAATCATCAAATGGATTTGAAAATATGAAATAATTCGGAATACTTACTTAAATGCAAGTTTTGTAATATTCAAATCTGCACAAAAAAATAGTAGAATATGTTTTTAAAATAATGTTCTTCCTTAAAAAATACAAGACACAGAATACTATCTTTAAATAAGCAAAAAATCTATCATATTTAAACCTTGAGTATTTTAGTTTGCTAAGTATATTATTAATTTATGTATTAAATAATAAATTATAAAATTATTCTTATACTTCAATACTATTTATTTATTTATTTATTTATTTATCATATATAAAATCCGTATCAAAAGAATGAAGGGCTTGCTTCAGAATCTGGTATGCATTATATATAAAATCTAAAACAATATTATAAAAAATTTAAAATAATGTAACTTTTTACTATAAAAATAGAAAATTAGATCTAAGATCATATTTATGTCCTAAAATTAAATTAGAAAATAACTTTTTACTTTTATTTTTGTAAATATATATTTTAGTTTTATATAATTGAATGAATGTAAGTTTAATTTTATAAAAAAATATTGTATGAGAAATTGTATAATAATGATATAAATTCTATTTTTCCTTTATTTTATTTTATATCCATTGAATTTATACTTTAGACTAGTTTTAATTCCAATGTTTAGTTGAAAGGGGGGGCAACATCTCCCTTTTTCATCGCATTTAAAATATATAAAGAATAATATAAATGATTTTAAAATTATTTTTGAACATTAATATATATGAATATTTATCATAATATTATAAAAAAATTAAAATCTTTTTTATTTTTAAAGTTTGAACCATTAAATTTTATCAGTTTAATACTTTTAGGAGAAGACATAGGGCCTGGAAAGTTTCCAGGTTCCTTAGAGGTGTCATCATGACGGAGAGAAAATGGGCTGGATCACGGCCCAGCACAATCTGCTGGATGCCCCACAACATGTTGGACAGATGGAATTCTGGTGGGCCAGCCCACAAAAATCAATTGAACGGACAGCTTATGAGTTCAATAAATTTATAAATTTTTTTATTTAATGAAAACATTGACAAAGGAAATATATTTCACCGAAAAAAAATACAATTTTATTAAAAAATTATAAGCGGCACAACAGATGGACGGTCAGGACTACGCCACGGAGAAGTATCCAGAATGTTCAGAAAGGTGGGCCGCCACGGTACACTCGGCTATCTCTCGAGACGCCACGTAGACCCGAAAAGACAAAAAGCTTTCCAGGTGTAAGGAGCTTCTAAGAAAAGCTTGAGAAACTGTCGGACCAAATAATCCGTTTTCCCTTGCGGTCTCTGGAACCTTCTCTTCCATCTTCATATAAGCCACCTGCTCTTTCTTTTAGTCGAAGTATCTGAAGTGAAATCCTTCAAGGTGCTGTTACAAGCAGTGAAATCACTCTGATTTCTATTCCTAGTTTTTGCTCTCGCTTCGAAGTTGCTATGGAACGACCTGTGCGGGTGAAAGAGGAAGAGACAGTGATGGCCAGCGCAGCAGGCGCATCGTCTTCATCATCGTCCAGCTTCTCTCCCCGGCCGATGGAGGGGCTTCATGAGGTGGGCCCGCCGCCGTTTTTAATCAAGACTTTTGAGATGGTGGAAGACCCAGATACTGATTCGATTGTCTCGTGGAGTAGAGGTCGGAATAGCTTTATCGTCTGGGACTCTCACAAGTTCTCTACGCTTCTTTCTAGGTATTTTAAGCATAGCAATTTCTCAAGCTTCGTTCGGCAGCTCAACACTTACGTAAGTGCTACAGCTACTGTTTTTTTTTTTGTCCCCTCTCTTTCACTGACTGTTGTTTTGTGGCCTTCTGATTTCTCTCTTCGTCTCTGTTGTTTGGATGGTGGTATTGAATTGTGAATAATATTGTCTAGGTGTTACAAATTCTTTCTGGAATTGATTGAGATGTCAGACATTGATTATAGGTTATGCACTTGTGCGTTTCTTCCCGCTCCTTGTCGTATTTGTTGGATCCCATCGAAAAGCATTCAGGGTTTTAAAATATATTTTGTTTGTTCGTTTGAACAGTTCCCCACCTATGTCTTCTTGCTAATTCGGATACTAAGAGCTCGAGAGAAGTAAAGACGAGTTCCCTTACGCGTGAAAATAAATTAAGGATAGAAAAGCTAACGGTTATACGGTTGTTTGAATTTTTGCAAATTTACTATCTGTTAAGTTTTAATTCTGATATAAAACCCTCTATATATATACATTCTTGATGAAATTATCTTATAGGTGTGGTTATCATTAAAATGCGAAAAAGAATGGTTTGTAGATATCCAAAATGACCATTATTTGGATGATTTTATTTTATTTTATTATTTACAGAAAAAATCAACATGATATTCGCAGATTCTGATATTTTTAATGTCATTGCCAATGATGCAGGGCTTTAGAAAGGTCGACCCTGACTTATGGGAATTCGCAAATGAAGGGTTCTTAGGAGGACAGAAGCATTTGTTAAAGACCATTAAGAGAAGAAGACTTGTATCACAAAGTCATCGACATCAGGTAGGAGCTTGTGTTGAACTAGGTCAATATGGATTGGATGGTGAGGTTGAAAGACTACGAAGAGATTGCAATCTGCTAACGACCGACATAGTGCGATTGAGACAGCAACAGCAGATCTCGAGGGAGCAAGTCATCGCCATGGAGTCTCGGCTGCAGACAATGGAGAGAAAGCAGCAGCAATTATTGGCATTCCTTGCTAAAGCTCTGAGCAATCCTTCCTTCGTTCTAAATTTATTGCAACAGAGTGAGAAGGGCAGGGCAAGCAGAGGAATTGAGATGAGGGAAAAGAGGAGACTAACCGCAAGTCCAAACGCGGAGAATTTGCAGGAGCTTCTTCGATCTGCAGCAATGGGGGATCCCGCACAAGAAGAGTGGGCAACAGATGAGATAAATATTGACACATTGTTATCTACTGCGTTGGATGATGAATCGAGCAGTGTTACCAGAGACCCAAAAGCAGAGGCAACCCCTTCCACAAGCGGTATTGCTCTGCGAAATGGTAATGAGATAAACTGGGAGGATTTTTTAAATGAAGACTCTACTGAATTTGGTGTTGAAGTTGAGGGTTTGGTGGCTAAGCCTTCAGACTGGGGTGAGGATCTGACAGATTTTGTAGATCCGATGGAATTTTTAGGTACAATGCCATGAGAACCATGCAGAAATAATGATCTGGGTCTTTGTGTAATCACTTTGGCTTCGGCAACCTCACCTCTGCCTCTCACATCTGGGTGAAAAAAATTTCATGATTAAAATATGTTTGATTTGCTGCTTTGAGTTGGTTGGCTTTGTAATCTCATTGAGTACATTTGATGATACAGCAAAGAGGCGGTGGGACTTGGAGCCATCAAGAAATGCACCAGGATTCTGTATCCTTCAGTAATTTTGTTTGATATATAGTTATTATGTATTAATTTAGATGCGATAATGCCTTTGGTAGTTGTGGGCTTAATAACTCATTAAGTTATACGATGGCCTTGTTTTTTTATCTTTTTCCTCCGTTGCATTTTGCAGGCCGTTCTGTTGAGTGAGATTTGGCAAAGGGACGTCGTTGGTCAGCTCTTCGCAAAGAAACTTCCTGAAGTAGCATCAAAGCTTGGCAAGTAAACACAATCTGATGTATCTACATACTTTCAAAGACTAAATTGTTTCTATGTATAGAGAAGGTTGTAGTAGTTACATTTGTTTGTTTGTAATAATTTAGTGTTCTACAGATTTTTAGGGAAAAGGAATTCAGATTTGATATTGAATTTTGAACCTTTGTAAGAGTGACCGTTATATTGGTTTTGGAACAGGTAAATTGAAAAGCGGCAGTTTCCAGACTTTCTTTTTTGTCAAACTGTGTTGCTCGTGCATGTGTTGATCTTTAGATTGATCTGGAATTCTTGCATCTACAGATACTAGACCACTAGCTTCAGATGGTGCCTTAAGCATTCTAATGCTTAGATAAATATTAGGAATAATTCTAGGTACCTGGGTTTTTTTTTCTTTTTCTTTTTTGGTGTGTTTGTGGGGGTGACGAGAGAGAGGGATTGTGAGGGAATATCTCATTTCTCAACCTATGATCATCTATAAAAATTTAATTGTTGTCCATAATGTCTAGTGAAATGTTCTAAAGCCACTCTTAGGTAGCCTTAATAATGTAAATGGGTTGAACATTGTGTCAATTAGTAGTACCCTCTTAACACCATCCTTTCGTTTCTAAGTCTATTGGCATCATTTCTTTTTCGGAAGAGTTTTTCGGGACCTCATCTACTGGGATGCTGACAGTGTGAGCCTGCACCAACGTTAACGTTATAGTGCATTTAATCAGAGAGCTGTTTTAATTTCACACACTGCTAGCTTTCTCTATTGGGTGTATATATTACTGCTGATTTTTGTCTTACTAAAAGGTAGCTAAATCTAGGGTGTTTATTTATCATCAGCAAGTCGATGAGTTGGGATATTCCATAAGGCTTATGTTGCACTTGAACATGGTTTCATGAGAGCATTTTTTTTTGCTGTTTAGAAAGTGATGGTCCCAACATAATTCAAACTATTGAATGACGGGCTGAAGATTGTCCTGCGCTAGGGGGTACCTTTCTCTTCTCTGAGTTCTATCATTATATTTTACGGCTAATGGAATGGGTAGCTCAAAGCATTTTGATACTGATTGTTATGCAATAAAATACATAGAGGTGGAAAAGAAGACAAAGTGTTGGAAGTTTTGAAAACAGACACAGTGAATTAAACGGTTCTAATGCAAAATTCTTCTGCAGAAGCCATTGTTTCTTCTAGATTCAAATAATTCACATGGAAAAGTTCTGTTGAGTGCAACTTTACCTGGTGCCCAAGACAAAGTATGAAATTAGTAATCTCATGAATATAAAATAGCTCAGCACTTGATAGTAAAACCACAAAATTATCTACAACACAGAAAGGGGATATTAGTACTCCTAAATTTGCATTCTGTTATTGATAGATAGAGATCCCTTGCATTCGAAGGACAGAAAATAAAACGTTGATCGCAACTTAAACAACTATGTTCTTCTTGACTAGGAGGACCAACAAGCAGTTGGCGCTTAAGAAGCAAATGCAGCTCAATCTTACAAGCAGTTCTTGCTCCCCCTTGCCTTAATTGAGTCCTTATCCATTCGAATTGGGAGGTTAAGTGGCTTGGGAAAATTGGCAGGTGAAAGACACAGACCCACAACTTTTAAAATCCCCACTTTGGAAATCTGCTAATTTCTTAGAAAACTGAAACTTATCCATAGACTGCCTTCGCATTCAGATAAGCCAGACCTCCACTTGGCCTTATGTGATTCTGTGAGATTCATGTAGTTTGACCTACTGTTATAAGCACTCTCTTCTCCTCTCTACTAAGCCGAAGTTGTAAGTCCAGAAACAAGAACTGTTGATGTGCACAATGAAGATGAAGCTGAGGTTTTCATCATAGCGAAATTCTAAACATGGGCTTGAAGATGAACGAGTGGCATGACCATACTTTGGCTGAGATCCTGTGTGAGTATGTTGTTCTTTCTGACTCTCCTTGAGCATGGCTTGGAGGATCTATGCTATGTCTTTGAGAGAATTCATGAAACCTTTAGGAGGTGGTGTTGCCTCTAATTTATTGCTTTAAACTTCTTCCATCAATCTAATTTTCCATAGCTTTGCTGCCATCCAGTGCTCTAGCCAACTCCAACCCGAGTTCCTCTTACCAATCTCATGATTTTTGAGAGAGAAAATTGAGATGTTTGTCCGGTTATCTGAATTTAATCTCTATCTCCATTACTGAAAAAATGAAGTATTTAATCAGTATTTGCTCAAATTGGGGGTGTGAAATGCTGACAATTGGGGATGTGAAATGTTCTCTAGGGCATATTGACTAATTGCTATCTGAGCAAGAGAGTAAGCAAGTGCTCTCTCTCTTTCTCTCTTTCTCTCTCTCTCTCTCTCTCTCTCTCTCTCTCTTTTGAATGCTCCTCCTTGCCTCAACTGCAGCTTTGCTTTAACATCTTCTAGAGTTGCTTTGCTATCGCTTCATCCTTCCTAAAATTTATCCCACAAACAGTCAAAAAAATATATAATATATATGTCTTACATAATTGGATAACCAATTCTGCAGTAAAATACTTAAAAAGAAAATCTCCTCCGTATGAGAACTTACCATCATCTGAACAAGTTCAATAGATTCCTTCCTCACAATTTTTTTTTTTTTTTTAAAAATAAATTTTAAAGTCAAAATTTTCATGCATCTTAGTGAGAGGAATGCAATGCTTCACCTTAGACATGGTTCAATGTGCATTGCAATTATATATCTAATATGTCAACTTATGATCATCTACAAGAATATCATTGCTGCCCATAACAATCTGAGTGTTTTGGGGACAACCTTAGGTAGACTTAATAATGTAAAGCGATTAATAGGAGGTCACTTTAACCAAGAAAGGACACCTAACTTCATCCAACATTTAAAAGTCCATAGGCATCATTTCCACTTATAGGAGTTTCTTTGGGAGCCCTTCGGATGTCAGGATAGAGACAGGGCAAGCTTGGCATGGAGGATGAGGTTGATGTATTGTGTTTAGCTACGGAGGTGTGGTTTTGCGTGGTTGATTACTTGATTTTCTCGTACCTCATCTATCCCATATGATATTTTGAATTTCATTTTTATGTGTGGGAAGAAAGGAAAAGCAGTGAAAGTGACTAGATAAGACTTTGTAAATTATCGTGATTTTGGTATAAAGTAAAAAAATTTAATCAAATATCAAAATATGAGTCTACAATAAATGCTATTAAATAATAATGAAGATAATTTGCTAGGTTATATGATTCTAGCCAAACTCTTATCATTTGGTCCAATCATTAAAGTGTTTTCTCAGTATCTAAATATACTCATGAAAAAAGCTTAGTGATAGTCATCCATAATATTAATACTCAAATGACAATGTAATTCCATGGTGGGCTAACTAGCCATGCAACAAATATACACTCCTAAAAATATCAAATCCAAATGTTTATCATTCTAACATATTACAACTTAATTGTAACACTTTGATATTTTGATTCAAATATATTAAACTTTTGACCTAGAGGATTTTTAATGAGGATAATTAACAAGTTATAAGTTATATGTAAGCTTATCTTTATTTCATAAAGAGATTGGTTGAGTCAAATTCTCAAGGGCATCATGAAAATTTTTATAATTTTTTTATTGGTAACTAGTGAGAGATTTATATACTTTAGAATGTTAATTAGGACTTATTATGATTTTAATATGTACTTATATATACAACTAAAAGTAGTAGTTAATTAATTAAAGTATTAATATCAAAATTAATCCTAACTATAATTTAAATTATAAATTGTATTAATTACAACTAAAAATTCCTAACTATAATTTAAATTATAAATTGTATTAATTACAACTAAAAATTCTAGAACTCATGCTTCTTCTCTCATGATATTAATATCAAAATATTAAATATTGATTAGGTATTTTCTATTCCTTGGTGGTAAGGAACAGCTATTCCTGTAGCCCTTAGATTTTATTACCGTGTTGCCATTGTTCTTTTCTCTCCATCCTTCAAAACTCTGCTTCCTCCTTTGCCTTTCGAGCCCTTCGAAACCGTCTGTTCATTTATCAGGGCAATTAGTTTGAACTCGAGCGGGAGGCAGACGGAGCATCAGCAGTGGCTGCTTAATCTTCATTTCAAGTTTTCCGACGTCAAACCACCACCCGAACCTTTATATAAACCCTTCCCTTGTCAACAGCAACCATCTTCTCAATCCTAGTGAGAGATTTAAGAAACGGCCCTCAAAAATCGTTTTTCCATTTTCTGTATTCTGCGAAGTTCATCGATTCCTCAAGTCGGTCGGAAAATCGATTCTTCATTGTACAGCGTCCATCCTTATCAACAGCATGCCAATTGCTCAAGGTTCCCTTATTCCTTCAGAAGGAACAGAGAATTCGATTTATCTTCTCCACTTTTGTTCTCTCCGCGATTTTCATCGTCTTTGTTGGCGGAGGCAACAACGCTAAGTAGGATCGGGTTTGTCAGTTGGTATTTGGGGACGGTGGTGAAGTCCGTCCCGTTCTCACCAAAAGCGTTACGTGGACATTTGAGAATATTTAATCCCTCTTTTAGCATTCTTTTTGGGCTTGGAGATATCCTTTTTAAAAATATAATATAGTGTAATTAATTTAGATATTTATGAGACCATAAAATTTTTATGAAAAGTATACCAATAAAGATATTGTCCGAGAATAATATAATAATATATATGAACTTTATGAACAGACTGAATTGATGATATTTTGACTATTACAGTTTCATAAATTTATGATTCCGAGTATATGCTACTGTAATTTTTATAGGTGAATAATAGAAACCAAATCGATTGATGGATAGCTGTTATTCCTATAAATTAGCAAGTTGTGATAAAGTAATATCATTAATGATGAAATAACATTATTTAAATAATTTATACTTTTGGCTAATTAAACTATCCTGAACCCAATTGTCAATTTTTTTTCGTATAGTGTACCAGCGCTTGATAGGAAATAGTTACTGAGAAGATTGTGAAATAATGGCAGAATATATTTTTATTAAATAAGGGTAAAAAGTTATTTATATAAATTTTTATCCTATTCATCATACTATTACTATATATCAAATACTAAAATATTAATTTTTAATTTATTCATAATTATTCTAAATAAATAATCAAATATGAAAATAAAAATTTTTAATAATTTTTTTATCTTATTCTATTCGATTAGAATAATTATTCTATTATTATCTTATTACATTTTAATAATCAAATATGTTATAAATGTTTGAAAGAGAGAGAAAACCATGAGCTAGAGGGAGAAAATGAAAAGCAATCGGTCTAGCCCTTTTCTCTTACCTTATATTAATTCTTTGGTGGTGATTCCATAACTCATTTAAAGAGTAGCAGTGAAAAGTCATTTGTATGAGTTGATCCTCTATTTTCAAACATTTTAAGGTAAGTAAAATTTTTGTCGTTGTTGAATAATCTAATCGTTATATTTACTTGTTAATTATAATCCATGAAATTCTCCTTAAATTTATTGGTTTTAGATATAAAATAATGTAACAAGTAAAATATTTGATATATATACTTAATTTTATATTGTATGATTCAATTATTATTATTATTTTTTATATGATATTTGACTGACGTTTGAATGTCGTGCTATTATTTGATCAGTGTTTGAATGAGATTTGGACACCAACGTGTGTATGGTTTGTTATAAGTATTTCATATTTTTTATAATATAATATAATATAATATATATTTTATGTATGCTACAAAATATATAATGTAGATTTGTTTACATTTGATCTTAGGATACAATACTATTTTGGCGTATGATATATTGCTTATATGACATAAATTGGAGAATTTATGGTATGTATATTCAGCGTGTGAACAATGTTCAATGCTGAATTTGAATGTCAAAGCTCAATTTGAGGTAGATTGGTTGATTTACAAATCTAGGTGTGTGATTTTGAGAATATATCTTAGTAGATGTATTTTGGAAGGGTTGGAAGCTTTGTATGTTTAACTCAAGGAATTTGAAGGTTTATTTCATGAGTTATGGGTTAACGTTCGAGTGTCATAGAAGGCAGTGTTCGAATACTAGGCTGCTTCGGGCAAATTTGAGTGTTTTAGAAAATTTACGAGTACCCCTTGATTGTTCAGGAGGTGTTAGTGTCTTAGAATTGTCATTGTATAGCTATGAGACAATTCGGTAGTGAGCTATGACGGCGTGAGTTGGGCATGTGAGCTAGCATTTGAATGCTAAAGAATCAGAATATTTTTTTAGTAAAGTTTTTAGGTACGAGAGTTAGGACAGTTATTTTAGAGTCATCTTTATTATCCTTGGTCGTTGATTGCTTTTTTTACATGATTTTTAAATGTGCATGTTCTTAACGTCTATAATTAAGGTAAATTAGATTATATAAAAATATTAAGGTATTAGGAATATAAAATATGTAAAATCTTAATGTGGTCAATAATTATTCGATACTAATTTTTATATTTCGGTGGGTTGAGATCTATATTCATGGAAGGATATTTATAATCTTGTGAATAACGCGTAATAATATATCGAGGGATATCGCTCCAGGGGTGCTGAGTTTGACATGTGGATTTGAGATAAAGTATTATGTACTCTGTTTGAGCGTGGCTTCCAATTGGACCATGAAATTACAAGTATAGTATATTTTGGACTTACCCTAAATGATAGCAAAAATATTATCTGTTGTAGTTGAGTTCAATAATTGTACATCATCGGTGGTAACGTTCCATGAGACAATAGAGTTAATCACTTGAAAACTTACGAGTATCAGTGCCTCATGGATATTATCGTTGGTGGTGAGCAAATAGTTATTGGTTCATCTTGATATAATAAGATATGAGGAGATTATTATGATATTTTATATAATTATGACCTCTATTAAGATAGGTCTAATAGAACCTATATCCTAATTAAAATTAGAATTCGGTGGAATCTCAATTATGCTCTTAATGTATTATTTCGGTGAAAACCCTTGAAAGTTTTCTTGTAGCTATTGTGTTGTGTTACGATATTACATTGAAACACAAATAATTAATAGTTGATTACATTTATCCATACTATTATATTTTTAATATTATTATCTGAGATATTTATTGATTATCAATATTATTGATTTACTTGTTAGATAGTAGGCTCATTTCTATATTTTATTAGCCCTAGAGTAGAGCAACTTGGAAGCATGCTAGTAGATATCATGTAGTTGCTAAGAAGACTTCAAGTAGCGACATGGAGCATTAGCTACCAACTGCGAAGTTAAAATCTATGCCTATTTTGAGTTGGAAGTTAGAATACATAGCAATGGATTTCGTTTTTAGACTTCTAAAAACAGTGTGCAGACATGACACTTCCTGAGTGATTGTGGACTGATTAATAAATTTCACTTTGAGATAACTCTTGGTCATTCTAACCCTGCCCTCTAGCCTTTATTCCCTTTCTCATGTACGTTTGTCCATTAGAGTCACATTTTCATTGGATTGTCTTGCTGTGTTGCCATTCATGAGATTATGTGGTTACATGAAATACCAGCTACTATTGTATCTTATAGGAATCCAAAATGCGTAGCACAATTTTGGCAAAGTCTACATTAAGAGATTGGCATAAGGTAGAGATTCAACACAACCTTTCATCCATAGATAAAAAGACAATTTGAGAGAACTACGTTTGCTGGGAGAACATCGACAATTAAAGGATTATAGCACCTGATATTATTTAAGAGACTACAAAGAAGATTAGTTTGATTTGAGGTCGTTTTTAGGTGGTTTAGAATAGACAAAATAGTTACGCTGGTCAGAAATGATGAGACCTATTGTCCGAGACCGAAGATGCTGTATGCTTGAAGGCTTTTCTATGAAAGGGTGAGATGCACTTTAAAGCGA
Source organism: Nepenthes gracilis (assembly GCA_033239525.1). Taxonomy (NCBI): domain Eukaryota; kingdom Viridiplantae; phylum Streptophyta; class Magnoliopsida; order Caryophyllales; family Nepenthaceae; genus Nepenthes; species Nepenthes gracilis. The sequence goes on from BSYO01000001.1 coordinate 14,178,748, forward strand.
AAAGGAAACTTTGATCGCCCTTAATAGGTTTTGTTTTTTGAGAAACAGTCGATATAGATATTGGAACATAAGAAAAATACTCCTTGTGGCAAGATTATTCCTATACTGAGGATCTTAAGCAGACATTGCAACAAGAATGAAATGAAGTGGACATTAGATAAGGATACTCAAGATAAGTGTCAACATTTGATCAAGGTATAAGGTATTTATTTTGAAAATGAAATTATTTATGACGGTAGGATTATAACTTTTCAATGTTTCAATTTGAATTTATTAGACTTTTGACATTGAAATGGCCATTAATAAAGGTGATTAACAAACTATTAATTACAAGTAAATATAGGTTTATTTCATAAAAAGGTTGGTCAAGTCAAATTATTAAGAATATCAAAAGAGTACTTGTATAATTTTTCCATCGATAACCAATAATTAATTTATGTGCTTTAAAGTATTAATTAAGGCTTAATTGGATTTAAATATGTGCAACTAAAAGCAGTAGTTGATTAATTAGAGTATTGATATTAAAATTAACCCTAACAATAATTTAAATTGTAAGATGTATTAATTACAACTAGAAATTTTGTGACTCATGCGGCTTCTTCTCTTATCATATTCTGTCACCCTATGCATGCATTTCATTCAGTTAATCATGAATTTAAAAACCTCATGTAACCATTACAACTTTAATTTGACTTGAATTTTTTCAGACCCCATCTAGTTCTAATTTGGTCCATAAAATTACTCGGTAGAGAGACAAGCATATCAGCCCAAAAGCACCGCAAATAGAATCAATAATAGAACAGATGTTCTGTTAAATAACGACCACCAAATAAGCAGCATTAACCCAAAAAATTACTCCCTAAAAAGACAAGAAGCACTTCCCTCCTCAGATAAGGTCTGCGACGTTGGCAGGAAGCTCTTCAATCACAACATTATAGAAATTCTGGATGTCAAAGAGCATCCTATCATCATCACGGGTCACGAAGTTAATAGCAACACCCTTCCTTCCAAATCGTCCACTCCGACCAATCCTGTGAAGGTAGTTCTCTGTTTGAGTAGGCAAATCGTAATTGATGACCAGAGAAACCTGCTGGACATCGATGCCACGAGCAAGAAGATCAGTGGTGATGAGCACGCGGGAGGATCCGGATCGGAACTCACGCATAATGATGTCCCTTTTGTTCTGGTCCATGTCTCCGTGTGTGGCTGAGACTGTGGTCACGGGCCCTCATTTGGTTGGTAAGCCAGTCCACTTTTTGTCGGGTATTTGCAAAGATGACACTCTGAGTGATTGCCAAGGTTTCGTAGAGGTCACAAGAGGGTGTCGAGCTTCCACTCTTCCTTGTCAACATTTACATAAAACTGCTTGATACCCTCGAGGGTGAGCTCGTCACGCTTCACCAGGATTCTCACAGGCGCACTCATGAACTTCCTGGTAATCTCAAGAGCCTCAGGAGGCATAGTGGCAGAGAATACACCAACCTGGACATTAGGAGGAAGTTGCTGGAAAATGTCGTAGATCTGCAAGAAGTCAATCAATAGTTCTAAAATGAGCCGATGAACATATTACAAGTCGAAAGTAGAAAGTACCATGCGGATACCCTAGAAGAGAAACTACGCAAGGAGGATGCAGAAATCATAAGCTACTGCAAATTTTGTCCGCCCACGTTGAACAGGAGCTGCCATTTCCAGCGTAATCAACGTGTGCTGAAAATCCAGTGGACAGTCTTGATCTTATTGAAAATATCAATAGAAGTGAGTTACACAATTTCTCAGTCTAAGATAGACACCAAACAGCAATTCTAATTATGAACCCTGAATAATCTCCTTAAAAACCGTCGCCCATTTTTGCAGCCAAAGCACAAGGAAACAGACAGGACAAATAGCATCCTTGACCTGAAAATAACACCAAAGTTCAACCAAGTCCACCTTGCCAATCACAAACGAAAGATTCTGGCAGAAAGCTGGAAGCCCTTCAGCACACTCGTGCAGTTATGGGCATAACTCACTTGTGCAGTTAAACTGAGGGGCTCCATAGGACAGAATTTTCATCTAGAAATCCATCACAATCTACAGCCACCCCAAACGTCTCAAGTGCCAAATGGAACTGGTGCGTCCATCGACTCACAGCCAGACTTATTATGCACCCACATTCAACCCACATTACTATTCACTCCAAGCAACACATCTCTGAACCCAAATATGCAATTTCTCCACAACAGCTAGGTTCTTAATCCCTTTTGAATGAAACAGAAAATAACCAAAATTCCAATGTAGACACCCTGCTCACCACTAAACTATCATTAATTATAACCTCTAGGTTCCCACATAGAAAGCGTGGGCTGTATATAATACGGCCTAACATTTCAGTTCGGATCAAGCCGTGGGTTAACTAGCTTACAGCACGAATTATGTCATATCTAGTACGACCTTTTTTTTTTTGACCTTTAATAGTCATTGTAACCATTTGTAATGAAAGGCAACGTTCATATAACAGTTACCCTTTTTTATAAAAACAAAGAACTAATTAAATGAAAAAAATTGTAAATATCCCCTCCTCTTCTACCAATAGAATCATCTTTCTGCTCTCTTTTGGTACTCTTTACACTCTTATTCTTATACAATAAGCGATAGTACGATATTAATATAATTTTATTAATTTTTTTAATAATTTATATATTAATATTATTATTTTATAACTTAATTAATAATTATGATACATAATTTTCTTAGTTTTGACAATAAATGGATATGAAAAATTATTCCAACACTATTATGTCAATTACATCACATACATATACCAATAATAATTCTAAAATATCAGAATTATAATTTATCATAAATATCATTACTACTAATTTTGGCCCCCCATAAAACATTTTAATGGTATATTGCAATTTCTTAATTTTGACCGTTATTATTCTATACAAAATGTACATGTCATATTATTAATTTTTATATTTATAATATTTTACAATTTATTCATCATTATATGGAGAAAATAAAAAATATTATTCTACTTATTAGAATATCTCTTATTTGAAAGTAGCAGTTTAAGATATTATACCAACATAATAAGTTTAGCTACAACAAGAAGAAGATCAATTACCCAACATAATGAAACTCGACCTACCAAATTCTAGAGACCGTATATTTGTTTTAACTATTTTCTACAATGAAAATATCTTAACGATCAAACTAATTATAGATGTTAATTGAAAGATGATTAAAATAATTAAATATTTTTTAATAATATTTTATTTTATTACTAACGAACTTATTAGTGCCATTATGTCATTCAAAATCTATTATTGAGCCAACTGCTGTCATTTACTGATAATTTTACATTTAATCGGAATGATTATAATTTTTGTAATATAATATGAGTGATAAAAGTAAATATCAAATTTAAAAAATAATTTTAATTACTAAAATTATTAAAAATAGTATATTTATAAATATTATATTTAACTATATTTTTTTTAAAAAAATTAAAATATTAAAGAAATCCTCTAATACAAGTCCATCTAGCCACAATTATGGATGCCACAAGAATTTATACCGGTGTATATCTATTTTAAAGGATTCTATCCTAACATAGGATGGTCAACAATACGGGAGAAATGAATGCATGTTTTCATCACAACCTACGTATAATATATAAGTTGTATGCACAATAATCAACACTAGAATCGTCTAGTCCAGTATTAGCAGTAGAAATGGTTCGGACAACATTTGCTTTCTTTGGTTTGGACTCAATATAGAACACAAGCAGTTATAAAAAATACAACATTGGCTGAACTTATTCATTACTTATAGTCTAATCATATTTTTAGTTTCACAAGCAAAAAATTAGAGTTCAAGATTTTTAATTGGTGGAAGGATAACGGACACATATTTTTCATACTCAAATTAATGGCATGGGATCTCTTAGCCCCACTAGTATAATCTCATCGGAATTAGCTTTCAACACCAAGGGTCGAGTGGTTGACCGAAAAAGTAGGATGATAACAAATATATTAGAATGTACATCATTTTCAAAAATTGGTTAGGTATAAAAGATCGCATTAGAAATTCAATTATTTTAAATTTCAGTGAAAAGGATAACTCTAGAAACGATAATAGTAAAAATATAAATAAAATTTAAAAATAAGTAAATTATTATTAGGTATATTTTTTTCCATCTTTGTAAATTATATTAAAAATATTCGATAAAATAAATAAAATAAAATATAAATTTTTTATAATACTTTATATAATTTTATTTTTTATATATTTTTTATTATAGCCGTGTCTTAACTATCACGGCCTGAAGACATGACAGTCCAACACAAGCTGGTCACGTGCCGTTTTCAGCTGAAGTACATTTATATACAAACGGCCCGAAAGAATAACAACCCATCTAACAATCCTATTACCAATTCACCATCTTTACTAAGAAAACAAGAACACTTCCCCTGTCATGAAACACTTCCCCTGTCATGAAGTTTTGCAGTAACATAACGAGCCACCAGCAAATAAAGTCAAAATTGGGAAAGGGGTGGTAGGAATCAAAACCCAAGCACCTTGGTCTGTGTTCATGGGTTCACCACTGCAGGCGTAGCCTATACTTCTAGAAGACGATCGGGTTATAACATGGAAATATCTGTATTAGTTATATATATAGCAGTGAAGATTGCAAGAGTGGCAATGCAATATAGGGTAAATGAGAATAAAACCTGATCCTTAAAACCACGAGAGAGCATCTCATCAGCCTCATCCAAAACAAACATCCTTATATGGTTAGGATGAAGGGATTGTCTACGCAACATGTCATAGACACGGCCAGGAGTACCAACAATGACATGAACCCCTGCAGTAAGGATTCGTTGGTCTTCACGGATGCTCGTCCCGCCAACACAAGTATGAACCTTAACGTTCAAGTAATCTCCAAGGGCTCGCATCACCTTCTCAATCTGTTGAGCGAGTTCCCTAGTAGGTGCAAGGACTAAAGCCTGACATTCTACCAAGTCATAGTCCAGCTGCTGCAGAATTCCTGAGCAGAAAGTAGCAGTTTTACCAGTACCAGATTGAGCTTGCTGAATAACATCAAGACCTTTGCAAAAGGGTACAATTCCCCGTTGTTGAATTGCTGAAGGCTTCTCAAAACCTTAACATATTCAGAAAAGAACTGTAATCAGTATCGATGCTGTAAATACGTTATCACCCTTACATCAACAATTATGGATGCTATGAATATGTTACTAATCTTACATCAAATACAATATAGGTGCTATGTATACATTACATCAAAAACTTCTAAAAATACACGTAACTAGTCTATAGGCAGACCATCTTGATGACATTACCATAGGCAAAGATTCCTCTGAGAAGGTTCTCCTTCAAGTCCATCTTATCAAAGCTATCACAAACCTCATCGTATGTAGTAAAGAATTCTTTTCCCTCCTCGGAAAGCCTATATCATAAATCAAAAACTCAAAGCATGAAACAAATAGATTGATTTATGAAAAATAATAGTAATTAATGGTAATCATAAACCCAACATCAAACATCAGTACAAGGATTGAGTAGCCTGGGGAACAAGGACCCCACATTATGAGGCCAAGGAATGGTCCTAGTACATGGCCTTCCCAACATTCTAGAGAGGTTTTCACTATTTAAACAAATGACCATTAATGAAGATGAGGTACCATGCGTCAAACCCCAAATTGGGTTGTGGATTGGAGAAATTTTTTTAAAAAAAACAACATATCCAGAGCTTCTTTGAAAATAACAAAGAAACACAATAGAAAAATAGAGAACCACTGGAAATACAGAACTTACAATTCATCCATTTTGCTGTCATATTGACAAGCATCAAACTGAGATCCTTCAGCAGCATATCCAGCCATATCTACAAAAACAATAATCAAAGGAGAAACATAATCAGGACAATGCATTTACAAATAATAAGTTCAATTCTCCAGAAGGCATATTGAACTGGAGAAATCCATTCTTCTACAGTTCACTTCTATAGAAAGCTAACTGATGTGCAAAAGTCGTTCTCTGCAATATACGGTTTCAGTCAGCACATAAGTGCAAAAGACAAACTTGATGACAGTCCAGGGCACATTCAGATTACAAATCTGCTTCACATTCCAAGAGTTTTTTTCTTCTTGTGCTTTTCTTACCCCTTGGATTCCTATTATGAGGACTGAAAACATGAGAAGCAACAATTATATTCCAACAATATCTAAGAAGAAAAAAAAATAAACGCACTTGGTAGCTGGTCTTTTATGATCGCTCCACCATTCTCAAAAAAATGAAAACCAAAGAAATAAAAAAAGGGAAAAAGATAATAACTGCTTCACAACAAAAGAAAAATCTAACCCAGGAGAGCGAAGTAATCTAACCCAAAATTTGCTAAAAGTCATTACTTAAATTCAACATTTTAGAGAGAGAGAGAGATTTAATAACAAATTTATCTACAAACACTCTGATGATTAAGAAAGTCGCATTATCAACACAATCCCACCTCTAAGAACAATGAAACAGAACTCCAAGTAATCACCAAATCCTCAACCGACTGGCTTAACAGAAAAGACAAACACCTTCAAGGGAAGCAAAAATCATCAACAGATTTTGAGAAAAATATATCTTATCAAATACATTATCATCGTGAAGAATTAGAAAAAAAAGAATCAAAAAAATTTGAGAATATCAAATCGAAAATCAAGATTCACATTGTTGTCGAGAGATGTTTCATTGCTAGAGCCTGACTCTAACCGGATCAGGAGTGAGAACGAAGCGCCTTGGAGAGGAACAACAGCAACGAATCACACCGGTTCAATGGCAGATGGATCCCCAACAATTAAGGAATGCTTTCCTATATATAACGATTCAGGGAAAGATGAAAAAACTCGTTCCCTACAACTTAATAATCTATTGTTAAATAAATAACTGTAACTTAATTATTTTTTTAAAAAATAAAAAAATATAGTTAAAATTAACCTAAAACTCAACGATAAAAATTAAAAAAATAAACAGCTTCATCACCTTTTAAAGAGATAGAATCACCTGTAGAGCCTTAAGAATTTCATGTTGGGGTTAGTCACTTTCTTATCGGTGACTCAACAAATAAGTCTTATTATCGAAGATTTTATGAAGAGTAAATGATGGAATTTATTTGGCGGATAGCAAAACTAGAAAGTAGTTTCCGGTCAACGGGAGGTTGACCAGCGGAGAACTAAAAATGGTCAATGCAGTGGTTGACTAGCTGAGAGTATTTTCGAAGTGAAAAATGTCGGAGCACCTTATCGAAGAGTAGAAGCCGGTCAACTTTGTTGACCGGCTGATGGAGGCCAGTGACCAAGGAGTGGGACGACCAAGGTTGCCCATTGGTAGGCACAGATTTGCCTTGAGGTAAAATAGTCGATCATCAAACAAGTTGACAACTAAGAATGCAAATGGCAAGTGTAGATTTTGCTCAGTTGGAATTCCGATCAAAGGATTGATCGACTTTAAAGGCAAAATGACTGGTATGTGCAGGATTTATTAGTTGGCCAAAATGGAAGATTTAACCATTTTGGAAGAAAGTAAAATGTCCAATTTGCCAGGTTGGCAGGAATACCGGTTTGGCATGAATGTACTTCCTGTTTAGAATCCAATTGGGTCGGTGGGTGTTAACTTAGAAGATTTTCTGAGCGTGCGTGATCTCAATGTATCGTTTACGCAGAGTATTTTCATATTGTTGGTAGGAACAGATTTTATTTGGAATAGAATATTTGGCGGATCAACAATATATATACATACTGTAAACGGTGAAAAAATGGTATGTGAGAGATTCAAGGGTAAAAAAATAGAGGAGTGCACCACCAGTAAGGAAGAATAGAGAAAAAACAGAGAGTGAAAATGAAGGAGTATTTTCTTGTTTAACTCTAGAGAGTTTTTTTTTTGTTATTTTCGGATGTGTTGCGGATAATCCATTTCGGGAGTTTGTAACCAATTTTTCACATAGTGGACTTGTAGTGGATTTTGTGTCTTGTAGTTTTTCCCTTCGATTTGTGAAGGATTTTTTACTTAAAATTTATGTGTACTTCTTCATCTTTTCCTTTCCCTGTGTGTACTTTGCGTTATTTTGTTCGACCGATCTTTTGCTCCAACATTCCACCCCCTTTCAAATTACCAATCAACTGTTCTCCATTCAAATTTATGAATCCAACGGCCAATTAATCTTATGTGCTTAACTAATCTCGTATTTTGAAAAGATGAGTAACCGGCCATGCTGACCGATTCTCCCCCTCGGCAAACCAGGATATGAAGTACTCTTTTACTAATAGTCCAATAGTGACCTCTTCTTAACTTTGAAATATTATACAATTAATTAATTAACTAAGATAAATTTTTCATTTGATTACTCAAATTACCCAATTAACGAATTGCCACTTTATTAGGGCTCATATATGTTAATTGATATTTTTATTTACCATAAAATATGGAATGTCTTATCGTACAAATAATAATGAAATATTTTAACTAGCACTTCCTCAAAATATCTAGGATGTTACAATAGGTTGATTAGTTGAGACTACTATTTTATGAGTCTAAAAATATCGTTAAAATTTTTTGGCAGCAAAAACTAAGGATAGTGTAGTTTTCTCTATCTAAATATACCAAGTTTACGAATCGACCAAGATTTTGCTGACATAATATATTAGTCTTTGTACCCTTGACTTTTCTGTAATTAAGGCGACACTAAGGCCATGTTTAATTTGACCAGATTCAAGCATAGGTATTCATCGTCTTTAGGTGGGTTAGCAGGGATAGATGTGCTGGATACTCTTTTACATCTTAGAGGAGTTGTTAGCACTTATACGTCTACCGAAATCCATTCATATTCACTCCTCTTATGGCCATGAAGAATGATTGATATTTCCTTGTAGGTTTAGCCATGAATTGCCACGTTCTAAATTTTGATTCCATAATTAATATTTAATCAAATAATTATTTAACCAATAATCATTTAATAATATACGAATATGAATTTTATGTTGATGGCTCAACTGACCACGATAAAATGAATTAAAACATATACAAGATCTAAACATGTTCCACATCATTGTGTAACTTCGATATTAACCCAAACCACGATGTCGAATTTTACGTAAGGAGTGATATTTGTTCAATATATAATTAGAGTATATATAAAAAAATTTGTAAAAGAATAAACTATTAACCTATTCTTATAACAGACAATCGGGCAATCCACATTCCAAAAAAATTATAACAACAATGTCATACACTGTTGGACAGTCTGCATTTACGCACCACAAATAAAATATTGAAATAAATGACATATGACTTAACAAATACAACCCACTATCCGAAACCACATTATATCATTTTGGATATCCCATAATTGTTTGAAAACTAAACTATTAAGCTAAAAATATAACATTAAGCACCTTAAATATTATTTGGAACCATAAAACAACATTAGACATTGCTTAAACTCAAATTATAAACTCTTCAATACAATCATTTTTTATTCCTGTTCATCCGACAAGAATTTGTATACCTCATTTGAATGTGTTAATAAAATAGTAAGGAGTAAGTCAAAAATTGAGTAAGGTATATAATATATCAAATAATTATATATAATTCAAATTTAAAACATATTGGAAGGACAATGGATCATGAGTTGATATAATGACATAAAATTTTCATGATACTTGTGCAGAAAATTCAAATTATATATTTTTAGAATTCTTATCATGTTTTTGTCTAATTTCTTATCATCAAAATATGTTAAAATTTGATTTTCTTAGGTACCGAGGCCAGTAGGCTTTACCGACTAAATAAACGAATAATTAAAATTTGGGTTATATTTATTTTTATATAACCAAAGGTCTACACTATTATTCAAGGCTCGTAAGTGAGCCGTTATATATATAACTCTATAAATAAGGTCAAACGCCGCTTCTTATCAGCGGATAATATATTCGAATCTTGATATTACATAATAATATACTAAAACATGCCATAATATACTACACGGTGAAATTTAACTATAGTTCAATACAATTCTTAAAGAAATTTTATATTTTTTCTTCACATTTCTTAATTTTTCATTTTTAGAGAAAATAATTATAATTCCTTAACATAATTATATAATTTTCTTTCAATTTATATTCAAATTTTTGTAAAAACTTAGTCATATTAAATTTAAAAGTGTGAAATACTAAATTTGTAGCTAAATGTAGGAAATTATAGCAAAAGTTTAGTATGGTGGTGCAGAAATCAGCAAGTTAAATTCTACAACATTTTCATTACACATGACGAGGAATTGTGTATATTTTCAGAACACTTAAAGCCTATAAAATATAGTTTTCAGACATGCAATGATGTCATGTATGAAATTAAACATGTAGGAGTATTATACCAAGATTTTAGATCATGCATGGGGGCTAAAATATAGAATTCAATTGGTTTACTCAATATACATGAATCTAGACATAAATTTTATATAATTTTACAGCAAAATGAAGATAATTTAACATGGATGCTAAACATAAACATTATAATTTTAAATTTATATCATACAAGTGTATTTGAATAAAGAAATACTCAAAGAATCATAAAAAATAGCAATAATAGGAGAGACTTAGATTGCACTTGCCTTAACTCTTAATTATCAAAATTAAACTTTAGATTCACTTAATTTGTACTCCTTTGGCTTCCTCTCTCTTCTCCTCATCCGTCTCTCTCTTTTCTCTCAAATTTCCTAATGAAAATGATAGAAATTAGTCGAGTGGTCTCTTATACACTATGTGGTACTCGACTGCCACTCAAGCACGTTAGGCACTGGGCTATTGGATTGCTACGCTCGAGTGCCGCTTGGGTATGCATCGAGCGTATAGTTACTGCCAACGATCGCTATCTATCAGGAATATATCAAACGCTGACCCCATGACTTTTTGTACTTAAGCACGGATCAGGCCTCCATCAGACACCAAGTCATTCGATCTAATTTTAATTTTTTAACCTTTCCTCGGTTGTTTCATATCATAATGGACTTAATTTTCTATAGATTAGCTTCTATGTCACGCTTAAAGAATGTGAAATCCAAAAACTTTCTTGAAGTGACCTCAAACAAGTACTTGATTGGGTTTAGCTTCATTCGATAGGTCTAAAGTACGTCAAATGTCTCAACTAAATCTCTGATATGCTCATTAGTGTGCATGCTCTTGACAAACAAATCGTCTACATAGACCTCAATGATGTGGCTGACCTTTTGCTTAAATATTTTGTTTACTAGCCTCTTATTGGTGGCTCCAATATTTTTTAGGCTGAAGGGCAACAAGTTATAGCTGTATATGCTATGATCCATCATGAATGGGGTCATCTCTTTATTTTCTCAGTCTATCCAAATTTAATTATACATTGAGTAAGAGTTCATAAAGCTCAGCAGTTAGTGATCCGATGTGAAGTTTACTAATTGTCTATCATTGGGAGTGGAAAGCTATTTTTGGGACATATTTTATTCACATATATAAAGTCAACGCACATATTTCATTTTTCGTTACGCTTTTTCACTAAGACTATATTGGATAGCCAATTCCAATTGTGTACTTAACATCTCGGATAAAGTTAACATTAGTCAACTTCTTGATTTCTTTACTTACGACCACTAGTTTCTCCAAGAAATAATTTCATCTTTTTTAAGTAGAGAAGCTTATGCCCTGGATGATCCTCAACTTATGAATTATGATCTCCAATGGAATTCTCATTATGTCATCCTATGTCCAAGAAAAAAGTCTAAATTGTTCTATAGGAAGTCTATTAGACTTTACCTCAGATCTTAATCTCAAAAGAAGCCAATCTATACATATTTGTCTCGATCCATGACCAATGTCTCACCAAGTAAACCCCACTGCATACATGTTTTGTTTATGAGTAAAACTCATTAATTGGTTGAGGAGTCGGGCATTGATCTGGGCTAAGTAATAACTCTTCCTTGTGACCTTGTCTTGTCTCACCTCTCCGATCTTGCACTTCATCTTGAATCTTCTTGTCAAATGTAGCATGAAGATAACTATGTCGAAGGTTGTAAGTCATGACCAACCCATTATGGTGTTATACACTGATGATACGTCTACTTCTAGTAAGGTAAAGTAATAAGATGCAATTCAATGATGTGTTCCCATTATGACTTTCAGGTTTATGACTTTTTAAACTTGGATCAGCTTGCTATTCATGCCATATAACATTCTGTCCAATGGGTCAATTTGATAACATCTTAGCCCTCACTTAATGATCGTCTCAAAAAAAAATTCATTTAAACTTTCATTATTAATAAAAACTCATTTCAATTGATAGTTTTATACTTCATCTGAAATAAGTGCTGACATAATAAGAAGGTTATAATGGGAGAAAATTACATCAGTCATATCATCGTCACTAAAATTAATGACTTTTTTTCATAACCGTAATTTATGTCTTTTGTTGGATGGAAGCTTCCTCTGGCTGTTCTTGAGTTTTGGTTCCTACTAGTGTTATTAACACCAAGTTGATGACTCCAGCTAGCAAATAAATTGTGTGGCTTTTTGCCAATGTGGTCCTTTTTCTTATATCTTTTTGAGTTTCTCATGTACTTCTTGATCTTATCCCCTTTGGATTAGAGCCATAATTGCCTTCTGCAATGTCCTACAACTCTTAGTGTTATGACATGAAAATTAATGATAGCGGTAATATTTTGATTGACTAGCTCCTTCATATGAGTTCCTAACAAGCTTAGACTATTTTAGAAGTCTTTTATTCTAAATGTCTATCAGAACATTTGTTCGAGTATCAATGAGAGGTGTGAGGTATAGGGGCTTAAATATTCAACGTGCATCTAACCCAATTCATTGTTACTTTTGAAAGTCATCAGTCAGAGTTCCTCTTGTTCATCCACTTTTCTTATTCAAATTGTCCCAATGAGACACATAGTCTAGTCACTCTGGCTTATTTTCATCGTTGGTTTCCTCTGCTATGATGTATGTCTTAGGTAATCGTTTATGCCGTCAAGAATGTCTTAGGATCTTTCTAGGGCAAGAGACTTGAAGAAGTCATCACATTGGGTAGTCACCATGAACATATTTAGCTTTGCTTAATTGGTGAGTTTTGATATATTTTGAGTTTTAATGTTGAAGCGATTAAAAAAACATTTGAGGCTCTCAGTAGGAGCCTACTTAACTGTGATGATATAACAAGATTGTTGTTCTTTTATCCGACTGGAGGCGAAATAGGATGGAAACTAATCCACTCATTCTTGAAAAAGCCTCAATAGAATTCAATTGTACCCTATAAAACTAGATTTGATTGTTTTCCTTTAATGTTACAGAAAAAATAGGGATATTTGGCAGTGTCTCCCAAGATCTAGAAGCCGAATAAGGTGTTGGAGTGGTCATTGTCATCCATAGAATTAGCACTTCCATCATACAACTCTAAAATTGGCATTTTAAATTTATGGAGAAGGGTATGCATTTGCGTGTCAAAGGTAAATGGAATTTGGGCCATGTGGTTGCAAAGGGTTTTCTTGAAAGATTTGTTTCTCCATAATTTTAATTCATTCTTTCACCTCAATTGTGAAAGAGATTCATTTTATGTTAAGAAATATCCTTAATTTTGAGTGATTTGTAGGCATGTCTGATACTTATATGGTCTGAAGAATCTATGGAGTGCCATAGCATATCTCTTTTCCTAATTAAATCGGTGTTTTAGAATCCTAAGTGTATCAAAAATTTTCTCATTTCGGGGGTTTTCTTCATATCTCTAAAATTTAGATGTCCTTTTAGATACGAAAAAATATGCTAGTGAGTTACCTCATAAACAATTGACGAGTTTGGTCCTAGTTTGTATTTTCTTGGAAGAGCTCTTCTTACTCTTTGACTTCTTCCTTAAAGTTGAAGTCTATGAAAAATAGGCATAAGCCTGATGAGGTTGATCGTTAAATATAACCTATAGTGACTTCATCATCCGTTAAGTGTCCTACACTTGTGTGGTTGCTGCCCCCATGTTTAATGCTGTTAGTGAATGAGTGCTTAATTGACTTTCATCATTTGAAAAAACATTTTGAGATGGAGCACCTTGAGAAACTTGACTCGATTGGCCATGAGCCCTGATGTTCATGATGATGGCTTTGCTAGTAGATCTTTTTAGGTATTAGATTATGTATGAAGGAGTTTCTTAACTCGCTTCTACATACGATATCAATAATACGTATGTTGGGTCTAAAATCCAACTCGAAAAATTTCTAAGTAGGTTATTAAACCTTTCAACTCGAATTCTACACATTCAGAACAAGAGTTTTAGATAATTTGAAATTGACTCATTGAATTATCTTTTGATATTCAAGTCAATAAATAGTTTCGAATAAATAAGTTAGGAAAGAAAGACAAATAATTGAAGGACTAAACTTGGAGTGGATATTTATTAGGGAGAATGAGATTTTCTAAAGGAAAGCTCTAAATCTCTTTTGTGAAGGTTGAGTGCCGCAAGACTTAGAAATTATTATGTGCAATATCAAATATTCTAATGGTTTCTTTTATTGTAAGAGCATAAGATACTCTGATATAAAAATTATCTGATTGTAAGATAATTTTCTTTTGCTCAGGGACATAGCATTCGTAGAGACTTGAAGCACATGTGTGGGCATTTATTCCAATAGTAGGATTACAGGTACTGATTCAAAAATAAGAAGTGCTAACCATTTTGGTAGGCTGCAACCATGCAAATTTAACGTCGTGCGTCATCAAGATAAACTCATCATGTTGGAATGTGTAAATCATCGATGAAGGTGCGTTTTCAATAAGTTATTTCCAAGATGTAGAAATTTAGCTAAGTACAGAAAATTGTATGCTTAATGAATTTAGCTGGTCTCATTCAGCTTGCTCGTCGATACAATCCTTCATTGTTTTAAAAATCATACTTCAATAATAAAATTTTTTATGGTATGACAATTCAATCGACAGGTTTTTTAATTTTTTTTTAGTCAGTATATTCTTAGATCAATGCCTAATGACCTTATGATTAATAATTAAGACCCTTTATTTGATTTATAAATCAAATTAATAATTATGGATCAACTTAAATTTTTTTTAGACATAATAATATTAAATATTTTAAAAGTATGTGGAATAGTTATGCTCCCCTCGGCATTTCCAGTCAACGTGTCTCGTAGGCAACAATCGGCCACAGGTAAAATCAATTGAGCTCCTCTACTTCTATATATTTTTTTATAGCTAATTTGTTTTTTTTTCCCACAATGTGTATGAATAGACTTATGAAAAATAAAATAATTTTTGGAGTGATTAATTATTTAAAAATAAAATTATTAATGCATGTTGTTATGAGAGGAATCCACCTACGGATTTGTGCCGCAACAGCTACACTAATTCTGCTACCTTTTTACATGCTCCAAAGTAGTATCCAACGGACTTTTTATTTATAAAACTCTTTTATAATTTTTGATATTTATAGAATGAAATATTTTTTAAAAAATATAAAAATAATTATAAAAGAATTACATATGAATTATGTAAATATTATTTCTTTGTATCAATATCAACGTACATATTTTCAGGTATTTTATATCTTGTAGTACTTTATGACTATTAAATACTAAATTAAAATAAAAAAACATATTGTTTTAAAAAATGCAAAGTAAAACCCAATTAATATCAACTTTATAAAGAGCCAGATTTATAAAAATATAAGTAATCAATGCATGATAATTAGATAAATGATATTTATCCGTTTATCCATTATTAATAAGCTTAATAATATAAATTTATAAATAAATATTTCATTCCTTAAAATATTTTAAGTATATATATATAATATCCGGATATTTTTATAAAGGAAATTAAAATTTAATTGGGTGAAATTAGATTTATTACATATATTAGAAGAAAATAAAAAAAAATATATATATATATTTATGGGATAGTAATAATAATATATATATATATAAGTTTTACGTATAAATAATAATAATAATAATAATTAGTAATAAATAATATTAATAATATAAACGTTTAAGTAATTATAATATTAAAATTAATATAATTAATTTCTCCCTCTCCCTCTCCCTCGCCTCACCTCACCTTCTCGATCCTTCTCCTTCTCGAACCTCCTCTGCCATACTCGTACCACTTCCCCTCGTCTCTCTCGTTTCCTATTCTCTCTCTCTCTCTCGCAACGGCCTCCGTCGTGGCCATTCTGCCTATCGCCCGATTCCCTTGTTCCCTCACTGTTGCGTCTCCATGGGTTATAGAACCCAAGTGTTGGTGCGAATTTGGGGACAAATTGAAAGGCAAAGAGGAGGTGCTGCGAGGGTGAGCCAGGAGCAATTAGTGCTTCGAGACTCCATTTCTGAGGCGTCTTCTTTCATCACCGTTGCCAATTTCGTCATTGATGTGCCTTGTTCCACTGAAGCCGACTTCCCAAATCTGAAGCCGATTTCCAAATCTGAAGCCGAAATCGGAGCCGTGGTGAAGCCGAACCCCAAGCCGTGTTCTGGAACCATGAAATCAGGCAAGTGAACCCTCTATTGTCATTCTACTCCAATTTGCAATTGATTTCTTCTTTCCTCATTTGTATTTTTGGCTGTGTGCTGCTGGATTCAAAAATTTGATTCGAATCTGTTCATCTCTTTCTCTCTCTAATTCCATCAATTTTGATGTGTAAATTGGACGGTGTGTGTGTTCGTTGAGAAATTGATGAGGGAGCATATGTAATTTGTTTGTGACCGGTTCAAAAATCGGGTGAGAAAACAAAGGGGTTTCGTGCTCTGTTAATCCGTCGAGTTTTGGTGGATGATGGGATGATAATGGTTGGGGTGTTGGTCGTGCTCTGTATGAGTGAACGGCTGAAATTGGGTGTGTTTGTGTGTGGGAAGCAGTGTGTGTTGTGTTCTATGTGCGTGCATTGAGCAGCAGAGCTGCTGTGTGTGTGTGTTCGTATGGAAGGGAGAAGCATTAAGCTACTGCTGCGTGTGCGTACTGGTGTGTGTGGCGTCATATGTGTGTGTTGGTGTGAGAGAAGCAGTAGCAGAAGCTGTTGAGTGCGTGTGTGCGTGTGAAGCTCTGCGCGAGCTGTGTGTGTGTGGAGTGCAGCAGAAGCAGCTGCGTGGAAGCTGTGCGTGCGTGAGGTTTGGCGTGGCCGTGTGTGGTGCTGGGCCGTGGGCTGGGCCGGTTGGTGAGGGTTGGTGTGCGTGGAGTAGTGGTATATGGGTGTGTATAAGTGGGAATTTGTGTGTGTATATATATATATGAAGGTATATGTATGTATATATAAATATTGCTAATTAATTAATTGGGGATAAAAATTGAAATAAATTATATTGTAGGCCTTAGTAGTAGGAATCGCTCCGAAATAAAATAAAAAGAATAGTGAGGCAGTCGAACTAATCATATTTCGATCCTTGTATTTCCTTTGGATGTTCTGAGATACGTTTCTTTGTATTGGATTTGATTGTGTAAGTACGGTCTGGTCAGTACCGAATGACGTTCTGTTATTGATGTTGCAAAGCGTTCTTTGCGTTATACTCAGGGTGTGAGTATGTGTATTTGTTAGTTTCTTACGGGTAAGGTTGAGGAGAGTGTGTGAAAACATTAAAGTATCTGGTCGAATGGGAGGCTTTGGTACTTTAATATGGTCTACACTTATCCGATACTGATTTTCGCATCCTGGTGGATTGAGGTACGTTTCCTAGTGTGGCGGGATGCTTATGGCCCTGTGAACATCGTAAATCATGATATCGAGGATATCATGGCAGGAGATGCTGGGTTTGACGTGTGAGTTGTCTTCCGTACCTGGTAGAGTCGGAAGAGGAGCATGATGATGAGCATGCTCAGGAGACGTCTGTACTTTGTGGGGAAGAATCTCTGTGGACCATGGATTTGGTCGGAGGTCAAACTTGCGAGCATTAGGTAGCCCGCGCAAGTACCCAGCTGTCGGGGGATATACGCAGCCTTTGATTCACAGTGGCGGAATAAGATTCGGGTGATTCCTTGAGATATTCTATGATTGTGAGTACCTTATTTGTTATGGCGGCAATATCCTTGTTTGGGTCCTGTCACACTCGGATTCAATAGAATCCATGTTGTATTATTATCGTGAGTATGCTGATCGTTCTCGCTGACATATGGATCGAAAAAATCCCCAATCATCGTTGATGTCGGATTCCAGGGGATTACCATTGTTTATTAGCACTCTTGTTATTTTTGGATGTTCGGGTCTTGTGGGACCAATTTGCCTAGAGTCGTATTTACGACGTGTTGCAATCTGTCTCGAATATAGTAGGTTGTCAGAGTATGTTGAGACCTTGGTAAATGGTATCCGAAATTATTATTGTTGTTAGCGTTTTTTATTATATCACTTGTTGGGTTTTGGCTCACCTTTATATTTTCTTGGCTCGAGATTGAGTTGACAGCATTTACCTTGGAGGAAAAATGCATGAGAAGATGGTCCTGATAGCCGGATGATGAGATTAAATTGTTATTGAGATTTATGTATTTTATTTTTATGGAGATATTATGATGTAGAAATGCAAGTGAATGAAATAGTTAAAATGTGAAATTTATGGTATTTAGTTTTAAATTTTAGTCCGCGTGAGCGGCTCGAGCCACGTGTTTGAGTATTTAGGCTTGGATCGTCACAATATATATAAAATATAAAAAATATTACAACTCAAAAAGCAAGTTTAGTTGGTCAAAGACAAGATGTGGAGTTTTGATCATTCAAAATAACATGCCCACTTGAATACTACAGAAGAAAAAGCACCTATTACTATTTACACCTCAAGTTTACATATTTACTTTACTTTTTATTTATTTAAAATATCTATACTCACAACCCTAAAAAAAACCCACAAATAATCACTTTAATTAAGCTCTTATACAAATGATAATTATAGTATTTTAAAACCTAATATAAAATAAACTTATAAATTTATGAAAGTATATAAATGTCAAGGTTGAATTATAGACTTTCTTTTCAAGCAATAAACATACTTAATGTGGAATGGTCATAAATAAAACAACACTCTTTCCAAGAATATAAGTAATAATATTTGGAGAATGTTCTTTATTCCTCAACTTTCTATGCCTAAATTCTTTCTATTGTTGGTATTTTTTTTTCTTATTCATATTCCTTTCAATCTCTTTCTTGTATTGTTGATTATTTGGTAAAAAGATGAACTTGATTATAAGTATTTTTTTCTAGGTTTGAAAAGGGGGATAATCTTTCAACAAAAAAGGAAAATCTGTGAGGCTAAATGTATATATATGTCAAAATCATTATCTGTATAATAGTTTTATTTGTAGGGATAAATTGTCCGTAACAATTGAATAAAGAAATAATTTCGTACTTATAAGAAGATTTTATTACACATTTGAAATGCTATTTTTAAAGATATAATCATATGAATGAGATAACCATTACTATAGTTTCTCACATTCTTCAAAACAAACAATACCTCAAAAGAAATTAGCTTGACCTTAAAAGTTCAACTTTATATATTTTAGTTTATCTGTATTATTAAGTAGAATATTATAAATGAACTCCGAGGAAATATCCTAGCCATATGACAACTTATTTGTGCTTGTAGTATAAAAGACTTATAAGTTATTAATAGAATTTGTTGCATAATTATTCGGATTAAATCTAATTTTTAAATATACATCAAGTTTAAAACTTATTTTTTAGTTTATCTACTAACGAAATCAATTTTTTCACATATTTGACCTATGAGTAGAATGAAGGATGCTTGTGTAAATAATCCATGGCAAAATATTGTTGTTAGTAAATACAATATGAAATTTAGGAGTTAACTATAGTTTTTGATGGACCCATAAAAAAGCCGTTGGTGGACCCGGTGAATCGCTGATCATGCAGCCCATGTGCGAGGTTGGCACAGGATCCTTTCACATGAAGACTATGACCGGCTCTATATAACACAGTCATATTTGCCATGGGACGTGTTGCGCAATAGAAAAAACAAAGAAGACATGTTGAGATTGCATTAAAAGGGTGCCGAAATGGACCTCGACACCCATTGTTGTCATCTATCAACTAAAAAGCCTCTACACAAGATGGAGACAGATGGTCAGGAGCTCGTTGCGCAACAAACAAATAGATTGCTAGCAAATGGGAGGATGCAATCGTGTCTCCCTTCTTCCTAAACCAGAAGACATTTTTATTAGCAAATCTTCCTTATTGTAAGGTTTGGTAAATAAAGATTAGGATAAGTGAAGAAAATCCTTGAAATGAGAGGAAATATCCTATGTAAGAGATACCTACATGAAGGAATGATTTTCTGAGACTTCGATAAACCAATTTTACACCGCAAAAATTTCAAGAAACCATTCTAAATAACTAGTAAAAGTAGAGAGAGTTAGGTAATTTTTCTAAGGACATTGCGTTCCTTAGAAAAATCAACCTGACTACTTCCACATCCATGAAGTAAGGGACATTCACTGTCAGGACAAACTTATAATACTAAGTAGGTTGGCGAATCAGTAGTTAAATGGAAAAAAATTTAATTACATTCTGAGATAGTTATAATTATTTATATATAAGAGTGTTAACAAATTTTATACAATATCACGATCCAAATATCTTTGAGATCACATTTATATTTTGATGTTTCATACTATGGTAGGTGTTATATAAGATATACACAATATAAGCATTTTTTATCATCTCTAGATAGTTCAATATTGATACCATGATATTTGATAGAAAATTTATTAATTCTACGTCTTTTCACAGTTATAAGGTTATATGTTTATGTTAATAATGTGTGTTGCGATATAATAGCTTGTATAAGCTCCACATTCATTGAGACTATATATACTATTTTTTCTATTTTATAATCTCAATTATTTTAACTTTTTTATTTATTTAGTGCTATACTGATTTCATATATATATATATATAATTATTTCAACTAAAGAGGAAAAAAATTCCTCTTTATCTCTCTTATGATATTTCTAACACAATGAAGATCCAAATCAAATCAATATCTAAATATGCAAAGATTTTAAAATGGCATTATCGTAAATTCTAATAAATAATACATCTAATAATTACTAATAGGTAGCCTGGGTAATTGAAATTGTGTTTTAACAAGAAAATTAATAACATAAGACAAAATAAAGTATATGCCCAAAGGTCCAAGCTCAAAGAACTCAACAACCGAATTTGATATAATTTTAGTCAAAATAAATTAAAATCAAATAAGTGTTGGGATGGCTAGTCGTTATCAAACAAAATACAAATCAAATTAAGTTATATGTTCGAATGGTTACAAATTTAAATGTAAAGTGGCTAATTTAACAAGACTGTTAACTTAATTGAGCTGTCTATCTAATTAATTAATTTTTATATTCTATAGTTAATTCATGTGATGATTTCTAAATTGACCAACATTAATTATTTATTATCATTAGTTTAGTCTTTATACACTAACTGCCTTCAGTCAATCTATTGATTATAGTATATATCAATGATTATTGAACTAATCAAATTTTAATTGACCTACTATTCAGATCGTGATTGGCTATTCATTTTTAGAAAACTATCATCAAGTAGCAATATGACTCTAAATGTACCTCATCTTTCTTAAAAAAGGAGACAAATTTTGAAAAATAAATGCAAAACCTAACCGTCTAATACACTTATCTTTTCACAAAAATATAGAACTAAATCATCCATCTTTTCTTTTCTCTCATCATTTTAATCTCTTTCACATTCTAAAATTTTAAAAAATTTATTGATTTAAATATTAAAAGATATATCATCAAACAAATTCAAATTCTTAAAAATTTTTATTTGCTATTATGGTGTATAAAATTTAGATAGAATATTTGAGTTTCTTTGAATTATAATATAAATTTTAGGTACACATCGGTTTTAATTTTGATTAAATAAAAAATGGCACTCTTAATTATTTTTAAATAATATGACATCTTCGTATAATTTTAAAAAAATCATAAA
The DNA here is from genome assembly GCA_033239525.1 of Nepenthes gracilis. Classification (NCBI taxonomy): domain Eukaryota; kingdom Viridiplantae; phylum Streptophyta; class Magnoliopsida; order Caryophyllales; family Nepenthaceae; genus Nepenthes; species Nepenthes gracilis. Next base: position 14,200,771 of record BSYO01000001.1, read on the forward strand.
TATTTAACAAACTTGGCATTTTTGGACCTTTAAAATTGTAATAGTGTAAGAATTGTCTCATATTACGTGAGAAATATTTAATAATTTATTAAGATAATATCTTACAACTGCAATTCCTTACAATGTTATTATATTTTATTAAAGAATTTATTTTTTAATTAGCCTACTTTTTAATAAAAAGAATATTATTTTATATAATTAAAAGATAGATTATCTTTTTACCGTATAAATGATCAAATTACCAATCCTAATTAAAAATAATTGATTAGAGATTTTTCTGGATAGATTTGTATGATAGAGGAGATTTTTAAAACTTTCAATTTTATCTTTAAATATGGATAAGCCTTTCCCAAAAAAGATCAATTTTTTTTCTTATAAATTTTATATTATCTCATAAGGAATGAGAGATAATGGCAAAGGAAAAGAAATAGATTTTAAATTTTTCAAAAAAGAAACTTTAGACATATGTTTATATGAATTTATAATATTTGATTTTGTATTATGATCTTATAAAATAATATAATATAATAATTTTAATAATCTAAGTAATCATATTAATATTATAAATTGTTTTAAATATTTGTAGAGATAATAGAATTTGAGATGCCTTTGCTTGGGCGGGTCACTCCCACAATCTATAGATATTTAATATAAGTTTTATATTTGATGGTAATTTTTTTATACAGATATTTTTCTTAGAGTTCTCACTTCCCCTAAAATAACTTAAAAATAAAGAATGATGTTTTGCTCAGCCAATGGCTCAACGGAGACGCCAACGCTCAGTCAAAAGTGCCTCTTTTTAGTTTTTCAGTCGGTGATTCCGCAAATTGTGCTCGATATATAGCCGCTTCCCGTCGCGCCGCCTTCTGATACTCGTCGGTTCTTCCTCATCGTGACCCCTTTTTCAGTTGCAAACCTAAACCTACTTCTCTAATACAGATCGATTTCTCACTGATTGAGCATCTCTCGCGTCTTCGCAGATTTCTTATTCACTCCTTTCGTTTATTCTTTGCCGTCTAGTTCAGAACTTAAGCTTTACCTATATTATCCGTGACAATTGACGAAATAGGGGAACTTGGGTTCCGGGAAAAGGTTGTCAAATGTTCTCGTGTAGGATTTTCACTTGTTTTTAACTTATCGTTTGCGGCAACATTTTCTATTCACTCACTTTTTACAATAATTGGCAGCAGCGCTGTTCCGATTCTGATCGTTAGGGATAGAAACGTCGCCCGATAGTTGGCTGCACCATCCCCTTTTGTGTAAGTTTACCTTTTCTTATTCCTCTTCGCTCCTATGCTCAATATGTCCTCCATAAACCTAGTAGTAGTAGTAGTAGTTGTTGTTCAGGGATTTTGAATTTTTTAAGACGACTTGAAAATCATATGCTAAGCTCGGTGCTTGCTTCTTGTTTCATGGTTAGGGTTTTTCTGAAGCAGAAGAAAGATGGCACATCTGGGAGGCGGTGCTGAGGCACACGCCCGTTTCAAACAATACGAGTATAGGGCAAATTCTAGTCTGGTGCTTACCACCGACTCCCGTCCCCGGGACACCCATGAGCCTACTGGTGAGCCTGAATCTTTATGGGGGAAAATTGACCCTAAGACATTTGGGGACCGGGCTGCCAGGGGGAGGCCTCCGGAGTTGGATGAGAAGCTTAGGAAGTCTAAGAAGAAAAAGGAACGGGAACCGATATCCGAGCCTGTACACACCAGGCAAAGCAAGAAGCGTCGTCTCCAGGAAGAGAGTGTCCTCACTGCTACAGAAGAAGGTGTTTATCAGCCAAAGACCAAGGAGACTAGGGCTGCCTATGAGGCCATGCTTAGTCTCATTCAGCAGCAGCTGGGTGGGCAGCCTCTGAATATCGTCAGTGCTGCTGCTGATGAGATATTGGCTGTTTTGAAAAATGATGTGATCAAGGCACCGGACAAGAAGAAGGAGATTGAGAAACTACTGAATCCAATATCTCAACATGTATTTGATCAGCTAAACACTATTGGAAAGATGATTACTGATTATCAAGACGGGGGTGATGCAGCTGCAGCCTCAGCAGCAAATGGGGATGATGCTCTCGATGATGATGTGGGTGTTGCTGTTGAGTTTGAAGAAAATGAGGATGAGGAAGATGAGAGTGATCTTGATATGGTCCAGGAAGATGAAGATGAGGATGATGATGTGGCAGAGCCAAATGGTACAGGGGCTATGCAGATGGGTGGTGGTATTGATGATGATGATATGCAGGATGCAAATGAGGGTATGAACTTGAATGTTCAAGATATTGATGCATATTGGCTTCAGAGGAAGATTTCCCAAGCCTATGATCAGCAGATTGATCCACAACAGTGCCAGAAGCTTGCTGAAGAGGTTCTTAAGATATTGGCTGAAGGTGATGCCAGAGAAGTTGAAACTAAGCTGATCAAACACCTTCAATTTGATAAGTTCAGCCTCATCAAGTTTCTTTTGCGTAACAGACTGAAAATAGTGTGGTGCACTCGTCTAGCACGAGCTGAAGATCAAGAAGAGAGGAAGAGGATTGAAGAAGAAATGACAGGATCAGGCCCCGAATTGGGTGCCATTCTCGAGCAGTTGCATGCCACTAGGGCAACTGCTAAAGAGAGGCAGAAGAATTTAGAGAAGAGTATAAGAGAGGAGGCACGCCGATTAAAGGATGAGAGTGGTGGAGATGGGGATCGCAGTCAAAGAGGGTTAGCTGATAGAGACACTGATAGTGGTTGGATGAAGGGGCAGCGCCAGTTACTTGATCTGGATAGCATTGCATTTCATCAAGGTGGTCTTCTGATGGCAAATAAGAAGACTATTCTTCCAGAAGGTTCTTACAGGCACCAGACGAAGGGTTATGAGGAGGTTCATATTCCTGCTTTGAAGCCAAAACCTCTGGAACCAGGTGAAGACCTTGTGAAGATAGCAGCAATGCCAGATTGGGCTCAACCGGCTTTCAAAGGGATGACTCAGCTGAACAGGGTGCAGAGCAAAGTTTACGAAACCGCGCTTTTTTCAGCAGATAACATCCTCCTTTGTGCTCCCACAGGGGCGGGGAAGACAAATGTTGCTGTTCTCACCATACTACAGCAAATTGCTTTGAATAGGGGCTCAGATGGATCATTTAACCACAATAGCTACAAGATTGTCTATGTGGCCCCGATGAAAGCTTTAGTGGCTGAGGTAGTTGGTAATTTATCTAACCGTCTGCAGCATTATGATGTGAAGGTTAAGGAGTTGAGTGGGGATCAGACATTGACAAAGCAACAGATTGAGGAAACTCAGATAATTGTTACAACACCGGAGAAGTGGGACATCATAACGAGAAAATCAGGAGATCGAACCTATACACAGCTCGTGAAGCTGCTTATCATTGATGAGATTCATCTTCTTCACGATAATAGAGGGCCTGTGCTAGAAAGTATAGTTGCAAGGACTGTGAGACAAATTGAGACTACAAAAGAAAATATCCGGTTGGTTGGATTGTCAGCTACACTTCCTAACTTCGAGGATGTCGCATTGTTCTTAAGGGTTGAGTTGAAAAAAGGACTTTTCTATTTTGACAATAGTTATAGACCTTGTCCCCTTGCCCAACAGTATATTGGAATCACTGTAAAGAAGCCATTGCAGAGATTCCAGTTGATGAACGATGTCTGCTATGAAAAGGTGATGGCTGTAGCTGGAAAGCATCAGGTTCTTATTTTTGTTCACTCAAGGAAAGAGACGGCCAAGACTGCTCGTGCAATAAGGGATGCGGCTTTAGCTAAAGATACTCTTGGTAGATTTTTGAAGGAGGATAGTGCAAGCCGTGAGATTCTGCATACTCACACAGATCTGGTCAAGAGTAATGACCTTAAAGACCTTTTGCCATATGGCTTCGCAGTTCATCATGCTGGAATGGCTAGGGCTGATCGTCAGCTTGTTGAAGATCTCTTTGCTGATGGGCATGTCCAAGTTTTGGTTTCCACAGCAACACTAGCTTGGGGTGTCAATCTGCCTGCCCACACAGTGATCATTAAGGGTACCCAAATTTACAATCCAGAGAAAGGAGCTTGGACTGAACTAAGCCCCCTTGATGTTATGCAGATGTTGGGTCGTGCTGGTAGGCCTCAGTTCGATACCTATGGGGAAGGAATAATCATTACTGGCCATAGTGAACTCCAGTATTATTTATCTTTAATGAATCAGCAGCTTCCTATCGAAAGTCAGTTTGTTTCCAAACTGGCTGATCAGTTGAATGCAGAAATTGTTCTTGGGACTGTTCAAAATGCTAGGGAAGCTTGTAATTGGATTGGTTATACTTATCTGTACATTCGGATGTTACGTAATCCTACCTTGTATGGGCTAGCAGCTGATGTTCTGACTAAAGATATAACCCTAGAAGAGAGAAGGGCTGATCTGGTACGCCTTTGAACTCATTTGGTCTCATATTACTGTTAAAGTCATGGGTAATATCTGTGTTTTGTTGCTTTTGCTTGATAAATTTTTATTGTGTCCTTTTGGTGCTTGATTTTTGGATTGATCAACCTGATGTAGTTCTTTGTAGACTTGTTGTTGATAGAGGTCTCTGATTTTTTTAATGGAAGGGTTTCTAATGACTTGGGATTTTAGTTGTGTAACAATAAATGTAGGGTGAAGTAGATGTACTGCCAGAGCAAGTTCTCCTTCTGTGTCCAACACCAGCAAAAAGAAAGAGGGTCAGAAGAGTAGTGCTAGAGTGGTTTGTCGAATACCTTAAGTAAGGTTTTTTCGTTTTCATGAATGTCCTATACATTAGTTGAGTTGAAAATTCAGGTAATCCAATACTCAGAACTTCACAAAGGGCCACAACAATAATGGACATTGGTAAGCCAAGTTTAGTTATATATAAATGGATGTCCAAGGCAGTGTGTTTAAAAACACTAGGTGCCATTATGGTGACAACCTTTTCATCCCCTTTTCGGAAGAAGGGAATTCAATGGACCGTTCTAGAAAGAGAGATTCGATGAAGGGTTACCAACCTTATTCTCAAAGAGAGTTTTAGCAAAATTAACAGATTTTGTGGCGGTATCCTATGAAATGATATGACTTATGAGCAACTCTTTGTTTTCATTAAAAAGAAAGGATTACCACTATGTCAAAACCATAAATAACAGTCAAAATTCTATAAAGATGATTAGTAATTTAGGACTCAAATGGGAGCATTTTGCCAGCAATATGAATTAGACAAACTTAGAGAACCATCAAGAACTAACTACATTACCATAAAAACTACCATAGGCAATCAAATCTAACATCTCACAAATCACATAAAACTATTCACCACATCATAAATATTCAACCAAACAGTTCCCTAAATCCAACTATCAACCTTCTACGATTATTTGTTAGAAATGCAGACATTTTGGTCATAAATCTGATTAATGTAAATTAAAAAAGAAAACATATGAGCTATTTAAGGATGATGAACAAACGTATAATAATATAGCATCTTCATTAATTAATACGGAAAAACCTAAATATCAAATTGAAAATGAAGAAGATCAAATCTATGAATTCCAAGAAAATGAATCTAATAGTTCATCTTCATACTCAGAATCTATACAAGAACAAAATTGTCATCACCCTGGATCAAAGCAGGTAATGTTTAATGATGATAATTAAATTCGTGAACTATTTTATCCAAATATATTATGAGTCGGACCTGACAAAATTAAATTACCAATAATAATTATAAAATCAACCTTAGGATTACTCTGAACTATATATCCAGATTTCAAAATACTGACAATAACTTGCTACACAAATTATAAGGAAAGCGATATTTTAATCACCATAAAATCACTGTGTCAATTCAGTGTACATCTTAAGATCTCACATTCTAGATGCTGAAACAATCCAAAACAAATCTTTGCCATAATACAACATACTACCCACCGCAAATACATTGTTCCTTGAGTATTTGAAATACAAATATAGATCCAAATGTGAGTCAAAATACAACAAAACATAAATAGAATCTCAAAAACATCCTCGCCTAAGCTCTGTGTAAGCAATTCTTAGTCCTCTAATTTGAAATGGTTAGAAACAACAAAATCATGAGTTGAAAGATGAGCGTGTGTTTGTGTATATATATATATAGTGAAACAAGTAAGTCCATAATCAGAACAAAGAGGAGAAAACAATAAAATATATCTGAAAAACCTATATAAGTCAAAAGTCCAAACGTGTCAAATAATCAATTAACAAATGTTCAAATGTAATTTCGTTTGCAAAATTCGTAATCTGAATACGAATATCAGATAGTCTGAATGTACAAAATCTGAATACGAATATCAAATAGTCCAAATGTGAGCCATTTCATTTAAATCAGATGAAATTCTAAAATGTTCGGCAAAACCAAAATAAAAACCTCAAAACAATAGGTAAGATTATATACATGCACACGTATTCAAAGTAGGGGAGGTAAAAGATAGTATGCATGTATGATAAACCACCAAATGTAAAGAAAAGTAGAGGGAAACTAAAATAGACCAAAGTTTAGGCTTAAAAATACTCGTTTTAACCTTTAAATTTGACAAATCTAGCAAAATCATACTTCAAAACCACATTCCTTTTCTCATTTTCTCTTATTTCTCTTCTCTTTCTCTTCTTTCATGTGAAAAGTGCCCAAAAATAGTACCAGCGCCACTTATATAAATGAATCAGCGTACAAGCACGTGTCAGGTACGCATCAGTCATCGCTTAAACCCTTAGGCGCGGTGCAGCATGAGCAATATACCAAAATTATTCACGAGTGTCGCAAAGGCGCATTTCAGTCGCCACATAATCTGTTCGAAATATGCTTGAGCACCCCAGAGGTTCTCCTCAAATGCACACATTCTACCAAAAATATGCATGAGTATGTGTCAGGTGCACATCAAGCACCAAACCCGATGCCCACATCTGATTTCCTATCAAATTTTTATTTTATAATTATTTTCAAATCAACCCAAAATTAGCTGATAACATGAAAATCAAATAATTAAAAACCAGGTCTTACAATAAAGAAATTCAATATTTATATGATTATAAGTTTTAACAACTCAACATGCTAAGAATGAAAGATGAAAAAAATTTCTTGTAAAAATTATAGATAAAATTAGAAGATCTAGATATCAAACGACATTATTACTTAACATTGAAAGAATAAACTTAAAAATAAAAATATGAAAATTTAGAACTGTTTAGTTTGACAAAAATATTTAAAAAATATCAATCTTATTTTTTATTCAAACAAGTAATCACAGGTGACATCCAACAAGAAATTAAGCAATTAAAATTAGAAATCAAAGAATTAAAAAAAGGTCAAATACAAGACCCAAAATAACTGAATTACAATTAGATACCAGATTATTTTAGCTTGAATCCAATATACTCCAACCTGCATCAAATGCAGATCGACCTGCTCAACTAGTACCTATAGAAAATCTACCTGCAATCCAACAAGAGCAGCATAGACAAACTGAAGAACAATATTTACACATAATGACAATAATAAACTTTTAAAAATGGTATTGTCAAATCGACTTGGTAATAAACAATGAATTTCATCTGAAGCTCATTGCCCTTCTTGATATCGTAGTAGATCAAAACTGCTTACAAGAAGGTTTAATACCAACAAAATATTATAAAAAAATAACAGAAAAAATTACATAATGCAAGTAGCTCAAGGTTAAATATCAACTATAAACTTATGAATGCCGCCATATGTAATCAAGGTCACTGCTTTTGTTCAACCTTCATTTTGGTTAAAGATTTACAGTAAGATATTAAATTAGGCACTCTTCTTTACTCAAATATATCCATTCACAGCTAGAGCCAAATGATTATCAACTGAGGTATTGGGAGAAAATATTTTATTTTTTTTCCTTCATCTTGTCAAGAAAAGAGAAATTCAAGAATTGCAAATAACTTCAATCTACAAACAAATTAATTAAATCTCAAAGAAAGAAGCACAATTTAATATTTTTATTTCCTTTCCTTCATCTTGTCAAGAAAAGAGAAATTCAAGAATTGCAAAATAACTTCAATCTACAAACAATTTAATTTAATCTCAAAGAAAGAAGCATAAATTTAATATTTTCAAGAAGAAACGGAATTAGAAAAAAATTGAACAATAATTATCTAGTTCAATAATTCAAAACAAATTCAATAACTATTTGAGAAAGAAATATGTGCAAATCTTCCTAATGCATTTTTGGGGTGGAAGACAATATCATGTTAATTTACCTTATGTAAAAGATTTTGACCAAAAAAAAAAAACACCAATTAAAGCTATACCAATTCAGATGAACCAAGAAGTATTAGAAGATTGTAAAAAAGAAATTCAAGATCTAATAAATAAAAAACTTGTTAGATCATCTAAATCACCTTGGAGCTTTTCTGCCTTAAATGTAATGAAACAGGCTGAGCTAGAACAAGGAATTTCAAGATTAGTAATCAATTACAAATCTCTTAAAAAAAGTACTCCAATGAATTAGGTATCCAATCGCTAAAAAGGGTGATTTAATCAACATATTGCATAATACAAATATATTTTCAAATTTTGATTTGAAAAGTGGCTTTTGGTAAATCTAAACCAAAGAATAAGATAGGTATATGACTGTATTTATGGTTTCTTTTTGTCATTATGAATGGAACGTAGCGTCCTGTGGACTCAAAGATACACCATTTGAATTCCAAAACATTACGAATTAAATATTCAACTCACATATATATTTTATAATTGTTTATATTGATGATGTTTTAGTATTTTCCAAATCAATATAACAACACTTCAAACATCTTTATCGACTTTTAAATATTTATCAAATAAAAAGATTAGTAGTATAAGCAATTAAAATGATATTATTCCAAACCAAAATAATATTTCTTGGACACAACATTTATCATTACTCTCATTCAAAAAGTAAAAGACTTTGATAATAAATTTTCAGATGAAATCGAGGATAAAAATTAACTTTAAAGATTTTTGGGTTGTCTTAACTATGTAATTGATTTTATTTCAAACTTAGACAAATTTATAGGCCTTTATATTGAAGGCTCCAAAAGAACCCAGTCTAATGGATGGACCAATGCACTCAAATAATTAAACAACGCAAACAACAGATTTAATCCCTTCCTTATTTAGGAATTCCTCAATCCCATGCATTCATGATAGTTAAAATGGATGCATCTGATATAAAATATGGAGGAATACTCAAACAAAAATTAGAATCTAGTTCATATGTTCAAATTGTTTGTTTTCATTTGGGGTTGTGGCCTGGACCCTAAAAAATTATTAAACCATTAAAAAGAAAACTTTATTAATTGTTTTATGCATTTTAAAATTTCAAGATGATTTATACAATAAAATATTTTTATTATGAATTGTTGTAAAGTAGCTAAAGTTGTTTTACTAAAAAATGTTAAAAATATAGTTTCAAAACAAATATTTGCCAGTGATTTTATCAATTTTTGTTTTTGATATTGAATTTATTAAAGGAATTTCAAACTCTTTATCAAATTTTTTTAATATGAGAATTTCTTTAGGGAAATGGCACCAAAGAAAGAGAAGCAAAAAACTATCATGGCTACACCTACTCTAGCTAAGCAAACTTAAAAAATTATGCAGTGCCGGTTCCTCAGAGAATCATTCCAGTATCCAACCAATGCTCTGCTCTTAGAGATTTTTCACCACTGTCATTCAAAAGAGCTATTCAAGCTCAAACATAAACTTAAGCCTCATCTTCCACATCATCAAAAGCTGCTGATACTCAATCAATTATATTACAAAACCACAAGTCCTACAAATAGCAATGACTATATACCTGCAGCAACCTTTACTCAAAGATTTATTTGTTATTACCAAATATATGTCTATGGAGTCCTGCCTATACCATGCCCCTGATGCTACAAAAACCCAGCAATATCATGAGTTGATCCTAATTGATTCTGGATTAATTGAGCTCAAACACCACTGCAATTCTCAGAACAACTCGTCTATTCCATCTATAAAATCATGAGAGTAAGACAACCCTCTGAAATAGCAATTAGTCTATAGGCTACCAAATCATTTTGTGTTAATTACCATCCTGCGAGATATAATTATTAAGACTATAAAGATGCATGGTATTATACATTCTATTTACATTCTTTTGTTCACTCTTGGTTCATCAAATTTGATAGCCATTGTCCAAAGACATTTTCCAATTAGTTCACAGAATAGTGGATCTATTTGGCCCTATCTCAGCTATCTATTCGTCAGTTCTGCAAGAAACTCAACTCTATTATGAGAAGTTATGCAAGGATGTATTTCCACATGTATGACAAATTACTTTCCGCTTTGCTTTTAAAATTCCATGGATTATGGCATGGGCATTCACCTGTTAACAATATTCTAAAGATAATGCCCTTATCAATTGTTAAAGAATTCAAAGTCAATTGGTGGGATAATTTTGACCACTCTGCTTTTAATCCAGTTATGTTCTAGCATATTTCCAAGAAACCCTCGTACCTGCCTTGAATATACATCTGGGAACCCTAGAATTCCTTGATCTTTCATTCCCTTAGCTCTGCTTAGTCATGAAGACCATGAATCCATTGCAACTGCTCCGCGATGTGTCTCAAGCATGCTTTTCTTCTACCATTAAAATCGCAATTTTGCTCTCATCTACCTGAATTTGACCACTCTGCTTTTAATCCAGTTATGTTCTAGCATATTTCCAAGAAACCCTCGTACCTGCCTTGAATATACATCTGGGAACCCTAGAATTCCTTGATCTTTCATTCCCTTAGCTCTGCTTAGTCATGAAGACCATGAATCCATTGCAACTGCTCCGCGATGTGTCTCAAGCATGCTTTTCTTCTACCATTAAAATCGCAATTTTGCTCTCATCTACCTGAATTTGATGAGTGGAACATTAGGAACAATGAACTTCACAATTTTTCATGGTAATAGGTGGACCACAAGCTCTGTCTTCTACTCTCGAAAAATCCTAGTAGGTTTTCTAAAAACATGTCTGCAAGTCTTGCATAATAGCAATGTCTTCGAATTGTTCCTGCTCTATGTCATTGCATATTCAATCATCAAGAAGTTCTGCTGCCCACTATGCAAAAGATGGCATGCATCATTGAGGTCACGATGACTCCCATCCTTTAAAACTTGAACTCTGCAATGTCAAAGAAGAAACCACTACCTTGTTAAAAGTAACTATCCCTAATCCCATCAATAGGGTCACCTCAAACTCTTACCATCTTTAAAATGATGAGGTCAAATAGAAGGAAATTTTTTGCTATTTAAACTATACTGCTTAAGGCACATTACATATATCAAAATAGGTCTACTCTATAATATATATAACCCATGAACTCCAAATCAAACTCTTAAGTCCCAAAACATAGAATGATACAACTCCACTTAGAATAACCACAAATATTCTTAGTCCCAAAACATTTAGTTTTCTATCTTGATTGAAAAATTCTTGAAATAAATTCAAGTATTCAAATCTCATTCAATTGCCTAATATACTAAATATCAGCAATTTCTAGAATTCTCAAATATTCTCATAGAATCTTAACTATCTAGTGCCATAAAGCTTTGACGCTTACCCAAACCACGGTCGCGAACTAAATCCAACCATGTGGTAAAACCGTAAGTCTCAAATCAATATCATAGCATGTCCATAAATGATAAAATATTACAATAATCTAAATATTCTTATACATTAAAAATCTAGGGAAAACATAGACCCGAAATCCCAACAAAATAAAATAAAATATCATAATGTATCTCTAGTACATAGAACAAAATAAACAGTCTCTAGCTAGGCTTCATAATCTTTGTTGTCCTCAGCTCTATCCAAATTTACAGTTATTTTCCTCTAATCCTACTATTCTAGAAGAAAGAAATAGTAAGAGTGAGCTAAATATTTAATGAATAACTCCGACTAATGTAAAAAATAGCAGAAACATCAAGCTATCTTGGGAACTCATCTGTTAAACAACAAACTCCAATAATATGCAATATATAGAAAGAAATAATCGTTTTGGATAATCAATAAATGGCATCATCAATAAAATAACTCCATAATAGCATAAATAATCAAAAATACAATGTTAACTGAATAACAATATCTAAAAAAACATTCATAGGATCCCACAAACCCAATCAAAGTACCCTGCGGTCTTAAAGGAGCCGTGATACTATGGTCCTCCTTTGGATTTACGAAAGCTCAATATGAGAACATAATCATATAAGATTTCAAACTCCCTGTGGATCTTATTTTTCCTTTATAACCAAGGGCCGTGTATTTACGCCCTTAACAATTGAGTAAGTACTATGAGGTTGTCCGGCATCTATGGTATCCTTACTACCCTTATAACCCTTCTAGAGATTATACCTGTAGTATGCTTATATTTTTTATGATACCCCTTGCCAATGATATCCCGGATATCATTTTATACAATGGCTACAAGTTTTTATAAGTATCCCACATAAAAAACAAATCAATCTCAATCAGCGGATATGGAATTGTTATTGAAAAAGATTAGACTATACGAAGGTGCCATAGCCTCCTATTTGATTAGATATCTTAGTATTTTTATACGCTCTCCTCTATTTAGTTATAGAAATTCAAGAATATACTAACGGGAATTGAAAGAAACGCAAAAGAAATAATGAATATCAAGAATTAGCAGGGACACCTAAGTGTTCTATATGGTCACCTTATATTAAGGCTACAACGTCCTCTATTCATCAAATTTACTTTAATATCTTCTATTTTGTTTATCCTTAAATCAATTAAATCAAGTAAGAAGCTACTACTAAGCCAATAATTTCTCTACTCTAGCCTTTAGTACACGGCTATTTAAGGAAAGACCCTCAACTTTCTTTTATTACTTCATAATTTTTCCCAGCCATACTATGGAATTCCTTAAGGTTTTTTTCTAATTCATCTTATAGCCATAATTAAGAAGTATTTAATCCTTTATCTCACTCCAAAGTATACATGTACATGCCATGACATCTTTCATTAATTTTCTGTCTTTTCTAGCATACCAAGCTTACCATAATTTAAATATACACTTGAAGGGTAGTCTATTAGGCTCACGGCCTACATGAAAAGAATATGATAACCTCATTTTCTTCTCTCTTTTATTATTAATTTGGTGTGAGTATGATTTATAGAATCATATGTCCAAGCTTCCATTCTACCTCTATCCAATCTGGCCACTATGATCCTTCTAAATTTTACTTCTTTACCATTTAAATTTACATTATCATGTATCTTATTTTACTTCTTTACCATTTTAATTTACATTATCATGTATCTTAGGACAATTATAAAGAGTCATAATGCTTTTAAAATTTTAGACTTCGATTACTAAACCCAACAATCATGCTGCTAAAACCAAATCCAGCATTGGATTCAATGTTTAGAACACTACTTGTTAATCAACATTTTTAAAGTCTCCTTCCTAAACATAGTTGATCCCTTAAAAATACTTCCCTATGATTGTGCCATACATGATTATTAATCATGGATTTCAATAGAAAAATTAAGAATTTTCTTGCTAGGAGATTTAAACTAAAACACAGAAGGTCATAAAATGACTTACCTTGAAGTTAAATGCTCTTTTCTTTCTTCTTTCCTTCTTCCCCTCCACATCTCCTTTCCCCTTGAATGCACAGCTGCCTTCACCCGTTTGGAAACCAAGAAAATTTAGGAAAGAAAATTAGGCTATCAAAGGTCTAATATATAGAAAGGGGGTTTGTTTTTAGGTAATTTTTCCCTCTCTAACACTTAGGATCACAAGCTGATTTTCCTCTATGACTTGTCTGCCGAACCACCCTTTGTTAGCAGCCTCTAACCACCTTTTCCTTTGACTGACATCAATATAGCTAACCACCTAGCTAGTGGTTGCAATTATTTTGGATTTGACTTACCTACTTGCGAACAATCTCCTTATACTTGGCCACCTACTTACAAGTCAACCAAATTCTTCTGAAAAACTAGGATATCTAGTAGTTAGCTTCCGTATCTCTTATCTCTTAATGTTTTACTTTATTTAAGGAATATCCTACTCTACATTTCTTCCTCAACAACGAACTACTTCCCCTTCCAATGCTAGTGGCTGAACTTCCCTACTTAGCTAGGGAGTTGATAATATTTTTGACTCAAATATTTGTGTTAACCACTCAACCACATTCCTAATTTGCTCACCAACAATTTGGGATGGCTAATTTGATTTTTATTGGGATTTTCCTACAATTTCTCTTGAAGAGGAAAGGTGGATCATGTCCTCCTTATTTGTAGCAACCAACTCCTAAATTTTAGGTAGCTCTTAAACTAATTTGTTCATGTAAAGTTTGATTGCAACAAATTTTCCTCAAATCTACTGCTGATACCACTTCTATAGGAACCTTAACAATCTGATTTTGATTTCCGAAAATCATAACCAATAACCTTCTAAAATGGAGCTCAAAGGGGTTCGGTCAACATGGCTTGATTAGTGGTGGTTGAACCCTTCTATCTCCATATAACCAACCTCCTAAAACATAACTAACTTGCTAACCTTTTTTGTTATCAAAATCTATGACCCAAAATATCACTAACTTCTTGTGTAATTACCTTAATTTCAGCTACCATACATTACCATGAAACCACTTAACCAAATATTTTTCCTCCCAAAAATTTTACCTTAATGTTTGGCTATGATAGATTTTAACTTCCACCACCAAAATTTTAGCTAAAGAATTAACACTTGTCTAATACATTGGGACGGTTAGGAATCTATATTTTTAGGGCAAATCCTCCATTAAATTTCACAACATTATCTCTTCATAACATTAGCCTATTAAAATTTTATATAATTTAATAAGACTCTAAAATCTAGGAGATAATCCTAGTTGGTAATAAGACTCAAAAGGAGCATGTCTATCTTAATATATCATGTAATGGATCGGCCCCCTCTAAGATGGTGCATTCATGACCATAATTTATTAGCCATGTAAGGCTTGGATACACATAATTAATTAAATTATCCAATTAAAATAATTTATAATTTTATTTATTCAAGAAAAATATTATTGGAAACATCCGGGATGTTATAGTGTCTAAGACACGTTGTCTTAGATAGAAGAGGATATTGTTTTTGTCTACAACGTTGATCTTTGTTAAGTGAAGAACTACTAACATTCTGCTTAACGTGGCTATGATGGTCTTCTTGATGGCCTGCAAATTGGTTTTAGTGCTCTGTATCTTTCACATTCTTCCATACATTGTTAAGTGGTTGTTATCTGTCGGTTATTGTATGCATTTAGAGACTCATGGAGAGATGCATTTAAATTTTAAAATTGCATGAGACATGCAATGTATCCCAAATTTTTTGTTGATTTGGCAAAACTGGTGTTGTAAACTGTTTCTTATTCTTTATGATCCATTTTGAAATGCTACACTAATTTACCATCTCCAAGTTGTGAAGTAAATACTTATTTTGCATTCATGGTTTATCATCTATTCCTTCATTTGAAGACTCATGTAAATCTTTTGTTGATTTATTATAGCTGACAAATATGACTGCGTTTTTTGGCTTGATAATATCATGCCACTATGATGTTGAATTTAGTTTGGTTGGCTTAGCCAAGTGTGCTTTGTGATTTTGCAGATTCATTCTGCTGCCACTATCTTGGACAAAAATAACTTGATTAAGTACGACAGGAAGAGTGGGTATTTCCAAGTTACTGACTTGGGTCGTATTGCAAGCTACTATTATATAACACATGGGACTATATCCACTTACAATGAGCACTTAAAACCAATGATGGGTGACATTGAGCTTTGCCGGTTATTCTCTCTTAGTGAAGAATTCAAATATGTTACAGTAAGGCAAGATGAGAAGATGGAATTAGCCAAGCTTCTGGATCGTGTTCCTATTCCCATTAAGGAAAGCTTGGAGGAGCCTAGTGCCAAGATTAATGTTTTACTCCAAGCATATATTTCTCAGTTGAAGCTTGAAGGGCTTTCGCTCACATCAGACATGGTTTTTATAACACAGGTCATCCTTGTCAAATTTGTTAACTGCTTCTGTTTGAAAATTTAGACTGGTTCTTGATGCATCTTTTCTGTCTGCTTATTATGCTTTTTACATGCCACAGAGTGCGAGCCGTCTCTTACGGGCCCTTTTTGAGATTGTCTTGAAAAGAGGATGGGCCCAACTGGCTGAGAAGGCTTTAAATATGTGCAAAATGGTTAACAGGAGAATATGGAGTGTCCAAACACCCCTTCGCCAGTTCAATGGGATTCCAAATGAAATTTTGATGAAATTGGAGAAGAAAGACTTGGCCTGGGAAAGGTATTATGACCTTTCCTCGCAGGAGATTGGGGAACTTATCAGATACCCTAAGATGGGAAGAACACTCCACAAATTCATTCACCAGTTTCCAAAGCTCAACCTGGCAGCACATGTTCAGCCTATCACTCGCTCTGTTTTGAGGGTTGAGCTCACAATTACACCCGACTTCCAGTGGGATGACAAGGTTCATGGATATGTAGAGCCATTTTGGGTTATTGTGGAGGATAATGATGGTGAATACATTCTTCATCACGAATATTTTTTGCTGAAAAAGCAGTATATAGATGAAGACCACACTTTGAACTTCACTGTTCCAATCTCTGAGCCATTGCCACCTCAGTATTTCATTTGTGTCGTGTCAGATAGATGGTTGGGTTCACAGACTGTTTTACCTGTTTCGTTTAGGCACCTTATTCTTCCTGAAAAGTATCCTCCACCTACCGAGTTATTGGACTTGCAACCACTGCCTGTGACTGCATTGAGAAATCCATCGTATGAAGCTCTTTATCAAGAATTTAGGCACTTCAATCCTGTTCAGACTCAGGTTTTCACTGTTCTGTACAACACAGATGACAATGTGTTGGTTGCAGCACCTACTGGTAGTGGGAAGACAATATGTGCTGAGTTTTCCATTTTGAGGAATCATCAGAAAGGCCCCGAAAATGTGATGCGTGTTGTCTATATAGCTCCTATTGAAGCTCTAGCAAAGGAAAGGTTTCGTGATTGGGAAAGGAAATTTGCAAAGGGTCTCGGATTGCGAGTGGTTGAACTAACTGGTGAAACAGCAACCGATTTGAAACTGCTTGAGAAAGGACAGATAATTATTAGCACTCCAGAGAAATGGGATGCTTTATCCCGTCGATGGAAGCAGAGAAAGTATGTACAGCAAGTTAGTCTTTTTATTATTGATGAACTCCACTTGATTGGCGGTTATGGTGGCCCTGTTCTGGAGGTTATTGTTTCAAGGATGAGATACATTGCAAGTCAAGGAGAGAACAAGATCCGCATTGTGGCTCTGTCGACTTCTCTTGCTAATGCCAAGGATCTTGGTGAGTGGATTGGTGCTACATCCCATGGCCTCTTCAATTTCCCCCAGGCGTTCGTCCTGTGCCTCTGGAGATTCACATTCAAGGAGTGGATATTGCTAACTTTGAGGCAAGAATGCAAGCTATGAGTAAGCCAACATACACTGCAATAACCCAACATGTGAAGAATGGGAAACCTGTGATTGTCTATGTCCCGACTAGAAAGCATGCCGCTCTAACTGCTGTGGATTTGGTGACATATGCAACTGCAGACAGTGGGGAGAAACCAATATTCCTATTACATTCTGAGGAAGAGCTGGAGCCTTTTGTTGAGAAGATCAGAGACTCAACATTGAAGTCCACTCTTGGTTATGGTGTAGGTTTTTTGCACGAAGGTTTAATTGGCACAGATCAAGAAATCGTCTCACAGCTTTTTGAAGCTGGGTGGATTCAAGTTTGTGTTGTGATGAGTTCAATGTGCTGGGGGCTGCCATTGTTGGCGCATTTGGTGGTTGTCATGGGAACACAGTATTACGACGGCAGAGAAAATGCTCACACTGATTACCCAGTCACGGATTTGTTACAGATGATGGGTCATGCCAGCCGTCCTCTTTTGGACAATTCTGGCAAGTGTGTCATTCTCTGTCACGCACCACGGAAAGAATACTACAAGAAGTTCTTGTATGAAGCATTCCCTGTTGAAAGCCATTTGCACCACTTTTTACATGATAATCTGAATGCTGAAATAGTGGTTGGAGTAATTGAAAATAAGCAGGATGCTGTGGATTATCTCACATGGACATTCATGTACAGGAGGCTGACTCAAAATCCTAATTACTACAATCTTCATGGAGTGAGCCAGAGGCATCTGTCTGATTACTTATCGGAGCTTGTAGAGAACACCCTGAGTGATTTGGAGGCGAGTAAATGTGTTGCTATTGAGGATGACATGGACCTTTCACCTCTGAATCTTGGCATGATAGCATCCTATTATTATATAAGTTACACTACAATTGAACGCTTTAGTTCTTCCTTGACTCCTAAAACAAAGATGAAAGGTCTTTTGGAGATTTTGGCTTCTGCTTCAGAGTATATGCAACTCCCAATAAGGCCAGGGGAAGAAGAGTTGATTCGCAGGTTGATCAATCATCAGAGGTTCTCTTTCGAGAATCCCAAGTGGACTGACCCACATGTGAAGGCAAATGTGCTGCTGCAAGCCCACTTCTCCCGGCACCCTGTTGGTGGAAACTTGGCCTCTGATCAGCGGGAGGTGCTCCTTTCTGCTGGTAGATTACTTCAAGCAATGGTTGATGTTATTTCCAGCAATGGATGGCTTAGTCTTGCTCTTCTCGCGATGGAGGTGAGTCAGATGGTGACACAAGGTATGTGGGAACGTGATTCTATGCTTCTGCAACTTCCACATTTTACAAAGGATTTGGCTAAGAAATGCCAAGAGTACCCCGGAAAGAGTATCGAGACTGTGTTTGATCTTGTTGAAATGGAGGATGATGAGAGGCGGGAACTCTTGCAGATGTCAGATTCACAGTTGCTGGACATTGCACGTTTCTGCAACCGCTTTCCCAATATTGATTTGACATATGAGGTACTTGCTAACGACGATGTTAGGGCTGGGGAAGATATCAGCTTGCTGGTGACCCTCGAGCGGGATCTTGAAGGGAGATCAGAAGTGGGACCCGTTGATGCTCCGAGGTATCCCAAAGCCAAAGAAGAGGGGTGGTGGCTGGTGGTTGGTGACACCAAGAGCAACCAGTTGTTAGCCATCAAGAGGGTTTCTCTGCAGAGGAAGTCAAAGGTCAAGCTAGAATTTGCCGCTCCTTCCGAACCTGGGAAGAGGGCATACACCCTGTATTTTATGTGTGATTCCTACATGGGTTGCGATCAGGAGTACAGCTTCACTGCCGATGTCAAAGGAGCAGAGTGATGTGAACTTCCACTTGTAGCCTATACACTCAGAACTACTGATCTTGATTCATCTGAATCCAGGTAGCAGTAGTTTGAGGTAATATCTAGTTATTCCATGCCTCTTAGTTTTTTGTTGCTCGCCTTTGTACTGGCATATGCACTGTGGATACATGGAACAGTTTAGATTTGGCTCTCCTGTTTAACTTGTCATAAAATCACATCCGGTTGCCAGAGTTTACTCAGAATTTCTTGGGCAATGCTTCTTATGCAAATAATGTGTTTTCCCTAGATCATATCGTTCTTGGGTGTTGTAGATTTTAATAGCTGTGATCATATTGAGAAATAACTACGAGAATCACTAAAAAAGCAGAGAGTCTTGAAGAAACAAATGCTCAGCTACGAGAACCGCTTAAGAAGAAAACTGCTCATATAACCTCGCCAGTGTTGTATGGAGAATGGCTAATGCCTGAAGGTGGCCAAGGACAGGGATGACACTGATAAATTTAGTTATTAATATTTTTATTTATATAATAATAATTAGTATGCCTTTATATATAGAATTAGTCATTATTATTTTTTTATAATATGTAGTTTTGGGTGAATACTTATAATTAATCGTTGCTTCTAAGCTAAATAAAGTAATGAAAATAAGATATCCCACCTAATAATAATAAGACTCTGAGTTATAATGACCGATTTACTATGTCAGTAAGATTTTGATAGACGCAGAGACTTATTATTCACATGCCAAAAGGATCGCTTTAGTGCTAGTTTACTCAGTCATGAAGGGCCGTACTTTTATACTTATAAGATCGTCGTTCTGATGGACTAGTTAAAAAAGATATTGCAGATACCTGACATGTCTAGATGACTAATCGAATGTACTATCGAATTGAGCGAGTTTGATATGGAATTCCGACCGTGGTCAACCATTAAAGGTTAAGCTCTTGCAGATTTTATAGTCAAAATAGCAACCCTGATTCCAGATGTCACCGATATCAGTGAAGACATCTGTCGGCAAGAAGAAGCTCTGGTATGGATCTTGCATGTGGACGGGTCATCGACTCAAGCAGGAAGCGGAGCACGAGTGGTCCTGAATACTTCGGACGGGTCGGAGATGAATTATTCACTGACCATCGGATTTCCAGCAATCAATAATGTCATTGAGTACAAAACCTTATTGGCCAGGCTCAGGCTGGTAAAAGAATGCTCGGCAAAAAATCTCATCGTCTATAGCGACTCGGAACTTATCGTCAACCTGGTCCCCTAATGGGATGAACCCCTTGATGAGACAAGGGCTCCTTAAAAAGATAGACCGAAAGAACCCTCAGAACCGGCTATGGACGGAGGCCTCCACCACAATAGAGACAACGCCGGCTATAGAGGGCACTCTAAATCCAGGAGGAGGAGGTGATGGCCTTGAAGCCTCCAAGAGCTCAGGAGTCGAGGCCTCCGGGTGAGGCACCTCTTTAGCAACCACGACTTCCAGATTATTCCCTTTATCTCCTCAGCCACCTGATCATTATCAGTACCCTCATCGGCAAAAATAGCAGGGGGCATAGAGATAGGCGCGTTAGGTGACGAAGCAACCAGGATGGGACCCCATACGACTATGGTTAGGGAGTCAATCGGTTCACTTGGTCCATCGGCCAAGGGGTAACTTATTCCAGCGGAGTCAGCAGGAGGCTCACCACCCTCTGCCAGCCTGATTGACTCCTCCAAAATTGAATCAACCTGAGAAGAATGGGTGGAACCTGGTCTTCTTGACAACTCGTTGACAACATTAGGAGATGCTTCTTCGCAAACCTCATCGATAGCCCGACTTTACTCAAAATAGGTGGGCGAGGGAGAGATTGTCTTGCCAGCTGCCTGTTCGGGAGAGTCTCAGATAAACAGATTTCTTGGTTTTCTCTTGGGCCTATGGAACAGCATGGCAGTGACGTTATTGCCCCTTGTCCCGACCTCTCACTAGATCTCGTCAAAAACCTTCTGAGTGAGCCAGTGGTTTGTATGGTGCAAGATTGCGGCATTTTCTTTGACAAGCCTGGTCAATGGTCGAGCCATTCGCTTCTCCACTAGCAAAACGTCACTAGAGTAAATACTGTTGACTCGACCCCACTCATTAGAAAGATGCCACTTGGAAGGGACCGATATGTAAAAGAACAAGTTCTTCCAACCCTTTATGAAATCTAGGTTCCCCCGCTTATCTTATACTTCTGGCATGGTATGAAAGAAATTCAATCTGCCTTCTGATTGAACCGGAAGATAGTTTCATGGCCCGAACGTCCAAGAACAACTTCTTGGTACGAAAAAAGATGCGTAAAGAAATTAGATATCACAGAGCATTGGGATAGAGGCGAGCCACTGGGAATGGGATACGAAGGTCAGCTTTCAGATGTGCCTCATAGATGGTAATAAATCCCATTCGAGGAGCGCATGCTGTTTTGTCAACATCGAGCGTAACATATGGGATGATGCTCGGAATATTATACATCTTAAATTGAGACTCCATTTCTTTGCCAGAAAGGATAGACTTAATCGCAGCGACGCCCTAAGGTGCTGCTCGAGAAGCCATGAAAGTAAAAAAAAAGAGAGGAACAAATTAGGATAGAGCGATTTGATGAAGAAGTGCAGAAGCAGTTGTGCTTAAATAGCTATAGCTTGGCCCCAAAATGATGCCATTTGAGTATATTGAAGAGGCGAGTCTCTATAATGATCGCGACATTTGCCTGCACCGCAGTGTAGCAGCACGTTAGTTCGTTGGGCTAGTTATGATGACTGACACTATGCCTCTTGTGCAGCTTGCAGACGGGTGGCGGTCCCAACGTCTAGATCGGCGAGTTAGCAACATGGTATAGGTAATGATGCTCTAACAAGCCATTTTCTAAGACGGCAGACTGGCGACACATGACCTTGACATGCTCGAGATTGATTCGATTAATTCACATCCTAACCAAGCATTCGGGTTAAATCATTGCAAGTTGGATTGTTAGAAGATCGAGTTGTTAGTAGTTTGAATTATTGGATTGTTAGAAATTACACAAGGAAAAACAACATTCATGTGTTTTATCCATTCGAAACAAATAAGAATATTGGATCCATACAATGAAGACAAATAATGTTTGAAAATTTTCATTCATTAATTTTTTTACAATGTATAAAAAGCTTGTAATAGCAAAAGTACAACTCAAAAGAAAATAAAAAATATATGGAGTAGCAACCCGATTAGAGTAGTCAAACCGATTCATGATGAACACATAAAAAAGGGAGGCACTCATCCGTGGAAAGGCAATAGCACTCCGACGACTGCTCACTCCAGACAGAGAAGCCCTCCATATGAGATTAGGGATCATTTCTCTAAGAGAATTGCTCTTGATTTCAACGGGGAGGTAGATGAAAAAGGAAAAAGAAATTTTCCTCCAACTAGAGCGGGGAGCAAGGCTGCAGAGGAGCTGAGTCTCTAAAACCGATGAAAAGAAAAGAACTTCTTCCAATCAGAATATGAGATGATCGTCTTCACACCTGTGAAGGAATCGCTAGACGCCGGTTGGCAGAAGAGGAAACTGCCCTCCAAAACCTGGAATTTTGCTTAGTATGATGCAATGCCGGTTTTGGGTCGGACATAAAAGAGGGAAACTAAGACGGATTCTCATATAAAAGAGGGTAACCAAGGCAGCTTCAGACGCATCCTTGAATTTCAGCTTCAAACATTGGAGAAGAACTCCTGCCGATTTCGGCTTATGGTTGTGAAGGCTCTATACTAGCTCCGAACGCGCTCACTCCTTAGTAGATGGGTGATACTTTGTGATGTAAGGTATAAAGAGCCCCTCCATTTATAGTTGGTAGGGAGGATCAGCTAGCATTAAATTGAGGAGATTGTGTTGGCGGTAGAGAATCATCGGTAGCAAAGAATTGAATCAAATCCTGCCAAACCAAGTAAAAATTTATGGGACACCTAGGGAAGGAGCACGCGTGAAGACCTGCAGCTAGTGTCCTATCATGTCATGCTGAGAGTTGGAAATTTAAACCTTTTAGTATGGGGGCCAATGATGGGTATGGCCGCCCACAGATCGGCCCAGAATCTAGCCTGCAGAAGGAAGAAGGACCTAGGAAATGGTGGCCGAGCGGGAGCTCCTTCATGCCCAAGAACCAAAATTCGTGGCGGTGGGCCCAAGCAGTTCAACTCGAAACTGTCTAGCTATATGTGGACCATTAGGATTGATCACTGGATGGTCTCCACAAGTATAGCTCAGCCAACAATAACTCAGTGAATGAACCCCAGTGGCTGTTGCCAGTATGTGGCTTCTCATGACCGCAGGGATAGGAGCTACATGTGGCTATCACCAATCTACCACCCTCCTGACACGAGACACTTAGTGGGAGCTCCTCCATGGTGGCCCAGAATCCAGCCTAGAGAAGGAAGAAGAGCTTAAGAAATTGAGGCCCGGTGGGAGCTCCTCCATGCCCAAAAACCAAATTCCACAATGGTGGGCCTAAGCAGCTCGACTCAAAACTGTCCAACAATATATGGACCATTAGGGTTGATCATTGGATGGTCTCCACAGGTATAGTTTAGCCAACGATAGTTCAGTGAATGAACTCATGTGACTGCTACAAGTATGTGACTTCTCATGACTACAAGGACAGGAGTTACAGGTGACTGGTCACCGATTTACCACTCTCTTGATTATTGAGACACTAAGCGCCGGTGATTGAAGTACGATGGTGGCTCCCTTAGAAGCACAGGGTCATAGTGTCTACCACCCACAACTGTAGAGTTGTAGCATTTGCTGCCCACAACCATAGAGCCTTAATGTTGGCCACTCACAATTGTAAAACCGTGAAGCTCAAAAATGGCTAACTGACACTTACTTAAAAATACGTCCTTTCCTTGAAAAGAAAAGGGGATCGATCAAACAAAACTTGGGTATTCAGATATCCTAAGTGCGACCCTCTCTCTCTCAAGAGCACAGGGTTATAGTATCTACCACCCACAATTGTAGAGTCGTAGCATTTGCAGCCCACAACCATAGAGCCTTAATGTTGGCCACTCACAATTGTAGAACCGTGAAGCTAAAAAATGGCTGACACTTAAAAAATACGCCCTTTCCTTCAAAAGAAAAGGAGATTGATCAAGCAAAACTTTGGTATTCAGACATCCTAAGTGCGACCCTCTCTCTCTCACAAAGCCATTCTTATACGAGTGCAATCCTCTTAAGAAGCCACTCTCTTATGAGTGCAGCTCTCTTTCTCTCTCAAGTACTCTTCTACGAGTGCGATTTTCGCACAAAAAACCGCTCATTAATTGAGCACATTAATGGAGCCCAGTCCTTTATATTATACTCAATCCCTGAATATCATTGCATCTACGTATTTTCTTCTCACCCTCTTATCTTTCTTGACAAAGTAAAAAGATTATTAATTTGAGCGTCAGATGACATATTATGGAGCAAGTTTCATATCTTTTGACCTCTCATTTGTTTGTTATAGTGTGTAAGATTCAGATTTTGAGTTATAAAAATCAGATTTGCTTTCAGTCGGATACTTGAATTCGGCAACTTTCTAAATCGTTTAACAATTTAAATATAAGGACGTATCATATCCAAAATTGAGAATATTTAGTCAAAAAGAAAATGCTTATTATTGTTGCTATTCTTCTTCTTCCTCTGCTTCTTCTTCTGTTAGCAATAGGAGAAGATGCCAGTGGTTTACCTGGTCAACGCGATTTAATTTAATTGGATTATTTGCTTTCCACGTTAAATAAAAAAAAGAAAAAAGAAAAAAATCCAGTTTTTAATGATTTCTCACGCAAGCGGGAAAAGTCACTACGGCCGTGCAAGAAAATTCCGAGACGGGCGCGAGAGGTAGACAGAGACGGAGGCGGCCGTGGTTTGCCCAACTTTAAACATCCTCTTCTTCCTTCCCTTTCCTCATCGATCAAATAGCAGGAGTCAATAGCATCGTCAATCAATTTCATGGAAGAATTCGGATCAAAATCTAGCAGGGAAGGTGTGATGCAACTCGACTACTACTACCACGGCAACAGGCCAACTTTCCACGACCTAAGAAGTTACAGTATCGGGCCTTCCCAGCAGCGGAACCAGCTGTCCTACGATTACAAGCTCAAGAAGACCAAAACCATTTCTGGGTCGTCGTCTTCTTCTTCATTTTCAAAGGTGTGGTGCTTTAGTGACCCAGAATTTCAGAGGAAGAAAAGGGTTGCTAGCTACAAAATTTATAGTGCCGAGGGCAAAGTTAAAGGGTCTTTTAGGAAGAGCTTCAAGTGGCTAAAGGACAGATACACCCGCGTGGTCTATGGATGGTGACGACGAAGCTGAAATTTCATCCCTGTTTCCCTTATGTAAGTCTCTGCTTGATAGTTTCAAGCTTCTGTTTGTAACATATCTTTGGAAATTGTAGAGTTATATGAATTGGCCTGTTCAATTCATGAATAAGATACTGAATTGCTATGTTCTGTGTCTCGTTCGGCTTTGATTTGCGTTTTGTTAATCCATGTGATGTTGTGATCAGAATTGTCATCTTTCAAATGTGTTGCGTTTCGGAACTCAGGGTCCACGTGCAACACAAGTGTTTGGTGATGGAAGTGGAGAGGGAGAGATTGAGACTAGATTTTTACGTGGAAAACCTCCTCTTAAATGAGGATGGAAAAATCACGAGACTCTGGGCCTTTAGAAATGCTTCACTATTTAGATGAAAGTCTTTACAAAGTACAAGTATTTAGGGTGGATCCCTTCCTTGTCTCTTATTTTGTATTTCTCTCATTAGAAACTTCTCTCGTTGGGAAGCTTTGTCACTCTTTTTCCCCTTTCTTGTTGAGAAGGGAGGTGGAAGGTGCTAAAGGAGAGCCTAAATCCTTTTTCTTTGTGTTTGGGATGATCCGGAAGGAAGAGTTTTTCCTTTGGAGTGAGTGGGAAGGAATGGGCCGAGAAGTCTCCTCTTGGGATGAACCTTTGCTGAGTATTTATAGGGGAGAATGTGTCGTTTGGGTGGGGACACGTGGCAGCCAGCGGGCGGCCGAGAAGCTGTCCACTGTCCCACTGGCCACATTTAATCCTGCTGACGTGTGCGGGGTAGCACGCGGATGGCACCGCTGGTAGGCCTGAGCGTGTCGCGCCGCAGGTCCAGCGCCCTGCTTGATTTGACAGGCGTGTCTGTGGGAGACGCGACCAGTAGTGCAAGCAGTTCCTTGGGAATCGGCGAAATTGCTTATCTGGCGTTCTCGGCCGTGTACGAGATAGTCCTCGTCCTGGCGCGGCGTGCCTTGTTGCTTCGTGAGTTCGCGGACTCGTTGGAGGAGGCAGCTCTTGGAGGACCCTTATGGAAGGTCCTCGAGTCTTTTCTTGACTTTTCCTGATTGGTCCGAGACTTGATATAACTTCTGGGGTTCTCGGGCTTCTTCTTCTTGTCCTCGTGACCGGATGTCTTGACCATTCGCGATGTCTTCGAGCTTCTTACGGGCTGACGGGACCTCTCCGCTCTTTATTATGGCTTTAGCCTCTGTTTTGGGCCTCTTGGGCCATCCAGCCTTCTTGGTTTGTGGAAATACCTCTGGGATTTTCATTTGGGTCTTTCCATTGGGCCATGTTTTATGGGCCATCATATTGGGGCCCAACATAGCCCCCCATGCCAAAGGGCTCGAGGTTCTCGACCGTTTGGCATGAAGTCCTTGATCTTCTAGGGGAGTTGGCTGCTCCTCGCTCGAATTTGTCCGTGCGCGTGCTTATAACTCGAGAGGGACGTTCCTGGGCAGGCATGAGCACGACTGTCCGTGTTCTGGATTAGGCCCTTTACAGCGACAGTCCGAGCACATGTGTCCTCGGGATGAGTGTGGCGTTAAGATTGGTGGGAGTTTGTCCCGGGACTTCTTCTGGGTTCGAGACCTTTCTAGCGCCGCCGTTTGGGCTTCTGAAAGGCATTAAATGCTGAAGTGACGCGCTGACAGGCGTCTCGGGAAGGAAAGGCCATCATTCTTTTGAGACGAATGGCCGGGCGATGCGTGGCATGGGTAATGAGTGCGCCCTTTTGAATTCCAGGAGTATTTAAACGCCTTCTCGCCCCGATTTTCCATCTTTGCGCCTGCTTTTTGTTTTCTCCTCCAAGTGTTGAGGCTTTTCGTTCCTCCTCTTGCTGAGATTTCCTTTGCTTTTCTGCCTTTGCCTTTCGACGTCAATGGCGCCTGGTGTGAGAAATATTCCCTCCACGGTGACGCTTGATAGGCTTGCGGAGATTCGGGCACGATATCGGATCCCCGAGTCCACAGCCATGATGATTCCGGAGTCGCACGACAGGGCGTGGTGCCCTCAGGATGGTTTCATCACCGTCTATGAGGTCCACCTCAAAGGTGGGCTATGGTTTCCTGTGGCAGAGGAGCTCTACGAGGTCATGAGGGCACTTGGAGTGCCCTTCGCCAGGCTCGAGCCAAATGCAGTCAGGTATTTGGTATCTTTGTGCGTTTTCTTCCGGTGCCATGAGAAGCTCTTGAATGCCCTTACGGTCAAGGTGATGTTTCGCTTTACATAGAACCTTGACTAGATTGTAATGACCCCCCGCCCGGACTTCTCCTTGATGTGTGGAGGAAACCTGGACTCTACGAAGCGGTGGAAGGACAAGTTCTTCTTCATTGATGTTCATGAGCATTGGGCCGTTCCCTTTAAGTGGGGGAAGGTGGCTAGTCAGTATAGCTCTGACCCTTCGAAGGAGGACAGGGAGAGTATGAAGGAGTTCACGGATTTGGTGCTAGCCAATCTGGGAAGCTTCCACCTGGACAAGCGTAACATCTGGTTGTCGCCTGAGAAATTTGAGGAAGCCAAGTGGGGACCACGGGCCGAGGCCTCTGCCGCAACTCCTTCCGAGAAGTCCAAGAAAAAGAGACTGAGGAGGAGAGCGGGGACACTGAGGATTGGGGGTCCCGCTGAGCGCTCGGATAAGATCGTTCCGGCCGAGAGCTCGGAACGCCGAGCGGCTGTTGTTGAGCTCCTTTCCAGTGATGATGATGATGATGATTATGATTTCAACGTCAACGATTTGAGCGATGACGATGTGATTGCTCCTCTACTTAAGAGGTCGAGTACTAGTACTTTATATGAGTCCTCAGGGACCAAAGGCCTCGCCTTCACTTCCACTGCTAATCCTCTTACTGAGTCCTCGGGGGTGATCGTACAAAGTGTGGAGCTCCCGGACGTCCAGCCCCCCAGTGATGATTTTGTCCCCGAAGTTCCCGTTGATTTGCCTGGTGACGTCTTGGATAGGATTGATCACCCTTCCGAGGACATAGGAGGCGGGAACTCCGCCGCGGATGCTGAGAGGGGAATGACGACTGAGACGGTCCGAGAGGTGGTAGAGGCCGAGGAGCTAGGTGTCAACGACCTGATGTCCCTTGATTCTTCTGAGCACCCCATTGCCGTCCAAGTCGAGCGACCATCTGAGCTTCTTGGGGGTGTTGATCTTGAGGCAGGCTCTTCGGCGCCTTTTACAGCTGCGGGGCCTGTGCTTGAGAGGGCGCTTGTGGCGCCCAGGAGCGATCTGCAGGAGTCCGAGGCCCCTGGGCATGATGATATCGAGGCAGGCTCTTCAGTGCCTTTTATAGCTGCGAAGCCTGTGCCTGAGGTGGCGCTTGCGGCGCCTAGGAGCGGTCTGCAGGAGTCCGAGGCCCCTGGGGAGCGTGACATAGGGGACGATCCTTTTGTTTCTAAGGTAACCCACTGTTTCTTCTCTCGCTTTGCTCCCGGTTGCTCGTGTTTTGATGAGCTTTTTTGTTGCAGCTCCAGGGTCTGATTGGAGGCCTTAGTGAGCTGGTGGGAGAGGTTGCCTAGTCCCGCTCGGAGATGGGGTCTTTGAGGGCCGCACGGGAGGCTGCGCAACGGGCAGAAGCGGAGTTGGTTGAAGTGAAGGGAAAGATCGCCTCTTTAGAGGATACTGTCAAGCTTCTACAGCTTCAGCAAGGTCTCCTCCAGGATCGGATCCTTCGCTAGGAGGAGAAGTTGAGGACGTCTGTTCAGATTGCGGAGATGGCACCAGTATTGGACAGCAAGTACTGGGATTGCATTCGCATGTGCTGCCGAGTGCTGCGACTGATTCGTCCGCGGATTCCTGTGGCTGTCCTTGATCCTAGGAACACTAGTGCCTTAAGCGCTGAAGACTTATACGGCGTTGCTGGGAGCCTTTCCCTGGGCCTCCTTGGGCAGGGCTTGAAGATGAACCTCTTACGCTCGAGGAGCCAGTTCCGGCGGACCAGGCAAGGTCTTCAGGAGCTCAAGAGGCTCAAGGAGAAGGGAGTCAAGAGGCGCTCCCTTGACATTTTGTTTCTTCATTTTATTTTGTCACACGTTGTACATAAATTCATTTTTATGAATAAGACTTGTCCTTTCCGTATCAGGGCTTTGGACTTTTCTTTTGTCTTTGTTTGTACGAGTGTTTTTCTCTTTTTTTTTTTTTTTTACGGCGTGATGCACAACGCCTTACTCTTAGCTTTGAGCGTGTGATCTCCTTAGGATTCTTAGCCTTTTAGCTTCTTGGGTTTGAGCGTGTGATCCTTTTAGGATCCTCTAGCTTTTTAACCTTTTGACCTCTCGGGTTTTTCGGCGTTGGAGTTCGACCTCTGGGGCCGCTCGGTCACAGCCGAGTTTTTGGAGTTCGACTTCTGGGGCCGCTCGGTCACGGTCGAGTTTTTGTCTTTAAGCTGCGAGCTGCTTTGTTGCCAATGAGGGAGCATGAGAATGCTTCATAATAGACATAATGAAGGGACGTTTTTATCGATGTACACGTGTTACATTGAGTGGCCTCTAGGGCCCTTTTTAGGTCTTTACGTTACATCAGTCCGCACACTTGGGCCCTCATGTTCCTCTCCGCTGTTCCCTTGGTCCTCCTGGCAGTTACGTTCAGTGCTGGCCTCGCCGGTATTGGCTCCCTCAGCGGGTGGTCAGGCATGCTCCGTGCCCATTATGGCCTTGCCCTTCGAGTGGCGCGACCGGCTGCGTCCTGTTGTTCCGGGGCCATGCCCGGGTCGTGGCAGGAAGTGGTTGAGATAGCCTTCCATTACTAGCCGCTCAATTTCCTCCTGGAGCTTCTTGCAGTCCTCGGTGTCATGGCCGCGGCTGCAGTGGTAATGGCAGTACTCCCACTGGTCGCCTCCTTCTGGATTCTTCAACGCCTTGGGCTATCTTAGGAACTCCTCATCCCTGATCTGCCTCAGGATGTTGGTGAGGGACTCAGTGAGAGCCGGTGGGCCTGATGGCCCCTCTCCTCCAAGGACCAACCGTTCGGGGTCGTTTTGCCCAGACGGTCCCTGGATCTTCGTTTGGGCACTCGCCCTCCTTTTTCCTTCCCTGTCCTCGGGGACAGGGGGTCTTCTCGTCATCTCGGCTGGCTTATTTCGTCGATTTTGGGTCCGAAGACCGTTTTCCAGAGCCCCTTCTTCGTTGGGGCCTGGCTCGTGGACTTCTTTCTATTAAGGTAGTCCCTCAACTCGCCAGGAGCCCTTGTCGCTTGTCGCCTCTGCGGCGCTGCTGGACGCGGGCTTTCGGGGTGTGTGCCCCTGGACTGTTTGTCTACTCTCTCGCGGAGGATAGGACGGCTCTTGAAAGGTTGTCCACCTTGTGTACTAGCTTGCGCACGCTAGTACCGGGGCCGCCACTTATCCTGCCACCCGATGGGAGGCACCTGTTGTAGCGCTCCTCCCGGGTGGACGTACTATCTTGTCTGCTCGCCATCTTCGGGGCGCTGGTTGTTCTGTGAGGGGGAAGCTTGCGAGCCTTTTGTCAACTTCTCACAGACGGTGCCAATGTTGTGTTCCGAAACTCAGGGTCCACGTACAACACAAGTGTTTGGTGATGGAAGTGGAGAGGGAGAGATTGAGACTAGATTTTTACGTGGAAAACCTCCTCTTAAATGAGGATGAAAAACCATGAAGTTCTGGGCCTTTAGAAATGCTTCACTATTTAGATGGAAGTCTTTACAAAGTATAAGTATTTGGGGTGAATCCCTTCATTATCTCTTGTTTTGTGTTTCTCTCATTAGGGACTTCTCTCGTTGGGAAGTTTTATCACTCTTTTTCCCCTTTCTTGTTGAGAACGGAGGTGGAAGGTGCTAAAAGAGAGCCTAAGTCCTTTTCCTTTGTGTTTGGGATGACTGGAAGGAAAAGTTTTTTCCTCTGGAGTGAGTGGGAAGGAATGGGCCGAGAAGTCTCCTCTTGGGAAGAACCTTTGCTGAGTATTTATAGGGGAGAATGTGTCATTGGGGTGGGGACACGTGGCAGCCAGCAGGCGGCCGAGAAGCTGTCCACTGTCCCACTGGCCACATTTAATGCTGCTGACGTGTGCGGGGTAGCACGCGGCTGGCGCCGCTGGTAGATTTAAGCGTGTCAGGCGCGCAGGGTCTAGGCGTCTGTCTTGATTTGACCAGGCGTGCCCTGTGGAGACGGCGACTGGCAGTGGTAGCAGGTTCATTGGGAATCGACGAAATTGCTTATCTGGCGTTCTCGGCATTGTACAAGATAGTCCTCGTCCTGGCGCGGCGTGCCTTGTTGCTTCGTGAGTTCGCGGACTCGTTGGAGGAGGCAGCTCTCGGAGGACCCTTATGGAAGGTCCTCGAGTCTTTTCTTGACTTCTCGGACTGGTCTGAGACTTGATATAACTTTTGGGGTTCTCGGGCTTCTTCTTCTTGTCCTCGTATCTGGATGTCGCCAGCCATTCGCGATGTCTTCGAGCTTCTTACGGGCTGACGGGACCTCTCGGCTCTTTATTGTGGCTTTAGCCTCTGTTTTGGGTCTCTTGGGCCATCCAGCCTTCTTGGTTTGTGGAAATACCTCTGGGCTTTTCATTTGGGCCTTTCCTTTGAGCCGTGTTTTATGGGCCCTCATATTGGAGCCCAACAAAATGTATACCCATTTCTAATCTCAGCTTCTTATCAATTTAAATTGTAGCATTTTAATACGTTTTTAATACCTTTGTAATTGTGGCTGGCTTGCAGTAACTATATGATATTTAAATAGTTACCCATTGTGAGATTATTATAATATTTTATAATTTTTATAATGTGGAATAAAAATACTAATAATATATTCTAATTTATGCACAGTATTTTTTTCTTGAAGAACTTAGAATTGGTTTCTCTCATTTCATCCTTCACCCTCATGAGAGTCACAAATTTGTGCCGAGTTACTACTATTTTAATTTTCCTAAAATGCTAATTTTTAAATAACATTTAGGAAAAATATCCACTCATTTAAAATTAAAAAATGTCATAATCATTATTAGAATATTATTCAACATTATTCACAATAAATGATAGATAATTTTATCATTTATAAATTAGAAAGAGTACTACTGATTTTTAATTATATAAACATTGCTCTTTTCATTCAGAATTAGGTTAATGAAGGAAATACATTTACTAATAAAACATAACAAAATCTTAAGATTTTATAAATTTTAATTATTTTAATAAATTATTAAATATGAGTTAAATAATGTAAGATAATTTTAACAATACTGATTAACTTTTAAAAGTATATTATTTGTTGGACATCTACTTTTTTTTTTTTTTTGTCTTTTGGTAATGAAGACCCCCCAAAAAGATTTTTTATAATCTTCGGGCCAAAATTCTAATACATAACTTAAACATTAAAGACTATATGCCTAGTAACTCCAATTTTATTGCAATAAGAATCAAACCCGTCACTATAAACTCAGCTAAAATGTTTTAAGTTATGAAATTGTACTAACCCATATAAATTATGCTATACGTTTAATTGATTCTATTTCCGAAATTAGGTTATAGATGCCTTGTTTTTAGGTAGGTACCCCTTTAGGTGGACATTTTGTAAGCACATTTAGGGTTCTCATACCAACAAGTTTAATTTTAGAGTTTATAAAACTTAATCACACTCTTAAATTTACCACTATTGATAATTATAGAAATGTAAAAAGGTAACCCTTTCATATAAGAATTTCATCTACTCAATCGATGGTCAAGTTCTTCATCCATCAACCATCCATAACATTTTCTATAGATGTTCACGAGCAAGACTAGTCTAGAACAACTCTAATGATCTCCCCTACAAGAACATTATAAGTAAAAGACGTGTTTCTTTCCTTTTACTTATATTTTATAATTTTATAGGTCATTTTAGAATTTTTAAAACTATTTAAACAATTTCCTATATTGTACATCATTGTATAACTAATCTGTACATACGATTATCATTTATTTATATATCAAATAACCTTAGTACACTTCATTTACCTATGTCATCATATAACTTTTCTAATTGGTCAAACTTGTTTTGCTAGTTCTTTTATTATTCAAAAAATATTTATATATTATATATTTTTAATTTGTCTATATAATGATTATAATTATTTGTAATTGCAATAATTAGTGGTCTATGATAATGTTAAATGGTTGTATCGATAACAATGACCGTGGTCGAGAATTTCCACTTCCTTTATTTTTTTTTCTTTGTCAATGATATCGACATGAATCACAAGTCAATGCACAATACTAGCATGTCAATACATCATTCTATTAAAAACAAAGATATCGTATGTTAAAATATATTAATCAAAATTCATAATTTATCATAATTATTAAAATATAATTTGATTAAATAGTACTTAAAAATTGTTTTTCTTGTCCTGCAATCTGGATATCAATATAAACAGGTTCTTGTTCGTATGTACAGTAGCAATAATTAAAAAATAATTTAATTATTTTTTTATAATCTTTTTCATAATATTTATACAACTCGTTTTCCTACATAAATAGAAAGGACCTTGTCAAAAAAATTAAAAAAGGCCCACTTTTTTACCTATATATATAGAAAAATGAAAAAAAAAATATATATATATGAATTACATGACAATTTTATTTTTGGAGTATTCAAAGCCGTCCGATCATTTATAGATGCAATGGAGCGTGGGCATGCCACGTCAGGAAGGAAATAAGGTGATTGCGCAGATAGCAAGGCCCAAAGGATTGAGGAAAAATATGTAGAAGAAAAGGAGTGATGGCAGTCAGTCAAATGTGCTTATCTAGAAAAAGCCAGAGCCCTAACACACTCAATGGCATTCCTATAAATTTTTTATTATTCTGTTATTTAAAAACTTTTATATTTATCACAAATATAGGAGCTAGTATTTTATTTATATTAAAAATATTTTTAAATTTATATAGATAAATTGTAAAAAAAAAACATCATAAGAATACTATTTTCTTCTTGACAAAGTAAAATTTATCCATTTTCATAGAACCCATTCATTTTAGTCACAAAGTGGGGTGTCTCTCATCCTCCAATCAGAACCAGTGATTTCTCGATCAGGTTCGGCTAACAATCAGCGCTGTCATAATAGAAGCGGGAAAGTTCCTTCGAACCCAAGGGAAGAAATTTAACATATGATTCGATGTAAATGTATATGTCATTATGAAGAAGGTGACCCCCAAATTCTTCCTTGACCTTTTTTTGAAATTCTTCGTGGGTCGTTAAAGAATATGAATCGATTCACTATATGTCATTATACCTCCACATACATTATTTCTTCCTAATGAGAGGATATTAAGCCTTCTCCTTTCAGCCGACGATGATTGGTGAAGCCTCTCCAATCGATTTATAGCGTCCGTTGAGAAACTTCAAAGAAGGAAAAACCAAGGGAATAAAAGCACCAAACCTTGTGCCACCATCTAACATCTAGTTCGTCGTAAGCTTATGACTCAGATCTCAGCCGCAATAAATAACCACAAACCTGGACAAAATCCCAGAGGAAATCCAAACAAGGTCTTGAGCATCTCAGGAGACCGCAGAGTATGTGAAAATCATTTACCACTAAAATACAAATATGAAAAGCATTTGTGCCATTTCAGTTTTGAAAAACATACATTAAGCAGCATATGACATATGGAGGGTTTTTCCCTTCTAGCCAAAGAATCAGGAAGGGAGTTTCTTCAAATCATGAATCCTGAGTCAATCGAGTTTTAGTTGCATTCCAGAGATACGGCCTAGTTTGGCTTGGCAGTTGATGCAGATGCACCAAATTTTTCTGGAATTACATCAGTAACTTTATGTGCTTATCTGGTAAGTAATGAAGTTTTACTACTTATTGTATCATCCTACAGAAGCATACCATGACACAAATAAGTGGCAATAAAGAGTAGCAATGTGTTGAAAAATGGACCATTGAATATTTCCTAGTATCCTAAAAACAGTTACAAAATTTTATGGGGTATTTAAAGGACAATCTTTCGTCTAAAAGATGGTTGTCTAGTTTCTTTCATAAGACTGGTAAAATGGAAAGATGAACAAGAACAAAATATAGTAGAAGAAAACAAAATGTAATTCTATTCTCATTCCCATTTCGGGAGATAGAATATGAGGGCAACTTATCATACTACTTCATCATGATTCAATGCATATACACTGATCAACTTGATAAGAGGCGCATATATGTTGATAATACAATTCTCTTTATATATACATATGTGGAAGGAGTGACAAATGCCTCCCCCCCCCCCCCCCCCCCACAAAAAAAAAAAAAAAAAAAAAAAAAAAAGGAGTTCAATTAAGAGTTGACATAGATCATATAAAAAGGGCAGCCTAATATGCAAGACTTCCAATTTATGAAGCTTAAGAAGGTTCACATACATCAAACATTATCCATGGCAGTGTAGAAAGACAGCTTACATGATTATACCTAGTGACTTTTAGATCACAATGAAGCAAATTTATTGTTACGCCACAGCTCACCCTTTAAAATAGATCCTACAGTTCCATAAAACTGATTCCAGCATACCCTCAGTGTATATGTAGTCAAATCCAAATAAACCAAATCAATTAACCAGCTATACTGCAATGTTGACATAGTACGTAGCAGAATGCACCGAAATCTGGTTTCCCATATCTTATTTTCCAAAAACACATCCATTTTGTAAGAGGTCATAATGAAATATGACCGTGTGATAGTGTTCTTCTGACCAATAAATCATAATACAAATCATGTTGTCAGACAGCACAAATGATTCTGGTAGAACAAGAATCGTCATAAGGGGAATGGCATCTGAAGTACCCAATTTGTGTTCCATTCTATTACAGGTTGAATCTTATCACAGTCAATTTATAAGTAGTACCGATTACCAGTCGAAATTTCACTGCAGATTTTGCTGCCTTGGAGACTCACCCAGTTGCTGCATTTGCCAGCTCTGAAGAAGAGCACCATGTTCAAGGAAAGTTATCATTAAAAAACTACCAAGTCTTTAGTTTTCATATCCTAAAAGTTCCATCTTGATAGCATGACCACATGAAAGCATCTACCAGTAAAAGAAGTATTTGATATTCCAGGAATGAAAGAGCCGGGCTAGATTTTCAAAACAGGGGAAAAAAGGAGTCATTTATCAGCTCATAAACAGGATGGGGCACCAGCCTGGTGGCTGGTTCTCAAATTTATTATAAGAACAGCCAATGCGTGTCCAGAGCAAATGGATAACTCAAACTTCATGCATTCATTTTTGGTTTGCAGCTACTGACAAATCATTTAAAGCATTGCTATTTATCTCCATTATCTTATACATTATATCATTGCACCTCAAATGCGTCGTCACAAAGGTGATGATCTGCATCCTTTTAAATTATGTTCATCAGAACCATTCACTTGAACTTCATATCAATAAGTTATATAATTCCAAATCAAAAGTACCATCAATTTGCCATGTGGTTGCAATAAGGATAATTGGACATTGCCCAGTTGCCACATGATTGGAGATGATCCCAATCCCATAGGTGAACCAAATGATGACTAACCCAAGTTGGAACACTGTAAATACATTACGCAATTCTCCTGATCTTATACTATAGAGAGAAATTCCAATGTTTACAATTCACAACAGTTTTTCCCCTTTTCTCGCTGTCTAAAAGAATGAATCCGACTGTAAGCCATCTAAAATTTGAATCCCCATGTTCCTTTCCATGTGATGGGGTTCCCAAAGGAATCAGCAAGATCGTGGATATGTTTTCAAAAGATGAACACAGTTGGAAAGGAAAGAACCTCCATTTTTGCCAGAAGCTCTTCAGCATATAGAGCAGATACAACTATATGCCAAGCGCTTGGCTTGATAAATCCTTCTTTAACACCATTATCACATAATTGATGCAGACATTTATAGTATCCATCAACAATTAAAAGATCAACTGCATAGGGAATTTACCCAATTAAAGCGTCAGTGTATCACTCCTACCTAACATCTTTTACAAGGATATTCGAAGTTACCAGCTTTTTATGTATTCCCTGCAACCATGTAATCATCCCCAAAAGCTCTTCCATTGTTCCATATCCTCCTCAATATGTTTGGAAGATCAAATAAGGCTATTACATGTGTAAGCACTCCTAGCTAAACCTTTTAGTTCTAAGTTCAAGAGAAGTTACCAAGATGAGCAGTAAAAGCATCAGATTCCTGAGCCATTAAAGCTTCCCTCACATGCATGTCAGTGACAATTCTTTCCGATGTCAGGAGATTCCCCCCATGCACATTAACTACAACTGACAAGATAACTATCATGAAACTTAAAAAAGCTACTTCAAGACACTTAATTATCACATATGAATGACAAATGTGAATATAGGGCAACAAATTTGTAAGCCTTTTGAGCACAAAGAGTTTACCAAAAACAATATCCTTTTTTTTTTGGGAATTGAAAATTCCCCCAAACAAGAACTGTTTTACAAATTATCCTCTTACTAGTCCTTAATCTCAGCAATATCAGAAGAAAAAATGTTTCACGTGAACTAGGAAAGATGGGGGTCATGTTGAACATAGAAACTATCCTTAAGATCCTTGCATAAACCTCCTTGACCTGAACCATATATATATATGTATGTATATGTATGTATATGTATATATATATATGTATATGTATGTATATATATATGTATATGTATGTATATATATATGTATATGTATGTATATATATATGTATATGTATGTATATATATATGTATATGTATGTATATGTATGTATATGTATGTATATATATATGTATATGTATGTATATGTATGTATATATGCATGTATATGTATATATGTATATGTATGTATATATGTGTATGTGTATGTATATGTATATATGTGTATGTATATATGTATGTATATGTGTATGTGTATGTATATGTATATGTACATATGTGTATGTATATGTGTATGTGTATGTATATGTATATGTACATATGTGTATGTATACATCCTGGACCAAATTGTATACAGATTAAAACACTGGGGTACATACATTCTTCACAACTACAAACTAGCTCTTACCCAGAAATAAAACTATAAATTAGAACATAAGATACAGTACTCCATTGATGTTTCAACTGGCTGGACATTCACATAAGGAGCATGCTAAGAATAAAAACCCAACACTACAGCATCAAGCCTTTCATGTTCAAAGGCAGAGTAGTAAATAACTTTGCAATATGAATTAAGGGTATAGATACTTCAATAGGCAAAAGAGCTCTTG
The DNA here is from genome assembly GCA_033239525.1 of Nepenthes gracilis. NCBI lineage: Eukaryota > Viridiplantae > Streptophyta > Magnoliopsida > Caryophyllales > Nepenthaceae > Nepenthes > Nepenthes gracilis. Next base: position 14,239,589 of record BSYO01000001.1, read on the forward strand.
GGATGACCCTGCAAGCAATGCAATCAAGAACCCATCAAATTAAAAAAGAGAGGAAGAAAGATGCACCTGCAATATGAAGAGATTTACCAATAAATGTAAAAAACAGCACGATGCTCAAGGCATTTCCCTTTGTTACCCAAGAACATGGCAGCTTCCATCATATACTCCTTTGGAAATCAAGCCCACTAACCAAATGCATCCTCCACCATATATCACGTCTATCTTCCATATCACCTAAAGTTCATTTCTGTTAAACTCATATAAACAACAAACATAGTCTCAAAATAACCGAGCAAGCAGAAATTCCAATCCCTACTTGCATCTTCATCATATACTCACGAGGACAACTATGGACTTGATTACTTATCAACAAAAAAATAAATAATTAATTAATTAACTATGGACTTGATGATAAAAAAAAAAAAAAAAACAGAATTTCATCAAGCCCATTTCAAATCTCATCAAATAACCTTTTCAAAACTCATCAAACAAGCATGTATCATTAACATGATCATCTATTCAGATTTAGCCAAAAAATTAAAAAAAAACAAAAAAAACGAAAAAACAACAATAGTCTAAAGGTACACTGGTAGTAACTCAGAAGAATGGGAGGAGAAAAACTGGTTCATCGCCCAAATCAATGACAGCATCACTAAAAATTTGTCGGTGGCCAGCTTTGCTCCCACAAAAAACACAGACCCTAATTGAATTCGCTTATTGTCTCATCTTCCATAAGTAAAATCTATCTGAGGGTTTGAAATCTATGAAAACTACAAAGTCTGTGCGAGGCAGATTTTGTGCAGTCAATGCCAACGTACTCAGGGCAAGCTTCAGATGCTTGAGCACTCAAGATGGGAAAAAGTAAATTAAACAAAAGAACTGCTGACTTGTCTATATATAAACACCCTGCACAACTTCCCATCAAGGAAATTGACTGGAGAAAGAACAATCACGCTGGTAATGTAAAAACTAATGCTTATTTACAGTTGACTCTCAATCATTAATCCATCTGATTTAACCACAACATTAAAAAAAAAAATTTGAATATAGTCCACAGTACATTCAAATTGATTTCATTCACAACTGAATTTGATTTAGATAAGTGAAGAGAAGGAACGAATGCTTACAAAACCAAGAAACTTTCAACCTCTGCAATAGTCTCACATGAGAACACCTTTTCTTCCTCCCTGTCAGAATTCTGAGTTCTTAACTTTCACGTAAAGATATTTATCTACCCCTGTTTCTCTGATTAATGAAAACTAATGAAATGTTTGCTTCTGTATATCAGCAATCAGTCATATACAAGCAGTCAATCAAAAACCATTAGTAGAAATCTTCATCCAGCATGCCTTGTTAATTATTAGTAATTCCAGAAGACTTGGTTACTTCTTTGTTTTTTCTTGAGATACGTCCTAATAAGCTTCCTGTATGTCCATTGTTTATTGCTGAACTCCATGAAAGCTTCTGAGCTTGACTGAAAATCCCCTTTGCCCAAAACCTCAAACACAAGCGGCTCGGTTGCTACCAATGGAGGATCATCCAGGTTACACATTTTATCCAAAGCAAAGTCTAAGTTTTTCCCCATCCGTTTGTCTATGTATGCATCAACCACACAACCGTAGGTCACAAGATCGGGCACAATATTTTCATTTTTCAGGTGCTCAAGGCTCAGATGTAGATCCCAGAATAAATTCATCTTTGAGAAGGCCAACAGACGTATGTTAAATGTAGTAACATTGGGGTGAAATCCAGATTCCACCATTGCCAAAAACTCCCTCTGCAAGCTCTTCATCTTGAAGTTAGCAGCATATGAAAGAAGCAAAAGGTTCCACAGAAGATTTCCCACATTCCTCCTAGCCAAGCCTACGTCCCTCAAGAACTCACCCAATTTATAAAATCTCCTTTGCTTTATATAAGCAAATGACACTGCCTTAATCCCTTGTTCCTCAATGAGAATCTGAGACCTCTTAAGACGACCATAAGCAGCTTCCATATCCATTAAGGAACCGAACATGCTGTAGTAAATAACATAAGCATTTCCAGTAGCTGAATCTACTGGGAAACCCTTGGAAACCATTTCTGTCAATGTCATTTCCATGAGGTCGAGTTTTCCACCCATTCCAAAGCAAGAGATAGCAAGTGAGTAGATTTGAGGCAACCAGCTGAAGCTGCATTTCCTCGAGCTTATTTGATTCAGAATTTTAGTAACTTCACTGAAATGTCCCCACTTTGAATATGCAGTAATCAGGCATGAAACTACTTGAACACTGGGCATGAAGGAACTATTTATCAGTTCATTCCATATGATCTGTGCTTGATGAAAATTGCCATTATTTGCATACTGTAGCATGGTAGAATTCAAGATGGCAGATCTTTTGGGTCGAAAATTATCCATGGACCTCATTTTATGAAGGAGGTCTAGATGAGCTTCTTGAGGTGTTTGTTTATTGTTCCATGTTGGTCTCAGCTGAGCATAATCAGCGCGAATTTTGGCCTTATGCACTTTCCCTGCTAGTGCTGTAAAATTCGATAATTTGAGTTGGCAATTAAGAACTGGACGCTTTTCTTTGGCAGTCTCCTGAAGAAACACTGAAGGATGATTGCCAGAAAGAGACCATGCTTCCATCTCAAAGCTGGAGGGAGGGAGGGGGAGGTTAGCATATTTTTCAAGATGAGGCCAAACTGCATTCCACACTATCATTTAACATTTTCCCAATTTATTCAACTAAGATTTTCAACAAACAATAACCCCAATTTAGAAAAGCACAAAATCATGGCAATTATTCGCACTATAAAGATTTCATAATACTGCCATCGTACAACAGAATTGTTCATCATTCCAGGCTCAAAACAAGTTTTTCGCAAAATGAATTGCCAAAATACACAACCAAACAATAGTTGAAATGTTCAATCTAATTCACAATGTAACACAATGACCATTTTCAATTTAGAGCGAGTTTCCCTTAATTGGCTTTTAGAGAGAGCAATTCTACGTGTAGAAGTTTTTTTAAGGCCATTGTGTAGCAAAAATAAGTCCAGCTAAACTATCTTATTGACTGGCATGTGAAGTGAAGAGCAGTTCGTTAAGCCTCCATGACAGTCGGGGTTGACACATCGCCCCTAATCAGGAGAAAGGGGTCTTGGGTGGACTAGTGTATCATCCCACCCAAATGCTCTTGAAAGGCTTCCTTGTCCAAACAATAGTTGCATACCCAATGGCTCGAGTTCAACCACAATACCAAAAGGAGTACAGTCCAAAACAGATCCTGAATCTGGAACAAACAGGTCGGTGGCCTGAAATTCTGTAAGATCAACAGTACAAGCAGGCAACTGAAATGTTAACACAAGGTTGACTAACAGCTTGTAATGGGTGGTGGCCGCAAAGCTCGGCCATAAAGTCTTCGAAAATATATACTGTTGGGTACAGTCTAGGGTAAAATCGACCTGACCCGTTGACATATAGGGCCCTTGAACCGTAAGTCCATGGAAAAATATAAATCAATCATTATTAGGCCCGAAATGGAAGAGAATCAACCGAACTACCAAATATATGAATGACCAAACTATTGGAGATATAATAGATTGCAGTGCTAAGTGGCCGTGTAGTTAATAAACCCAAACGGTTAATTCTAATGAATAGTTACATAAACTAATGGATGAATAGTTGAATCAAACAGGCAGTTAAAGCACTTAAAGGACAAGCATCAAACTCAAAACTTATAAAATGGTTGGACTATTCAATTTTCAACTAGTGTAACGCTTCAATTAATACACAATTATGCTATTTCCCAAAAAAAAAAAAAATACACCGATTAAAAATGCTATAAATACACCTATTTTCCTAGAATGGGAAAGGATCCGAATCACACAAAAAATAGCAATACACAATTTTAATCCCCTTGCAAATCCCAAAAATCATAGAGCCAAGTCCATTTCTCACTATCATTCTTAACTTCTTATTATCTCTCATTTCCTAAAAAAGATTTATAATTTGAGTGTCAAAGAATATTCTGGGTAATCAATTTTGTATTCTTTGACCTCTTGTTAAATATTGTGATGTATAAGATCCAAATTAAAAGGTTAAAAGATTCACCTCGACTATATTTAAAAAACTATCTAGATCAAAGATATGTAATATTGGTGCCGTCTGTGGAAACGTTTTTGTTCCTGTTAGATCGAAATCATCCCTGCTTGGAAAAAACTCTCACCCTTGACAAAAAAAAAAAAAAATGGTGATCACGTGAGTACAAGGACAGTCGAGCCATCCGTCGAAGGATGTCCCATATCATAGTTTTGTCCTACAGGAAAGCAGTTTCATAATTGTCCACCCATAGACCAATCCCGACATTGGGGCCCTGGCCAACAAGATTCAAGATATATTGAAGATATGAAGTCTTTATAAGACAAAGTCAAGGGCTAAACTCACAAGACTAAAGTTCTCCTTATGCAAGCATCAACCTCCCAAAGAAAGTCTACCAGAAGGAAAATCATCTCAAAGGGAGGCCACACTTAGTCAAAAATTCTAAAGGCTCCGAAAGCATCCGTTTGCATTACACCTTACCAGCTCAAAGGACATTTGAACTGCGAAGTTAGGGAAGAGAGTCATGAGCAATGAAATCCTCCATATACTAGAGATTCCAAGCGCCTATATAACCAAGAGGAGGGGTCATGCAACAATATGCCTAAAACCCACCTAGCTAAGCAAATACTGGGATTATTTGCTAATCATTCAAAGTTAAAGATATTCCTTAATGTCAAAAAAATCGCCTCCACAGCTGAAGTGGAGGAGAGATTAAAAGGGATCGAACATAGGTTTCCTAGGGAATATACACCTTTTACCCCGGCAATAAAGAGGCATCAGCAACCTTATAAATTTAAAATGCAAATATTGGAGCACTATAATAGAATTGGTCTAATGGATCATTTCGACCACTTCTATACGTTGCTTGCCTTCTAAAACCTAGAGGATACCGTGCTATATCTTTGCTTCCCTTTAACTTTAGAGGGAGATACAAGAATTTAGTTTAGCAAGCTAAGATCAAATTCCATTTGATCTTTTTAGAAATTGGCAGACCAGTTCTTATCGCAATTTGCCTCTAACCAGAGGGAAAAAAAGAAATCATGGCATCTTATCAAGATCCAATAGGTTTCAAATGAGAGCCTAAAGCGTTTTCTAGAAAATTCAATGCTAATACTAGAGACATATCGAAACTCACTGATGAGGTGAAGTTAAATACAGCGTTATGTCCCCGGTTTCCCAACAATAAAATTTATTCGTCTTAATTTAATTACCTCAAATTGTATTTTCTCCAATTATTTCTGATCTCAAGTCCCAAAACAAAGCTAACAAAACTCTAAAATTTCCAGAAACTGCTTTTAAACTTTGGACGTGGACCCACAACCAAAGGAAGACTAAGGATCCAAATTAAAGTAATAAATCACACCACAGGATCCAAAATGCAACACCATCCAATGGCTCCACAAGTGACAATAACTTGGTTCCAAAATATTCGTAAGGACAAATATCTTATTAATATTAGAATACTCAACTTAATTAGAATATAACCGAAATCCAACTATATTACTGATAAGGACATCGTAACTTTATATAATACAAAAACCATTAATCGAAATAAGATTAATTGTTCTATAACTACCGTTTCGAGGAAAATTACAACATCAAACCATTTCGATTCCTAACCCTATTTCCCCAGACAGCTCTTTTGCCAATTGTCCTTACTTGCAAGTATAACTTGAGCCGCTAATTTGAATGGAGTTAACGAAGAAAAAAAAAAAAAAAAAAAGATGAGTCAATTGCTCATTGAGGTATATAAATTTTGCAGAATCAATATACAATTAACATTAAAAACGTGCTGGAAGGAATAGTGAATCAAGGATCCGGTACAATGCCATAAATTTTCGTAACATTCATATATAAACTTTAAATCTCACATTCCAACTTCTTACTCTGACAATCATTATGTAAACATACTCTAATCATACTAATTCTTATGGACTAAGGATCAGTAGGATTTCATTGATAAATGAGCGAAAATCAAAACTAATGTTACATATGTTTTCACACAACCAAAGGCCTTACGTTACTATTAAAGATCTATAAGTGGGTCGTCATATATATAACCCTATAGACGGGGCTAAATGCCGCTCTCATCCCGCGAATGATAGGTTCGAACTTTGATTACCATTTTAATATACTAAGATATTTCATAATATATTACCACTAATTTCTGCAATTTCTGTACATAAACAAATGAAAACTCACACAAATACAATTAATCTTTTATTTTTTCATACAGGAAAAAATATCCTGATTTTTTTTTACAAATTATAGAGCTTTCTTCATGATTCTTTTAAATACTTATCATGTAGTGTATCAAATTCCTATAGGAACTTGGATATGCAAATTTTAAAACATAAAAAAAGCTACATTATGAAATTTTCAAACATGTGGATTGTTTACAATAGGGAATTGCAGAAAAACCTATAAAATTTTGTAGTTTCAACAATTCATTTCATTGTTAAACATGCTGCAGTAATTTATAGCAATTTCAAGACATGCAATCCATAACTTAAATATTTAGAACATGCTAGATATTACGTACGAAAACTAAATATGTAAGAGCATTAAATCAAAATGTCAGACATGCATGAGTGAAAAATGTAGATAGCTTGATAGCACAATGTATATGAACTTTACAAAAATTGCAAAGAATGAGAATAAGAGTTCATACATATGAAGTATAAACATTTGTTACAAAAATATGATATGCATGAACATTTGGAACAATAAATGCTTAATGGAGTGGAGAAAACTTAGCAACAAAGGAAAGAAACTTAGAATGCACTTGTCTTATCTTCAAATTCACCAAAATCTTTCTTAAATTTATTTCAAATATCATTCTCTAGCCTTTTTTCTCTCCTCTCTTCTCCTTCTCTCTTTTCTCTCAAAAATCTAGTAGAAATAATTAAAAATCAGCCGGACGAAACTTATATAAAAGACTGGTGCAGGTGTGCCTGTCAGATGCACATCAGACACTACAACAAAACACTATGGCACATGAGCGTCACCTCAAGAGCGCACCTAGCACTAACAATCTATCAAAAGTGTGCATGCGTGTCATTTGTACACGCATCAGGTATGAGCAGTTTGCCAAAAGTGCACTTGAATACTAGTCGTGTATCTTTCAAGTGCAACCACTCTGCTCAGAATATGCATGTGTGCGCGTCAGGTGTCGGTTTAGCACCATTCAACCTGATGTGACTTGATCCAAAGTTGACTTTGACCCAAATTTTCATTTGACATTAAAACATTAAAACATTCCTTTTCTTAAATTAATTAATCATAATCAAAATTACATTTCAAACTCACACCTTACACCGAATGCCTCCATGGTACCATACAGCCGGATGACTTTTTTAAATATTTAATTCAACAAAACCCCAAGATATTCTTGGAGGCAGAAGCTATCACCTGATCTTACATTATGGCTAAAAAGGCCAACAAAGTAAAGCAGCTAGAACCTTGAATTATATGAGCCATTCAGGATCAAATGGTAGACAGAAGAAAAGAAACAACAATAACTCTTGTACATGGGATCATGGAAAACAATAGAGAATTAAGTCAGGCATTCATAGAGAGTACAAGCCACGAAACCTCATACCACCGAACAACATTCAGACAAATATCTTGATACAAATGCAGAACGAAAAATCTCGAAACTAGCCTAAGCCAATCAAGAACTTAGAATGAGGCAATCAATCTAAATACTGTTTCTACCATTGATCTTTAGGACACAATGATGAAGACTACCAGATACTACAGAATGAGATTGAGGCTTTAACACAAAAGGGATATCACAAGACATTTGCAAGACCTAGGTCCGTCCTAAATAATGATAAAAATGACAAGGAGAAGACTGATCAATCATAAAATTGAGTGGCGACAGCAGTCATTAATATGGTGTCTATTGGACCCGTTGGCAAAAAGGATCTAGATCATCCCGGTAAAGCTTCCTTTAGCAAAAGACAAAAATTAGGGGTAGGAAATAATGTTATTAGTTTTAATAACAACGATATAGCATATGTAATTTCTCCCCATTCTATCCCTCTTATTGTATTTGCACTTGTTTCAGATGGAATCCATAACTATCAATTGAAACGAGTCTTTGTAGATGGAGCACACAAAAAGTTAGAAGCCATTCCTAAAGTGCGAGTTCCCAATAGAGGTTTAAGGAATATTCTTTACTCTAATGTATTTATTAAATTATGACTTAAAAGTAATCAAATGAACCATCGATCTAATTACTATATAGGCTTGACAACGAACCGGTCCAAGTGAAAGGAATAAAGAATTTGGAGGTTACACTGGGGGCATATTCGAAAATGCAACCTATATACTAAACTTCCTAGTTGTTGATTTTTCTTTAGTTTACAACGCAATATTGGGCCGACTATACTCAATAACTTTTGAAGTGGTCACTTCAATCCCACATCTTAATTAAAGTTTTCAACTAGATACAGGATTGAAAAGGTTAATGGAGAGCTAGTCACTAGACAAAGTTGCTATTTGATGCAAATCAACAGCCCCGCACCTTTCCAATTAGTCGAGGAGTTTGATCTTCAGGATGAGGCCTCTCTTTAACAAACACAACCCGGAGAGTCGCCCCTCCAAATTCCCTTGAATCCGACTGACTCAAATATATATTTTCATATTGGCTCTTCACTAACCAAAGATCTAAAAGAGAGGTCAATTGAGTTTTCCCAGAATAATGTGGACATCTTCTCTTGGACTTTAATTGCCATGCTAGGTACTCCAACATAAACGATAGTTCACAAATTGGGCCTCATGTCAAGACATAAGTCGATTAGACAAAAAAGATGGAAATATTCTGTAGAAAACCTCATAACAATCGTGAAAAAGTCAAGAAGTTAACTGAGCTGGATCCATTCGGGAAGTAAATTATCCAAATGGGTTATCTAACGTCGTCATTGTCAAAAAGAGCAACTGGAAATAGCAAATGTGTGTTGACTTCACAGATGTGAAAAAGTATATTTGAAAAATAGTTTCCCACTTTCAAAAATCAACCAGCTAGTGGACTTAATGTCCAGACACCAATTATTATGCTTTATGGATATTTACTAAGGATACAACCAAATTCGAATGAATCTAGAAGACGAAGAGATTACCACGTTTATGACTTCGTTTATGACTGAAAAGGAAATCTACTGCTACAAAGTAAAATTGTTTACATTGAAGAATGCCGGTGCAACATATCAAAGGCTGGCAAACAAAATATTTGAGCAGCAGATCAGGAGAAATATGGAAGTGTATGTCGATGACATACTTATCAAAAACATACTTGCTGATGACCATATTAACAACCTTAACTGAGACATTCAAGGTACTCAGAACATACCAAATGAAGTTAAATTTAACCAAATGTATCTTTAGGATAACTTCTAATAAGTTCCCAGTATTCAATTTCTCACAACACGAGATAGAGACGAATCCTGAGAAGATAAAAACAATAAAGGACAGGGAGCCACCTCAAACTATCATGGAAACCTAGAGGTCAACTAGAAGATTGGTTGCTCTATCACAATTTTTGGCAAAACCAACTAAAAAATATCTCCCATTCTTCAATGCATTAAGAGAAGCGAAGTCAAATGATTTGCAGCGGACAAATGAATGCCAGTAAGCTTTCTAAGAGTTCAAAGAATATTTGGCGTATCCACCTTTACTGACTTGTCCCAAAGAGGATGAGAAATTATATCTCTACATTATCGTTTCAGAAATAGCCTAAAACACCATTCTAGTCAAGGAAGAGGCCGGGATTCAACGACCAGTATAGTATATCAGAAAGATCGTAACAGACACTGAAACTTAGTATGCACGAACGGAAAAGGTTGCTTTAGCATTAGTTTTTGCTACGAGAAAACTCCGACCATATTTTTATACCCACAAGATTATGGTCTTGACTGGTTAACCATTAAAAAGGATATTATAGAAGCTAAAAGTACTCAGACGCCTGATCAAATGGTTGATTGAATTGGACAAGTTCGACATAGAGTTTAAAACACGACTCTCCATAAAATGTTAAGCCCTCACAAACTTTATAATTGAAACAATGACCCCAATCTTAGAAGAAATAGACGAATACATATAGACAACTCTAGAAAAATCATCGCCTGCATGGATGCTGCATGTTGACGGAACATTTTCATAGTTAGGTAGCAGAGCTAGAGTATTATTAACCTCACTCAAAGGATTCGAGATAAAATACTCAGTCACATTTGGATTCCCAGCCACTAACAATGTGACAGAATATGAGGTTCTATTGGCTAGTTTGAAGCTGACTAAGGAATGTTCCATCAGGTACCTTAATCATTTATAGTGATTCCAAGATGGCGGTCAATCAAGTGCTAACTAAGGTTGAAATTATTCATATCCTAAAAGAAGATAATTAGAGAGCCAATCGACTTTCGAAGAGGGCAACATCCAGTTATCCAAAGTAATATGCCCGAGATATGAGAGTGATACTTCAAAGGTCTAGCATCAAGGAACAAGATGAGGTTTTCTAAATGATAGATGAGGTAACTTAGATGACTCCACACCTAAAGTACCTTGAAAGTGGAACGCTTCTGAGTGATACCACAGAGGCAAAATGCATTTCAAAAATGCACAATTGGTACACTGGTGGTCGAGTCACTCTACAAAAGAGGTTATTTGATACCCTACATACGATATCTAACTCTAATGGAAGCTGATTATACTCTCAGAAAGATACATCTCGGCATATGTAGAGCGCACGTGGGAGACAAAAATTTAGCTTTTAAAATTATGAGGCATGGCTATTATTGGCCAAGCATAAAGGACGCGATAGAGTTTGTTAAAAAATGCAAGGATTGCCAAATTCATGGTAATGTATCCAGGCAAATACATACAAAATTCTAGGCTTTGCAAGCTCCTTGGCCGTTCACGCAGTGGAGACTAGGCATGCTAATTTCATTTCCTATAGCATGTGGACAAAGAAAATTCATTATCGTTGTGGTAGATTACTTCATAATATGGATTAAATCTTCCCCATTGGACAAGATTATTGAGCAAAATGTGACAGAATTTGTGCTCCTAAATATCGTTTGTAGATTTAGGACACTAGATGTCATAGTGACCAACAATGGTACCCAATCCTCCTACAAGAGGCTCACAAAATACTATAATGGCCTCAAAATTAGATTAATTCATACATCAATTCATACCCACAAATAAATAGACAAAGGAAGTCATAAACTAGATGATAGAGAATGAATTAAAAACCAAGTTGGACAAAGCTGGAAGTGCAGAGTAGATGAACTTTTATTTGTTCTTTGGTCATATCGAACAATTCTAAGAGAGCCCACCAGGGAATCGCCCTACAGTATGTGCTTTAAAACAAAAGTAGTTATCCCAATGAAGATAGCATCGTCAAGTTACCAAGTGAAAAACTTTACTTCGAATCAAAACTCTTTGCTCTTTAGACAAAATTTGGATCTTTTAGAAGAAGCTAGAGAAATGGCACGCATTTGGGCAGTAGCCTATCAACAAAGAATTGCTTAGTACTGCAACAAGAAGATGAAGGCATAAGCTTTCAAGGTTGGTGAGTTGATATTAAGGAATATCGAAGTAACCAGGAAGCTAGCACACAGAAATAAACTATCCCCAGCTTAGGGGGAACCATTCCTAGTATCGACAATGCTTTGTAACATGACTATAAACTTTGTACTTAAAACAAAAAGCTAGTCTCTTGAACTTGGAGTGGCCTTCACCTTAAAAAAATGCTACCAATAAAGACGTTACCCTAAGAACGTAGAGGTATGCCTTGCCCTCACTTTAAAGTACACGTGTCTTGTGATTTAGTCTCTCAAATTATTAATAAAATTATTTTTTGATTCACTTCTTGTCAATTTGCATTCTTGCATGTAATCAATATGATCACAATTGACTCTCAATCAAAAAATTCATTTAAACACCTTATTTGTAAACTGCACCAATTTAAAGGAATAGTCATAGTGTAGGCTCAATAGAACCACACAGCCTTAAGTAAGGTCACACACTAAAAAATCTCAGACTCAGGGATTTGCAAACTAAGCGTTCAATTCCCCTTTGAGAGGTCTAAAGATAGACCGGTAAAGTCAATCAAGACTTGACTAATAGTCATTTAACCTATTAAACCTCAAGGATGCTATCAATGCACTAGTGTCAATACACCATTCCACATGATACACACGATCAAACAAACTTTCTAACCAGTGACAATAGTCTAAAGACTTAGCTAGTAGTCAATTTGGCCATCTAATGGTCAAAAACTCATATACATATGCTTGGAGGCTAAGTCTCCCGATCAACATTAGTTAGAAAACAATGGATATTTGAGGATAAAAAATCTAAATGTATACATTGAAAAATAAATTACATCAACCTTATTCACAAGTACAATATGGGATTATGAAATTCAAGGGCAAAAATTGCTCAACAATCCCATGGCTGATACTTGGGGCTAGACTTTGAGACTAGAGAGCTCCCTTGTTCTTCAAAATTCATGACATCAAATGCCATAGAATCTCTAAAATTCCTAGCATCCAAGCAATTAGTAAGAAAGTCACGGGCTACCAAAGAGGCTATCCTCATACAAAGATCGATTCCTTCTTTGAATCGAGAATTGAGTAGAGAGCCAATTTCTTTGAGTCGAATACTCCACCTTAATAGCTTCTCAAGCCTTAAGTATTTAGCTCTTAATCCATCTACGGCTCAAACAACTATTACCAAGCGTCATTCAGCTTCAAGAGCTCTATCTTTGAGAGAATTGGCTCGGTCCTCAACAATGGAAATTTGGTCAGCATAATTATGGGAAGTACTCATCTATTCGGCCAACTCTTTCTCAAGACAAGCTATTCAAACCTCAAATGCCCTAGCATTAGCGACCAAAACCCTGAACTCCAAACCCCAGACTACAGAAGGGTTAGTATAAGACCGAGATAGGTAATCAATTTCAATATCCTAACTATAGAGCCTATCACTGATTTGGCAAACTAGGATTTTAGACCGTAAAAGAAAGAAGTTTTAAGTCAGCTATTAAAAGACAAATAAATAACTTATAATAAAAGGCTCAGAGCATACCTCTCGAGTTGAACAACCATCTCTAGGTACAAAACTTGATGGTGATCTAATTAAGTCAAGGCTTGGTGTTGACAACCATCTCCAACAAATAAAAGGCAGAGGTCTACGATAAAAGGAAATTTCGAAGCCTAGGGTTCCTTTCAAAGCCTCAGGACCCATAGAAGTTAGGGAGGATGGAAAAGAATGAACTACTAACTCTCTAACAATATATACAACAATTTCTGGTTCACGACAAGTAGCCCGAATTGCAAAAGGCACAAAACTAGTTCAACTGATGTTGGAGAGCCAAGTAAAACTGGCATCTCATATTTAGCAACAGTAGGAGCATTGATCGGCTCATCCTCATGCGAGGAATGATGCCAAGACTTATGTTCCTTCCTCAAAGAAATGGTGGTAATCCTTTCTTCCAAATTTCGAGTATGCGACTCCTTAGAAAATTGGGTAGGTGAAGACACAATAGCTGGTGCAGATTGACAATCAAATTTTGTGGGTCTCATCCCAGCCATCTTAACCCAAACCTTGTCCACAATCCTTAAAACCTCATTATCAACAACAGCTCCTCCTCCAAGGATAATATACCAATGGACAGCATCCAAGGCAACGTGGATAAAAAAACTACCAATTTTGTGCAACTCAGCCGCATTTTCTTTTATAAGATCGGTTTGAGATCTCAACATGGCATGTTCATTCTTGAGAAATGGATCAGAAAATACAATATTGACATCACCCCATTTATTTGATAAAACCCAGCTATTAGGAACCTTGATAAAGAACCTTTCTTTACAGTTCTTCACTGAGTTTCGGTTTCCACCACTTCAAACTCCTTGGGAGTTAGGAAAATCCAATCGTTTTCTAGGTTAAAGCGAAAAACTACTTAAACCATCCGGGCATCTAACCAAAGACCATGCAAACGGAAAAGAATGCATAATGCCATGCTGTATCTAATGGCATTGGGATAGAGACGGGCAACTAGAATCTCTAAGATCTCTATAATTGCCACAAATTTTCTCGCAAAGGGAATTCGGAGGCCGTTCTTCATATGAACCTCAAATATAACAATTAAGCCATCCCTAGGAAAACAAACTTTCTCATCAAATGAAGAAACTCGAAAGGAAATGGTAGAAGAAATATTATACCGGTCGTAAATATCTAATACATCGTCCATGGTGAGACAAGAAGCAATTTTAACAACGCTTTTCAAGGTGCTTCAAGGAGCCACGGGGAATTAAAAGTTAGACAATCAGAGAAATTGGAAAGCTATTGCTTTAATACAAAGTGAAAAAGAACGCACTACTAGGGTTTAAAGAGAAGAGTGAAAGACGTTAGAATTTAAAAGGTCAACTAAAGTTAGAAATGATTCAGTTTGAATGGCAACACTGATCTAAATGATGTGTTGCTCAAATGATGACACTTCTTCCTATCTTCTTTCAAACCAAAATATCGTGTATTGAAATGATTAAAAAATGATACAATTTTCAATCCAAAATGCCATTGCATTAATTGTGTTGTTAATTAGTCATTTCCATTACAAAAGTAATTATGGCCCTAACATCGCTAAGCAACTTAATGAAATTACACTTCGGATATTCGATTCATCTCAAAGAACGAATCTGGTTAACCCTGATAGTTTGAAATTTAAATATCCCAATTTGTTAGAAATCCAATTTGACAGAAAGTGAATTGTTAGGAATTCGAATTGCCAGAAGACAAAGCTATCAGAATACTAAATGGTTAAATCAAACTAAAATTCGAAAAGTATTGAGGTATCGAGATTAATAAATAAAAAAAAAAAATTTCATTTGGATAGTTTTGTCAATCTAAACTTTTGGTAATTTACAGTCTCATATGGATAAACATAAGTCTAATGAAAGGAACACATTAAGAGTTGTGACCAAAATGCAAAAAATAAAACATAAGTATTCCTTATTTCATAGATATACTCATGTACAAGGCATATTTTTACAAGGTAGCCTATAAAATCATTTAACCTAGAAAAACAAGGGGAAATGAGTGAACCAACAGCCAGAAGTAGATGAAAAGAAATAACATCGCAAAGGTGCACCCCCTCTCTCAAATTTAACATCTAGTCAATTGGCTCTAGTTAGTTAATGTAAAAATCCAACAAAGATGTCACAACACAAGAGCCAAGAGACATTGAACCAAGTGATCCCCTCAAACAAGCCTCAAAAACAAGGGCCGCCGAAGCAAATGGTAAGGGGCATCAGGAGTAGCCACCTGGAAGGAAAAACACTCTAGTTCAGGATGTTACATAAAAGAAGATAACCAAGACAGATTTCATGAGAGCCTCCAACAGGAATGCAAAAACTTCCTGGGAAACTCACTCTTTGATTCACTGAATGTAATTACATCAAATGTTGAGACTTAAGATTTGGTTGAAGAATGAACAACGAATGAGAACGGTTCTTTTTATAGCCAAACACGAGCCACAAAATGAAGCGTTTTGAAGCAAAGAAAATCAGTCAAACGATCAAATAATTTTGGTCAATAAATTAGAGAATCAAACTCTAATTGATAATATCAATCAACAATCAATGTGAACTGATTAAGATTCCATCGAAAAGAAGCATTTGGATGATGTTCAAAGCACATCACTCAAAATTTCATTCTAACATACTCGAAACTTGAATTTAGCCTCCGAGAATGGGGTGCTAGTGTTGTATATAGTCTAAGATAAGATCGACCCGACTCAATGATATATGAAGCCCTCGAACAGTAAGCCCATGGAGAAATACGAATCAACAAAGCTGTTAGGTCCGAAACGAAAAAGAATCCAACCAAACTATCGAATATCCGAATAACCAAATTGCTGGAGATATAAAAGATCAAGGTGTTAAGTGGCCATGCGGTTGATAAACTCGGACGGTTAATTCTAACGAATAGTTACATAAACCGAGGGGTGAATGGTTAAATTAAATAGGCAGTGAAAGCACTTAAAGGATAAGTATTAAACTTAGAGCTTATGAAAAATTGAACTATTAGGCTTTCAATTAGTATAACACTTCAGTTAATACACAATCATACCACATCCGGAAAGGATACACTAATTAGTAATAAAATTATAAATACGCTTATTTTCTTTGAACAGGAGAGGATTTGAATCACACATAAAATAGTAAGTACAGAATTCTAATCCTCTATACATTTCCAAATCCCAAAAATCACGTAGCCAAGTCCTCCATTTTCTCACTCTCTTTTCCTCAATCTCTTATTATCTTTCATTTTTTAATAAAAATTTCTAACTTAAATATCAGAGAATATTCTCAAAAGCGAATCCCATTTGGCCTCTTATTAAATATTGCGGTGTACAGGATCTAAATTAAAATGTTCAAAGGTCTAATCCGACTCCATTCGAACAACTATCTAGATCCAAGGTACGCATTAAATATAATTAAATTAAAGTTAAGAGCTAGCTAACAAAGAAGAACTCCGTCCATATTATCTCTGCCTCAGCCAGATGCTCTCTAGCTCGGAAAGCCTAAGCACTCATCAGCTCAACTTCAGTCCAATGGACTCTAGCTTGACCAGGTCTGTGATTGAGACCTCTACTCTAATCAAAAGGCTAACGGTCTCTATTGAAGATTCACTCATCAATTCCACCTTTTTTTAACTCTTTAGCATGATCATGCCCAAGCACTTGTCATCCCAGCCTCAATTTGAAACTCTCTAGATTAACCAAGCTCAAATATACATTAGCTATCCTAGGTCCAACGCTTTCTATCCTGATTAAACCAGAGCACTTCTTTGCCTCACCTTGGTTTCAAGCTCTATAGCTTAACAAGTCTTAAGTATGTATAAGCCGAGGCTAATTAAATCCCTTGATGGCCACTTAGCAAAAGGCCACCTTCTTATATGTCTTGAGCCACATAGTTCAAATAATGATATAATCTCAACAAAATCCCCCAGGCAAGAAAATTATCTGTAATAGGCCGAGGACCAGCTTCATATGGCTTTAAACTGTAATCACAATCCATTTAGTTGGACTGGTTAGGGGCGATGGATGATCCCAGGTTATCTCCTGTAGATTTGTCCATACATCTTGTCCTGATCTAAGTAGCTTGATCAAAAGATCAGACTTCAGCAAAGATCCCTCTAGATAGAATATTAGCAGTAGTAGGAGCAACCTGCTCCACCATACCCAGAAATCACAATCCATTCACTTCAATTGACTGGGGATGAACAACCATGGATTTAATTCTCCTCAGAAATTTTACATATATTGATTTTTTTCTTTGAGATTCAAATGAAAAACATGCATCAGGATATAAAACAAGAAATAGTATAGTAACCAGATGTCACACGGCAACCCTTTGGATAAAAGGGGCTACCATGCCTAAACAACTAATAAACCGGATATTTGGCTTTAGAAGTGGGTAATTGATAGATTCCAATCAAAATTTACAAAGAAGTGGGCCTGGGCCAAATATGGGCTGATAAGCCTTCAAGCGGCCTATAAGCGTAGTTCCCCAAAGACAGAGCCCCTGCTCAAATCACATGGCACAGCTCGGCCTCTTCAAAAGGATACTTAGCTTAACCAAGACCAATAAGCATCAACTCTTCAGTGGCATAAGGCCAAGTGCCTGATATTCGCCCATGACAGTCAAAAAGACAATATTTGTAACCCAAGGACAAGTTTCATGTAAGTCACTACAGTTACGTATGTCATTGGAAGATACTGATTAATGCCCAGTGAAAATTCTATGAAATGATTTCCAACCATGCATGGTCTGCTATATCATCATTATGCATGGCCTACACAGGGATAATTGAAGAAGGCCTCTCAACTTTGTCTTTGCCTATGAAAACTACAATTAATCCTTGAAGGTGCACAATAACTTCCTAAATACCAAACATGAAAAGACCAGTTTTGGCCAAGCTCGTTGAAAAGGCGCCTCAAGCTTCCCACACTTTCCTACTAGAGCCATTTTTGGCTGGGTATTTCACACGCCTCCTCGTGCATATACAATAATAAACAACAAATAGTCCAAAAACCCTTCCCACAAACACGCAGTATTACGAGCCCAAATATTGTGTTGTGTTAGATATTGGAGTGGCTGCCTTGGGAAAACCTCCAGATTTCTGTCACTCCACTATCTCTTCGTTGAATCTGCAGGATCAAACACCACAAAAATGATCAATGACACTTACTAGGACTTGGATGGACACAAGGATGATCCTCAGCTGCAACACTCCCAAACCCTCTTTCAAGTGTGAGATTGATTCCTGTGTTTCCTGCTCCACCAATTAAAAAAAGAGTTCATAGAATCACAACCTCAGCTTCCCTATACACTGCTTAAAGAAGTTCCAAGTGTTACAGCATGAAGATCAACAAAAGAAGTAGAAAGGCCATACCTAGGTTTCAAACGGGTCAACTTCCTGGACCACATGCAATGACCTCAAAATCTGCCAACTCTTTTTTTGCTCTTCCTATTATGCTTGATTCTTTTTTGTGCCTTTCATTTTTCCAGTTTTCACAAGGACAATTGTAAATAGATGAGGTGTTGAATATTCTACATTATTTTAGTAACCCTTTTTTGTTGGTGTTGTAACAATATATATACAAATGCTATACAATCAAAAGCTGTGAGCTTGATTCTATAAAATCCTGATTTATTTTCTTCTGGTTGCTAGACTTCTGTTCAAACACAGGAATCTTCATTGGTGTTCCTTCCTCCTTTTCTTACAAGATATCACAGCATAAATCCTTCTGATTTCAATAGCAAGACCGGGGCAACCACTGAAAATTCCACTGAATCATCATCCACTGCTAGAAATTCATATCCTCACCAGCTGTCTTGAATTTCAATGACTTTCCCATCCTTTGCATTTGGATAATCATGATTACCAGCTCTAGTTCTTGTGATAGATTTGCTCACCTCTACGAATTATGTTGCTTGGTCCAGAGCTATGACAAGAGCCTTCTGAGCCAAGAATAAGATTGGCTTTGTGAATGGAGAATTTAGAAAACCTTCCAGCCAAGATGATCCTCTTTTTGATAATTGGGAACGATGTAATGACCTTGTTGTGTCTTGGATCCAAAATCAGGTAAGCCACATTGTCAAGTTCACACTCACCTTTGTTGATGATGCTAGAGAACTGTGGCTGGAGCTTAAAGATACGTATTCCCAACAAAATGGTCCTAGAATTTTTCAATTGAAGAAAACTTTGGCAAGACTAATGCAAGAACAGGACTCCATCAGCATTAATTATGAAATGCTGAAAAATCTTTAGGGTGAGCTCTCTATTAATGACCCAATACTTGAATGTGAGTGCGGAAAACTGAGAATTCTCTTATATGGATATCAAAAGGATTGTGTCGTATAATTCTTGATGTGTTTGAATGACTCCTATGCTAACGTTAGGAATCGGATCATGTTAATTGATACCTTACCACCTGTAAATAAAGTTCTCCCTTATTCAGCAGCAGGAAAGGCAACATCTGATGGTGAGCCCCACTGCGGAACCGATGGCCATGATCAGCAAGAAGATATAGTCCAACTATAAATCTCCTGCAACGGCTTTCAATACTAGCAAACAAAACAGGCCCCACAGTTCCTGACACATGATACGTGGACACACATTTAAGAACTGCTTCAAAGTTGGAAACGCTGAAATTCATACTAGTACTCATTGCAAAATGTCAGGACAGGTAGCTGAAAAGTGTTACAAGCTCAATGGATATCTATACCGAGTCAAACAAATTAAAATTTCAGGAGTATAGCCTTAACATCATTCATTGATGGAAATATTGGCCAATACGATACATATTGGTCGTTATGAATTAGAATTGGCCCCCCATATCGATATGTATTGTAATTAGCAATAATATTGTGATGTGTTTTTATATCGGCCAATACAATTAATATATTGGTCGATATAACCCTATCTTATTATTTTTAGAATTTTTTCCGTTTAATATATCCAAACCAATACATGTTATCCGATAAGTTAAATACTAATATGGCTGTGATCAACACTGACATTGATATTTTCACCCATGGCATCATCTAGTTCAATCAGTGCAGAAGTGGAAGAGGAATCTGAAAATAAAGTGGCACTATCCAGAGAAAGAGTACAAACAACTGCGGGCCTTTCTTCATCAAAAGAAAGCATCACCTCGTGTTTGTGCAATTAACAGTGCCCAAGTTGTGACTGAGCCAGCAATAGATTCTTCATTGCCTTTCAGATTATATGATTCCTTTATCTGTTCTTCAGAAGATACTCCTAACACAAATCTAGCATGCTTTCCTTGGATCTTGGACGCATGGGTAGCAGATTGTATGATCTATTGTACTACCCTCTACCTAAATATTTCATCACAAGTATTTCACTTGCTTAATTACCAAATGGGAATGAGGCTGCCGTTATGCATATTGATAGTGTGAAAATATCTGATTCCTTTCAACTGGAGATGTCCTTTGCACACCATTGTTCAACTATAATCAGATATCAGTTAAAAAGATGACAGAATCTCTTACTTGTTATGTTGTTTACTTTTCCGATTCATACATTATTCAGAACCTTGTTTCTTGGACCACAATTGAGACGATTGAGGTTAAACATAGTCTTTATCATCTGACAAAAGTTATATCACCATTGGACCCTTCAGAAAAGTTGTTAACGCTTTCTGTAGACACCTCTTTGAGCACTGCTGCAGAGAATGCTTCATGCTCCCTTTTGTGGCACTCCCATCTAGTACAACTATCAAATTCAAGAATATAATTGACGGATGATGAAGGGAGTACGTTGTGACATGTAATTAAAACAAATATCACTAATGATGAAGGGAATCCAAGTTCAATATGTCACTTAGCTAAATAGAATAATCTTCCTTTCTCAATCAGTGAAGGTAAAGCATCTTGCATTTTTGAATTAATACATTGTGACATTTAGAGGCCATGTTCTAAAGATAGTTATGATTATACAATATATTTCTTGACCATAATAGATAATTTTTCAATTGGATGTAATCTAATTGCGATAATGGGCAATCAGAACTAACATTAATCTTTCTATAATCTAATTGAAAAATAGTTTAATGTCGAAATCAAGGTCATTCATTTTGATAATGAGACAGAATTCTAGATGTGACCTTTTTATGTAAATAAAGGAATAATACATCAAAAAAATTGTGCCAAGACCCCTGAACAAAATGGTATGGTGGAAAGAAAACATAGGAACTTATTGAGTGTTGCTCGTGCACTTAAGATTCAGTATAATGCTCCCCTCAAATATTGGACTACATGGATTCTGGCTACAACCTACTTGACAAACAAAACCCCTACTCCACTATTGCACAACAAGACACCTTATGAAGTCCTGTTTGGTGTCAAACTAATATATGATCACTTGCAGGTGTTTTGATATCTTTGTTTCACTACCACTCTTTCTAAAGGCCGCACCAAATTTGACCACAAAGGAAGGAAACATGTTTTTCTTGGATATCCTTTTGGAGCTAAAGGATACAGGTTATTAGGTCATCTGTACTAAGTTGCTGAGTTTTATGAATCTAATTTTCCTTTCCAAGCAGGATCAGCGAGCAAGGATAGAGATCCTAGTAATGCATCAACACCTACTCCCATCTCTGATGAAGTCATCAATAGTGCACCTGTTCCTCAATATGATTCAACCATAACATCAACTCTGAATCCTGAAGAACCATCACCTTCTATGGGGTCAGGCAAGGTAAATACAGTGAACACAGCACAGAATCTGCTGATTGTAGTCCAACAGATGCTTCACATTAGTCAAGTAATAATACCATGCCAATTCTCACTCCCAGACCTTAGAGAAATAGAAGGGCTTCTCAATATCTTCAAGATTATCATTGTCAACTAGCCCAAGAAGATAAATATGCACAACCCGTATGCAGTTCAGGTACACCATATTCGATTGCCAACTGTTTATCATATCAGAAGCTTTCACCATCCTACTGTGCTTTCTCCACATTCATCTCTTCACACTTGGAACCAACTACCTACAATGAGGCTGTAATGGATCAAAGATGATGCTAGACCAATTAAGCAGAGCTGCAAACTTTCGAAGCAGAAAATACTTTGATCTTGGCAGATTTGCCAATAGGAAAACAAGCCATTGTTTGTCGTAATTTTTTTGAATTATATACAATTCAGATGGTACAATTGAGAGACAGAAGGCATGGCTAGTAGCAAAAGGCTATACTGAATTGATTATTATGAAACTTTTTCACCTATAGCGAAACTCATTACTATTAGAAGTTTGCTTTCTATTGCAATTGTGGAGAAATGGAACCTTTACCAATTTGATGTTAAAAATACATTTTTCGATGGTGATTTGAATAAAGAAATCTACATGAAGCGGCCTCCTGGTGACAACAAATGAATCCTCATCAAGTTTACAAGTTACTCAAGAGTTTCTATGGGTTGAAGCAGACTTTAACAAAATGATATTCAAAGTTCTCTAAATCTATTATCAATTTTAGTTTCAAGCAGTCAAAAGCCGATTATAGTCTTTTTTACTTTGAAGGATGCACATTCTTTTACTGCATTGCTAGTGTATGTGGATGATACAGTTGTGGCTAGCAATTTGATTACTATAGTTGATGCTCTTAAGATCTTTCTACATTCACAATTTAAGATCAAAGACCTTGGATTTTTACGATATTTCCTTGGAACAAATGTTTCTTATTTCCCAAAGGAAATTTTCATCAATCGAGTATGCTTGAATCTTCTAGAAGACACGGTGCTCCTGCTTCACAGCTAACAAAATTGCCCATAGATCAAGATGCTAGATTTAGCAAGGAGGTAGGGTCCCCTTTGAATGATCCCACTATCATTAGAAGATTAATTGGTCACATGTTGTACTTAACCATCACTTGCCCAAACTTTAATTACAGTGTGCAGATTCTAAGCTAGTTCATGGAGAAGCCAAGAAACATTCATTTTGCAGCTATGCGTAAGGTGTTATCCAATACAAGTAGTCTCCAGGACAAGGCTTATTAATGTCATCCAGCTCTTCATTAAGTCTGCAAGCTTATTGTGACTCAGACTAGGTTTCTTGTGACACTCAGTAATCAATAACTGGTTATTGTGTTCTACTAAAAAATTCCTTAGCTTCTTGGCGATCAAAGAAGAAATCCATTGTTCCTAGATATTCTGCTAAAGCTGAATATAGAGCAATAGCTATCACTTGTTCTAAAATTACTTGGCTATGATATATTCTTAATGATCTGGTAGTCAATCATCCTCAACTGGCCCCTTCCTACAGTGATAATTAGTCTGCTGTCCACATAGCTGCTAGTCCTATTTTTCATGAATAAATGAAACACATTGAAAATGTTTGTCATCTTATTCGCGATAAACTTTAGGAAGGATTTATTCAAACAAATACATTGCAACATCTTCCCAACTAACAAACATATTTACAAATGCATTACCTTCTTCCATGTTGAGATCTCATCTCTCCAAAATGGGAGCAGAAAATGTCTACTTACCATCTTGTGGGGGCATGTTATAGCATGAAGATCAACAAAAGAAGAAGAAAGGCTACACCGTCGCATCAAGTTAGGCCAACTGTCTGGACCACATGTCACCACCTTGAAATCTACTGATTTTTTATTTTGTTTTGTTTAGTTTTTTTTTGTGCTCCTTCTGTTATGCTTGAATCTTTTTTGCTCCTGTTTTTTCTGTATTCAGATGGCAATCATAAATAGATGAGGTGTAGAATATTCTACATTGTTTTGATAACCGTTCTTTGTTGGGGTTGAAGAATATATATACAGATGCAACACAACGAAAAGCTGTGAGCTTCATTCTCCAAAATGGTCTGATTTCTTCTCTTCTGGTTGCCTGACTTCTATTTAAAACATCAACCTTCATTTCTGTTTCTTCTTCTTCCTTTTTTCTTACATCAAAATGTAGTTTATGCCTTCCACAACCTAATTTTCAACCTCTTCAGAAAACATTATTGTTCTAAAAAAGGGACCTAGTTATGTCTCGCTGAGAAATTGCCCAAGCAAATAAGGAACGTTAGTGGAGCTGGTAATCATTTCAATTTTCAACACATAAAATGCATAAAAAAGTAACACAGGTACATCACAGCAGAAATCATAATATCCAAAGAATTAAATGAAAGAGAGATCAAAGTTATTTTATTCCATTTTCCAAATAAGTGGATGGCCTTACACCATTGTAGCTAGCCTAGGAGTTCTGTTGTTAGGGTGATGAACCTCCAATTTCAAAACAGCCATCGCCAAGTTTAAAATCCCATTTGGGAAATCCAATTTGTGAAAGAGAAGATAGAAGGAAAGGTTGAAAGGAGGAAAAGAAAAGTGTTTCGCCAGTTGACATCTAGTTCGATTCTGCCCCTCCTAGACTCTCCGCCCTCACATAACCGCCCCCCAGAAAAAAAAAATAGTACTCTCAAGGAAACGTTATCCAAAATGTTTAAGTGAATAACGAGAAATAAATTAGACCATGTACTGGACTGGGACTGGACAGGGCAGCGGCCAAAGCTCGGAAACGACTGCATGGCTGGCTAGTGACGGTGGCAACAATTCCCACCACTGAGCGTACGGGGGCGTGACGAAACAAATGAGGGCAACACCATGCAAGATGATGAGCAAGAGAACAGATAGGACTGGGGAGAGACGCTCCTACCTCCCTACCTTCCTCTGAAACCAAATTATCGGTTGCGTCCGAGTGCGAGGTTACGCGTCCCCTTCGGAATCCGACTCTCCGCCTAGCAGTCGCTTAGCATTTTCAGCTGCTCTTTGAAAACAATTTTACCGGATAAATGAAAAGCATTATTTAAAATTGTGGATATTTTCGTTCTTATAATATGTGGATAAATAGAGTATGAAACGTTTATTTCTTGTTTATGCTACTTACCTCGCTCGGTTGGAAGTATTAAATAAAAATAAAATATTACATTGGAATATATATTTTATTTATGTCAAATAAATAAAAATATTATCGATTATTCCTTGCCTCCACTTAGCCACATACCACCCACCTCGGCCACCCACTAACGCCGGCAACCGATCATCATTGTCGGCCAAAAGTCGATCAACTAAAGATTAAAGTGATACTTCTTAAGAATTTGAATTGATATACAAATTAAGAAGTTGCCTAACTTGTTTGAATGTTTGAATAATAATGAGTCAGATCTTTATAATTCTAAATCTAAATTTCATATACAACAACTAAATAAACTATATGTAAGAGGTCTATAGAACTAACTCTTTAATATATTCTCCAACGTTCAAATTAGTGATTGTTTTTATTCGGATTGAAAAAATGACGAGAAAGTAAATATTAAAAGCTAAAGAGGATGGGGATGAGTATGGATTTGGAGGGCAATTGTGAGGTACCGTATTATCAGCCAAAAATTCGACAAAATTTTGACTATAATATGGATATCGGCTTAATATAAAACATGTAAATATCCTGTGATACATACAAAATTCCACACAAACACCAACACAGGATTCAAAAGGGATTTTTTCACAACACATAAGCTACAACAACACATAACTCCAGACTCCATGTTGGAACAGAAAGATGCCACTAAGCCTCAGAGGACTCTTCAAAAACCTACGAAAGTAAATTAAAGATCCACAACATCATAATCTAACTGAACATCTCACTGTTATTGATATATTGACAAAAAGACAAACATAATATATACAATCTTTTTATTTCCAAAAGAACTAACAACTAAGCCAAAAATACAAAATGCAATTCTCCAAAACATAAAAATATCATCTCCATGCCTAAACTAGGTGCTGACTCCTCCTACTCCTTCTCATCAGGCAAAAATTTGTGCTGATTATTTGGGAGATAATAAAACAGTAAGGAGTGAGCTAAAACTCAGTAAGGGACAATATAACGAGGTGCATGCAAGATTTCATTTCCAAACATAATAATGCAAGTAGGAGGGAAAAGAGGCATATAAGTGGTCATACATCAAGAATATAGGAACACACTTCCATGATTGTTTTCCAAGTTTTTTAATCATTTTTCCTTTTCCTTTTCCTTTTCCTAGTTATCACATTTTATTAGAAACTTATTTCGTTTGGGGACTAAGAGCCAATAGGCATTATTGACTAAAGAAGCAGACTGTCGTAGCCTGAATTGTATTTGCTCCCATATAATCAAAAGTCATCTCTTCCTATGCATGATCCAGAGGTGGGCTATCTACATACAATCTCTATAGATAGGGCCAATAGCCATAGTAAGGATCCAAAACAGACAACGATCTTCTACTATAATATACTAATGTATGTCACAAAATATCACACGCTATAAAATATGGTAAGATACACGGCCAGAATAATATTTAAGTTTTTACTGTAATATTTATGGCATGTCAAAATTTATTATTCGTAATCTCTGGTTGTAACGCCCTGATGGTTTGATTCGGGTTATATAGAATTAATATAGTAATAGATAATTTAAAATATTAATATTAATAAATATTATAAATAATAACTATGAAATAATTAATAATAAATGATAAATAAAAATAATAATAAATGGCAGTAAAATATACACTAATAAATATTAATAATAATTAGAAATAAATCATAATCATAATAATTGTTATAAAATAATAATTGTGGATATAATGATAATAAATGTAATAATAAAAATTAAATAATTAATAATAAAAATATATATATTAAAAATATATATAATAATAATAAATATATTAATAAATAATAATAGTAATAATAATAATAATATGTGTAATAATAATAACAATAATGATAATAATATGTGTAATAATAATAATAATAATAATAATAATAATAATAATAATGTCAAACGAAGGAAAGAAAAAAAGAGAAAGAAGGAAAGAAAAGGAAAGAAGAAAGAAAGAAAGGAAAGAAAAAAAAAAGAAAGGAAGAAGAGAAGGGAAAGGAAGGAGAGAAGATGAAGGAAGGGAGAAGAGAGAAGAACGACATGGCAAGGAGGAAGGAAATCGGGCCTCAAATAAAAACTCGGCAAAAACCCTAACCGATTCCTTCATTATTTAAGGAGACGTTGGTGTGGGAAGAAGGGGGAGCCGCCGTCGTGAAACCCTAGTATGTCGTTGTTGTTCTTCGTCATTGCGCCGCTCATCGCCGTCGCATTTATTCTCGTCGTTGCCACTTTGCTACTACCATAAATCGACCAAAGGCGGAAGAAGAGTCGTCGCCGCCGCTCGCCGTGATTATAGTCACCGCCGTTTGCGTTGCCAGCGCGGTCGACGCCGAAGACGAAGACGAAGACGAAGCCGAAATTGAAGCCGAAGCCAAACCGATGCTAACTTAGCCATGGTTTGCAGTAATCAGGCAAGTGAATCCCGTCTACTGTCATTCCTTCTCTAATTGCAAGTGAACCCTCTATTGTCAGTATACTCCAATTTGCAACCGATTTCTTCCTTCCTCATTTGTATTTTTGGCTGTGCTGCTGGATTCGAATTTGTTCATCTCTCTCTCTCTCTAATTCCATCAATTTTGGTGTGTAAATTGGATGGTGTGTGTGTTCGTTGAGGAATTGAGGAGGGAGCAGATGTAATTTGTTTGTGACCGGTTCAAAAAAATTGGGTGAGAAAACAGGGGGGCCTCATGCTCTGTTTTTCTGTCGAGTTTTGGTGGGTCATGGGTAGATAATAGTTGGGGTGTTTGCTGTGCTCTGTATGAGTGAACGGCTGAAATTGTGTGTATGTGTGTGTAAAGCGGTGTGTGTCGTGTTAGAGGTATGCGTGCGTTGAAGCGAGTGAGCTGTGTGTGTGTGTGTGTGTATGGAAGGGAGAAGCAAAGTAGCTCTTGTTGTGTGTGCGTCTTGGGTGTGTGTGGCGTCGTATGTGTGTGTTGGTGTGAGGGGAACGTGGCAGAAGGCTGCTGTGTGCTGTGAAGCTCTGCTGAGAGCTGTGTGTGTGTGTGGAGTGCGGTAGAAGCAAACCTGTGTGGAAGCTGTGTGTGCATGAGGTTTGGGTGGCCGTGTGTGGTGTTGGGTCGTGGGTTGGGCCGGTTGGTGAGGGTAGGTGTGTGGAGTGTTGGTATATGGGTTGCGTGTAGGTGTTAGTTGAGTGTGTGTGTGTGTGAGTGTTTGTGTGTGTGTGAGTGGAGGTAGCAGAAGCTGCGTAAGGCAGAAAATTGTGCCATGGGCTTGGCCGTGGGTGTTGGTATATGTGTGGATTGTGTGTGTGTATATATATATATAAAGATATATGTATCTATATATATATATATATATATAAATGGAGGATATGTACATATATATATATATATATATATATTTATGTATACTAAAATGTGTGGTTACATGTGGATGTATGAGAATAAATATGGTAGAGAGTATAGAGGATGATTATAGTTGTATATGTTCAGAGTGATATTGATTGTATGCAAAAATAAATATTGCTGATTAATTGTTAGAACCTTGTAAAATTAATTAGGAGATGGAAATTTGAAATAAAAATATTGTTGACCTTAGTCGTAGGCATTGCTCCGAAATAGAAATAGTGAAGTAGTTGAGCTGATTATATCTTAATCCATGTATTCTTTCTGGATGTCCTGAGATATGTTCCTTCGCGTTAATCCTAGTGGTGTGCGTATATTTTATTGGCACTCTATGGATAAGTAAAGGAGAGTGTGCGAAGACTTTATGGTAACCGGACGAATGGGAGTCCGTGAGACCGTAAAGTAGTCTATACTTTTCCAATATTGATTCCATTCCGGAGGATTGAGGTCGTTGATATTGAGAATGGATATTTATAACTTAGTGACCATAGTAGAAAATGATATCTGAGATATCATTGGCGAGGGGTATCGGAGATGGTATGAGCATGCTACGGGTACAGCCTCTGGGAGGACTGTAGGGGTAGTGGGAATACCATGGATACCAGGTAATCTCGTGGTACTCACCCAGCCGTTGGGGGCGTAAATACGCGGCCTTTGGTTCACTATGGTAGAATAAGGTCCAGGGAGATTTTCATTATCTCGTACAGTGGTGACCTCAAATTGAGCTGATATTCAGATTCTTGTTATCTCATACAGTTAGTCGAGAGGAAAACTTATAACCTAGGACCATTGTAGATGATGATATCTATGATATCATTGGCGAGGGGTATCAAAAATGGTATGAGCATGCTATAAGTACAGCCTCTGGGAGGACTGTAGGGATAGTGGGGATACCATGGCTACCAGGTAACCTCGTGGTACTCACCCAGCCGTCGGGGGGGGGGGTAAATACGTGGCCTTTGGTCCACTACGGTAGAATAAGGTCCTTGGAGACTACTATCGTTCATACAGTTGTAACATCGTATTGAGCTGATGATTGGATTCGATGGAATCCATGTTGCTTCCTTGATACTTAGCCGTTCACGTGGCCTTTGGGTTGTGGACACGACATGTTATTGAGTCTCGGACAGTGGTTGATTTATTACCTGCAATTATTGATTTTTATTTATTATTTTATTGTCCGAGATGCTTAATTGTACTCATCTATTGTTGATTATGTTTACTTGCTGGGCATTCGGTTCACTCTTGTGTTTTATTGGCTCCAAATTAGACAGGTTGATATCAAGATCAAGGAGGTCGCGTGACTTTTGGGTAGCCATCAGATAGAGGTGATATCAGAGTTCGAGGTTCTCCGAATGGGGATTTAAGATTTTTGATTTAGTAGTTGTTTGACTTGTGTTAGATTTTATTTATGAGAATTGATATTTTGGGACATCGATGTCATTTACTGAAGTTATTATTATTGCTAATATGGATGATTAATTTATGATGCATTTATGAAGATCATTGATGATGTTTTGAAGATGTTGAATTCATTGATGACGTATAATTGGTGATTTTGGATATTTAAGATTTTTACCGCGATGGTCTGGGTCTAGTTCAGGATCCGAGCTCGAGTCGTTACACTGGTTCAAGTTCTTAGTTCCTTATTACATTAGAGAATTCTGTTAAATACAAAATTCTTCGTTTCCACTCTATTTGAGAACGTTTCATAAGCCAATCAGTTCATAGGTCCATCAAGATTTTCTTCCATAAGCATATTTCGATATAGATTTTCATATTCATTATGAGTTAGGTCCTCACTGTTCATAATTTCATGCATAACTTATTTGGAGTTTCAAAGAACTAGAAATTTCTTCACAACAATTTGTATCATGATTCTGGAGCATACAAAATTAACATATTCATAAATTATGAAATTAAATATAATTCAATCGCATTCATAAGTCAGGGTTCAATGTCTTAAGTCCAATTTATGCATAAGTTTTGCGGGAGATCGATTGGAAGGCGCGAGGTGCAAGTTAGGGTTCCGGTGTGCATAAACCGCACCAAATGCAGGAATTTGGTCACCAAATTGATGAAATTTCGTGCCCAAGTCATGTGTTTCGATTACCTAGAGTCAAATCATATATAAAACCCAAAATAAACAGTAAATTTGGTTTGGGCTTGGGTTTGGGTTCCGGGGTACGAAAAACTGTTCAAATCTCGCTAAACGGACATGAAATCGAAGTATGTTCATACCGGGGACATGAATAATATGAAATATAATCTTAAATGGGTATCGAAACAAGAATACCAAAAGAGAAACGAGATAAATGTGTGAATAAATGAGAGAAAAGGGTATGAATGTATTTGTCTCGCCCGGATCTATCACTTTGTAACTAGCACTAACTCAGAATCGGACCCGGGGATCTTGGATTTTCTTCCTCTCTCTTCTCCTTGCGGTCTCTCTCTCTCTTCGAACAGACGGCCAAAAAATGAGGGGAAAAAGCTCTCGCAACGCTTTTATTTTCTAGGCTAATGCTTGAGCGCCGGCCGGGCACACGACAGGTGCATCCTACTAGTTTTAGCGCCCACCCCAGGCGCTAGCCCTTTGTTTTTGGTGCCGCAGCGCCGCCTCGGGCGCCTAGCGGGCCCACATCTCCCAAACGACCCATGGTCCCGAAGCTAAAATTTTTCCCATAAATTTGGCCCAATATTGATTATATTAACTTAATTATCCTTTAACCATTATATTTCGTATATCCGAAATCTCACAACAATACTTCTTTTTATACACTCAAGAGATTGAGTGTTTTCTTTCTCTCTTTCTCCTTCTTTTTTTGTTTGGAAAAAGACATTTATAACTTAGGGTCTTCCTCGACCAGTTAACGTTTGAATTATCTACACGTCTAGTGCTGTTTCAGATTAATTACGATGACACATTATTTTTAGAGAGTAATTGCCACCCTAATTTAATGAGGAAATTGTCTGGTCAATAATGATGAGGTCGTTTCGACCATTTTCTAAATTGGGTCATTAACTGGCTAATAATTATCCTTTGGTTTCTTTTTATCTTTGAGTAACTAATTGGTCAGAATAAGCCTTTCAGTTAATACCCTTGAGAATTACCATTCGACAGACTAAATTTAGTATTGCCACTTCTTCATCTAAGCCGTTGTGATTTTGGACTTTGATCCAAACCTGTATCAAGCTAACTACATTAGATTGATTATTCTTGGCCCATACCCATCACAAAGTTGGGACAATAAGTCTCCCAACCTGACCTTTGCTGCCATCATTGAACTTCTGATGGCTAAGATAGCAATATTTTTTAAAATTAATTTTCTGTGTAACATTTATTTCTCTCGCCAACAAGTAATTAAATATGTATTTACATATTATTTTTAGTAATATATATTTCTAGCAATTTTTATTTCATCCTTACTGTTACATCCCGGGCTATCGGTTGTCGTACGGATTAGGGAACCTTCAGATTTCTCATCGTCTGGAGGTGGTCGCAAGCGGGTTCGGTATCCATCTCTGTTAAACTGGGACCTGCACAACACAACTAACAAACAGGAGGTCAGAGGCCTGGTGAGATTTCTTCCACTGAAAACACTCCAACGCTCAAGTTAGCAGCCTCCCGCAATGAACGGAAAAGGGCACACGCTTAGAGGTGCGCGGGAATATACTGTGAATGCATAAGGAGTGCGTCGATGTTGGAATGGGAGATTGGTGAGCGGGTAACGGGAGGCCTAACTCTCATAATGCACCGTAGCAGGTGGCTGACTACAATGGCCCGTAACAAGTTGGAGAAGAGCGAGAGCTGGCTGTGTTACTGAGAGCTGGAGCTTGCAGGAGTGTATGTCTAAATGCCAGGCTCTGTTTTTCTTAGAGGTGGATTGATCGATCGATCCCCCCTTCTGTAAGCGAAGAGGGAATTTATGTCTCTTCCCTTCGGAGTCCTTGGTGCGAGAATTCCTCTTGCATGGATTCACTGGCCGTTGACTGTTGACGGTGGTCACCGGTGTGTCAGTTGTCACCTTGCAGTGGCAGGTAGACCACCGGGTGTTGCAGCCACGCTTTGTCTACCTTTCGCACTGGGATTGGCTGAGCTGGCAGCACTGACCCTCTCCCTATTGGCTCATTTCCTCTGTGCCACCACTACTGCCCATCAACCGTATTAATGGGCTAAGGCGGTGCCCATTGACTGTGAATACGGGCTACCACGTAGGCCGTCTTGGGATGCTGGACTGGATCCTCTGTTGAGGTCGTTGCTCCGCGGGTTGGGCTTGGAATTCCCTTGGGCCTTCGCACTGGACCCAATACTAGCCCCCCATGCCTGGGCTAACTTGTGGTCGCGGCCCGACATGTCCTTTTGCGTCCGGTTCATGATTGCTTGGCTTCCCTCGAGATGCGCCAGCATTGTCATCTTTCAGCTTCATACCTTCCCTAGGCAGTTGTGCAGGCTTTTCAGGTGCTGCGGTGATTTGGTACTTGGAAAGGAAGGATTTGCACGCTTGAGGTTGCCTTGGGCCAGGTGCTTTTCCTTATTTACGAAAGACGATCATTGGGGCACGCGCCAAATTAACTTGCAATAGGGCGCCACTTGCTTATAAATAGGGAGTACCTTCAACCAGCATGGCTCATCCCTCAGCTGATTTTCGTCAGAGCAATGCGAGGACCTTGGTTCGTCTCACCTCTTGTGGGAGTCTGCGAAGGAATCGGATTGACTAACTGGAGATCCAGAGCTTCTACTGAAGATTGTCCTCATACCCACGCCGTGGGCCATTCCTCATGCTAGTGAGGGTGGCTTGGCCACTCTGCTGTCATCGCAAGCCTCCCCAGGCTGCGGTGGTCTATGGTGTGCAGGAGGATCCTTGCGGAAATATCACGAGACGTTTCGCCTCTCGTGTAGTGCATTGCTTACGGCTTCCACTTCACTTGGACCACGCACCGGCTGGGGAGGAGGTAGAAAGTGAAGTTTTGGTGGAGGAAGAGCAGGTTCTTTTTTGTGCATCTCCGTCGGAGGCTCCCGAGCTGGGTGCTGGTCTCGTCTCTGCAGTTAGCATTGGGCACGTCCACGATGGTTGACCAACACTTGGCTGCTCCGACACTTGGGCTTGTTGGATCACTGGCGGTGGGGCCGTGGTGATCCCATGTAGGTCACGTTCGCTAAGTATCCGGGACAATCGCTCGGGGCTTATGCCCCACACCGCACCTTCTTCTCCTTTCTTGTACCTTTGTTTAATACTTTATAAAGAAAGCCTTAATTAATAATAGAAGTAGCCATTTGTCTTTATTCTTCTATCTTGCAGTATGCATCTTCTCTGACTACTTTTTTGGATCACACTACATGGGCAATTTGCTCCCACCATTGCATCGGACCCCGTTTCGCACGTTTGAGCGTCTTCAGGTGCTCGTGACCGATTTTGCTGGCTTTGTCCCTCAGATCTTAACGTAGACCATCGACGGGAGGACACGACAGGAGGAGACTTCTGGCGGCTGACACTTAGGAAGTTCAAACACTGCAGGTGGATGTCACATCCTCCAGGCTGCCTGGCACATTAACTGCGTGGGAGATTGTGGGGCGTTGCGTCATATTGATCCGCCTTGGAAAGGTGCAAAGTTTCAGGGCCACGCAATGTGGAAAGGACAGATTGGTTCCTTCCGAATCCTTTCCTCGAAGGTTTTTCTGGTTATTTAAACTCCATAATTTCGTCCAAGAGTTTCACATCCTTTAGCGGCTTTGAGAATATAAGGCAAGCGCTACCCTTGTTTCCCTTTCCCCTTTCTTCTTTATAGAGAGACCGTCATCCTCGTCAGAGTCCGAGTTATCTTCCGGAGAGTTTGTGAGAAACACAAGTGCTTCGCGGATTCGTGATGACGCCACGCCTATTGTTGTTGCCACGGGAGGTTGTGGCTTAAAGGCCACTGTTGTTGGACCGATAAGATTTTTGTGGGCCCCATTGAGCTTTGAGAGGAAGGGCGCGTCAACATACTCGTTGGGCTAAAGACCCAGGAGGATGGATCCCGCGCTTCAACAGGTAGCTCGGGCCGTTACAGGCTGCGAGGCTAGGGTGCAGGCCCTGATCGGGGAGGTTGAGTAGGTGAGGGCTCGAGCCGCTTACTTTAAGAGAGCGTAGTCTGAGTCGAAGGCACGGGCATCCAGGCTTACTAACGCAAACATGCAGACTTGAGGCCGTATCTTGGCTATTCAGGAGGAGTTCAAGCGGTTCCGGGTGTGCTCTGGAGAGGAGCACACGCGGTTGGAGGCTGAGTTGAGGTTGAGGCTCAGGCCGGAGGAAGTGGCTCCTGCACCTGAAGGAAGGTTCCAGGACGGTATCCGTCTCAACCGGAGGCTAGCCAGGCTGGAGGAGCCAGACTTCTGCATCGGCATTCTAGACTCTCGAAACTCAGGCATCCGGACTCGCGCTCATCTAAGAGAATTCATTGCTCCGGACTCTCCAGGATCCAGTGAGGGCGACCAGTTGTAGTTTGTGGCCGTCAACCGCCTCAAGTTGTAAAGGAGTCTATTAGTGAAACACATAATAAAACTTCTTACTTAGCCGTGCCATTTGTTCACACTTGAATATTCCTCCTCCTCTTTTTTTTTTTTTTTTTTGTGTGTTGGTTTCACTCCCTTGCCGCGGTTTTAGACAGCCAAGATCCTTACATTAAATGCGGGTGTGATGACCGAGATCTTGTCAGGCTACTGAGAAGATACCAATTGCTGGCTTAACAATGGGCCATGATTGCCCACCGCTTGGGAAACTGTGGCGTTCCTATCGGACGGGCACGTGGCATGGTTTTTGGGTAAGGATGTCGTTTGAGTTTTCTTGTGCATTTGTGCCTTGGTGGCTATATAATGGCGTCTCTGCGAAGTCCTTCTCCTCTATGCTTTTTCATGCTTGAGGCCGTAACTCATTCCAAAGTGAGCGAGATGGCCAAGAAGAAAGAATCTCTTTCCTCTTCGCAAGATTCTCAGTCGAGTAGCCATAGGGTAGATAATATGAGCTTTGTTCTGACTACGAGCACCATTGCTGCCTTAATGGTTGATTATGGCATTTCTCCGGACATATTATACAGCGCTCCCGGCCTGGACGGTAGGGCCCACACCCCTCCAGAGGGTTTCGTTACCCTTTACGAGTATATCTAAAAGGGGGGCTCCGCTACCCCACGCCGTGTGAGCTGACTGCCCTCGTCGAAGTTTTGGGCGTTCCGGTAGCGAGACTTCACCCAAACGCTCTCCGCTACTTGGTTTCATGGTACATCTTCGCTCGCCTACATTTTGTATCTTTTAATGTGACTGCGGCGAAGGTTTTATTTCATTTCTCAGTGGTAGATAGCTGGATCTCAATGTCTCCGAGAATCGATTTTCAGTTCCGAGGGACCTACCCCGACTCGGTGAAGAACTGGAAGAGTTGCTTCTTCTTCCTACAAGAGCCATCCAATTCAGAACTTTCTCGAGAGTGGTTCCGGATCCCGCCATTCTTTCGCAAGGAGGTGTCTGATGAGGAAGTCAATGAAATGGAGGAACTGGTTGCCACCATCGGTTCCCAGATGAAGACGTTCTCCACTCAAGGCTACTATTTGACGTCTGTTGCCTTTGCTGCCACCAAGTGGGGTCCCATATTTAGTTGGGCCGTGGCTAGCCCTTTGAAGAAGAAGCTCGCGGATGTCGTGATCCACAAACTATGAGGAGAAGACACCGAGGAGAGTTGCTATCTGTTGGAGTCATCCTCAGATGAGGAGGAGCTCGAGACCCCATTGAAGAGGCTGAGGGAGACCAGAGGTACCTCCACCTGGAGATCACAGCGGTTGGCTGCAAGGCCCACCGTACGAGCCTGAGCCCAACCCCAGAGGTGACGTCAAGCGTTGAACCAGGGAGGGAGCCGCCGAACCTGTAGCGATTCTTGCCGTGGCGTTAGCTGCATACAACGTTCCTGCGGTGGAGTTTCATTCAGGCGAAGAGTCTCCCGTGATTCCATTCATCGATCTGGAGCCGCTAGAGATGATTGTTGTGGGTGCACCTGCTGTGGAGGGCGGCGCGTCAGTTCCCGAGGAGTCAGAGGGGGCGTGCGTGCCGGGGGCAGCACCAACTCTAGCGGGGTCTTCAGAGCTTGCTGGATCTTCTGCCTGGACGTTTCTAGAGGCGGGCCTCCATGAGGATGCTCCTAATGGGTCAGAGATCGAAACTAGGCAAGAGGCCTGTCCACCAAATATTGACGCGACTTAGGAGACTGTCGCTGTTGGGAAGGCCTAAGAGCCGAAGCCCCCAAACGTCCCCTTGTTACCCGGTACTCTAGGCCACCCCAGCCCCGGGGAGGCAGTGGTCGGATGCGTGGAGCCCCCATGTTTGCCGGTGCCAGGAGAGGGAGCCAGTTATCCAGATGCGTCTTCTGCTCAGGTATAATCGTCTTGAGCTGAGCACTCATCTGCGGTTTGGAGTTCTGAGAATTTCTGACCTTTTCTTTCCCACACAGGTTTCTAGGAAGGTTGATTCTTTTAATGAGCTGGCTGCTCAACTGCATGAGAATTTTCACCACGGGCAGGAGATTGCTCAGCGCATGAGAATCAAGGTCGCTTCCCTCCTGAGGGAGAGTGAATGGCTGTAGGGAGATAACGGGCAGATGCGGGAGGAGATCGAGCGCTTGAAGATGGATAATGGTCAGCAGACGCGAGGAGTTGCACTCCTAAGGCAAGAGGTCGAGCAGCAGAAGAAGATGGTCACCACTCTTGAAGACAACAACTCCCGCTTGTCCAGAGACCTGAGGGCGCGGCTCTTTCCGTCGGAGGTGAACCTTGTCCTGGAAACCAGATTTTGGGATGGCATCCGCCTGCGCCGCAAAATTGCCTCGCTCGTGCTTCCTAACGTTCCGGAAGGCGTCTTTTCATCCCGGCAACTCCAGGGTCTGTATAGGTCCCACCTAAGAAACTTTCTTGAGGAGACAGACCCATCAGACTCGCAGGAGTAGCTTTGCTTGTACACATCGCCTTTCTTTTCTCCCTGTTTTTTTTTTTGTTTTTTGCCACTTATCTGTGTCTTGTACATATGAATGAGAAGTAGTGCCCCCCTTTTCACACCTAACGCCTTTGAGTGTGATATTAGAGACAGTATCTTGTGTTTAACGGCTAACCTTGCAAAGTTATTGTCGCTAAGGCCTCAATCCGTTGCATTCTTGCGTTGTACTCGTTCTTCGTCAGAGGATGTCGTCACATCTCACGCGTTTAGTGAGAAGCTCGATCCAGCAGAGTGGATATCGCTGTAAGTTCCGTGGAGCCACGCTAAGGGCCAGTTGGGTTTTCAGGCCACAGCAGCCATTCTCCGGGTCTAGGCCTTTTCGCACGCAGTACCTGCATTAGGTGCTTGGGCCCCTCTCAGGGCGTCGTTGCTATCACGTGCACTGTCCTAGCCCACGACTATTGTAGACTGAGGGTGCTCTCTTTTTCAAGAGAAGGTCGCCACATGCTTGTGATTCTCGCCCTCTAAGGTTTTGGTAGCCGTAAGTTAGGGGCTTCAAAATCCCCCAGGTCTGACTTTTTGACAGCATGGGTCGTTTGGTTCATTACTAAGGTTCCCTGGGCCGCTTAGGCCCTACGACGTGGAGCAGTAATTTGGGCATGACCGCTTTCGGGTCGTTAGTGCAAGGCTAGGTTGGCGGGACACTTGGGGTCCTTTTGATGCAGAGTCAAAGTCCACGTATGGCTGTTTTCGGGCCTCTTGGTGTGGAGCCAAGGTGTATGGGGCCGCTTAGGGCCATTCGATGTGGAATCGAGATTTTGAGACGACCGCTCTCGGGCCATTTGGCACGGGGCTAAGGATTTTTTTTACAGATGGACGATAGTCCTCCCAACTTAGGGGCAGTCTAGGTTGTTTTGTTTTTTAGAATGTCATGCATGAAAGCACTCACATGAATAAAAATACAAGCTAACAGGAACGACCAATTTCAGTAAATGAAAGCATAATTCGTACACAAGCATTCCTCATGGTATGCGTGCATGCCTTACCTTGGCCAATGTTGTCCTGCTGGTAATATTTTCTGAGGTTGGCGGCGTTCCAGATCTGCTGGACCAGTTTGTCATTCGGGCACATAACTTGTCTGCTCTACTCCAGATGATCGCGGAGATGAGGAACGGGCCTTCCCAGCTAGGGAAAAGTTTGTTCCTGCTTGTGGCTTTTCCTGCTGCCTCTACACTCCGGATGACTAGATTTCCAACCTTAAGCGGGTTTGCCTTCACCTGCTTATTGAAGTATCGTACGATACGATCCTGGTAGGCTGCGGTCCTCAAGCTGCAGTGTCTCGAATTTTTGGGAGCAGGTCAAGGCATTCTCTGAGTCTCTAGGCGTTTGTGGCCAGATCAAAACATTCGACCCGCAGGCAAGGTATCCCCACTCCGATGGGGACCACGGCTTTAGTCTCATAGCAGAGGCTGAAGGGTATCTCTCTCGTTGGTTCCCTCGGGGTTGTTCGATACGATCAGAGCAAGGAAGGTAACTTATCAACCCACGAGTCCCCTGCGAATTTCGACTTGGTCTTCAATCCGTGCAGCAGCGTGTGGTTGGTGACTTCAACCTGCTTGTTCACCTGGGGGTATGCCACAGACGTATGTACCAGCCTGATGTGCATATTTGTGCAATATTTGGTAAATCATTTGCTAATGAATTGGGTCCTGTTGTTGGTCACTATTACCTCGGGAATCACAAATCGGCACACGATGTTTTGATGGAGGGACTCTGTCGCGTTTTGTTTGGTGATTCGAGCTAGAGAGACTGCTTCTACCAATTTGGTGAAATAGTCGATACCAATGATGAGAAATTTCCTTTGTCTGAAAGCTAGAGGCAGTGGTTCGAGGATGTCGAGTCCCCACTGTACAAACGGCCATGGGGACTGAAGGCTGCATGAGAAATTTCCGTTGTATGTGGAAGGTGCGTCATGGATCCATGGACCTGATAGCTTTCACATTTCTTTACGAATTCTAAAGCGTCTTGCTTTATCGTGGGCTAGAAGAGACTTTGCCGCATGATCTTGAATACGAGGTTTTTTCCTCCAACATGCGAGCCGCATATGTCAAGGTAGACTTCGCTTAGAGCGTACTCAGCCTCCTTAGGGGTCGGGCACTTTAGGTAAGGAGTGGAATATCCTCGCCTGTGTGGCCTCCCATCGAGCATCGCGTACCAGCTTACCGTCCTCTTGATCCGTTTGGCCTCAACGATATTTTTGAGCAACGTTCCGTCCGTCAGATACTTTCGGTACGGGATCATTCAGTTGTCACCCTCGTCAATCTGCAGCACTTCCTGGTCTGAGACGTCAACACTGGGTACGGCTAGGATTTTCTGTAGGTCATTGGTGTACTGCTCCAGAGAGCCGGTAGCTGCATCCCTAGCTAACTGGTCTGCTTTCAAGTTTTCAGCTTTAGGAACATGTTCGATCTTGAATCGCTCAAAGGCTTGGATCTGGGCATTTGCTCTTGTCAGGTAGTTGCAAGCTGCGGGTTTGACGCCTCAAAGGTCCCATGGATTTGGTTGACTACGAGCTCCGAGTCACTGCGCATGACCAGTGACTTGACAGAACATTCCTTTGCTAGGCGAAGTTCTGCCAGAAGGGCTTCGTACTCAACCACGTTATTAGTAGCAGGAAAGGTCAGCACAACGAAGTATTTAATCTCCGTGCTGTCTGGAGTCCGGAGGATGACTACAGCCCCGCTGCCTATCTGGGTGGATGACCCATCCACATTCAGGGTCCATGTTGGAATGTCAGGAGGGTTCGTGCGCCCCAGGCTGTGGGGATCTTCTAGAGTCGGGGTCGCCATCTCGACGATGAAGTCCAGTAGGGCCTAACCCTTGAGAGCCGGGCAAGGTCGAAACTCCACGTCGAACTCTCCCAACTGTATATGTGACGACCCGAACCCAAAATATTAAATATAGCTTAGACCGCTCACGCGAAGACCTCAAAACATAAAATCATTTATAATATTCCATAATAACAACATAATTAAATTAAACTACTATCAAATTCATCAATACATTATAAAATTATCCTGAAATAACAACTGCTAAGAATCACGGGTCGCAGCCCGAATGAAAACTACTCAATTTTTGTCAATAACACATCTAGTTTGTCTCCTGCTGATAAATAATGTCTAACCTCCACAAATCGATTTACCTGAAAGTCCTGCAGCAAAAGTAGGATCCCACAGTCTGTACTATGCAATCAGCTCAATTTGGAGCCAAGAAAATACAAGGGTGAGCCAAAGCCCAACAAGTGATAATAATCAAAGGCGCTAATAACAATAACAATATCAGATATCAAACTATCAAAATCTTAGTATAAATCTAACCATCTCCTGTATCCGAGAAGAATTACAACACGTCGTAATATACGACTCTAAGCAAAATAGGTCACACTTGACCCACACATCTCAAAGATAATAAGAGTACCAATAAACTAGCGA
Organism: Nepenthes gracilis; assembly: GCA_033239525.1. Lineage (NCBI taxonomy): Eukaryota > Viridiplantae > Streptophyta > Magnoliopsida > Caryophyllales > Nepenthaceae > Nepenthes > Nepenthes gracilis. Next base: position 14,280,490 of record BSYO01000001.1, read on the forward strand.
ATATTCCCCAGAATCCGACATCGAGAGATATGCAGGGATTTCCTAATCCGAATGTCAGCGTGAACGACCTGAACACCAATATCGATAAACAACATGGATTCCACCAAATCTGAATAACGTAAAATTTGATCCATAGATTCTACAAAATATAACTCGTGGATTCAACAGAATTTCAAACTCACGAGATATCAACAATAATAAAATATCACAATGAACCTCCTTGGACCTTATTCTACCATAGTGACCCAAAGGTCGCGTATTTACGCCCCCGACGGCTGGGTAAGTGCAACGACGTTATCCATGGTATCTAACTACCTCTACAGTCCTCCTAGAGGCTATACCCATAGCCTGTTGATACCACCTCCGATACCCCTCGCCAATGATATCCTAGATATCATCCTCTACGATGGTCACTAGGTTATAAGCATCCCTCTTGGCTCACTGTACGAAATATCAAGAATTTGATTATCAACTCAATTTTGAGTTGATAATAAGAATCTTCTTAGATCTTATTCTACCACCGTGAACCAAAGGCCGCGCATTTACGCCCCCAACGGCTGGGTAAGTACAACGAGGTTATCTATGGTATCCAACTACCCCTACAGTCCTCCCAGAGGTTGTACCCGTAGCATGTCGATATCATCCGTGATACCCCTCGCGAAATGATATTCTTGATATCATCTCCTACGATGGTCATGTGGCTATAAGTATCCCTCCACGATAAACATACCTCATTATCACCATGATACGGAAATCAGTATCGGATAAGTGTAGACCATGCTAAGGTGTTGTAGCCTCCCATTCGACTAGATACCTTAGGGTTTTCATATGCTTTCCTTTACCTTGACTGTAGGAAACCAACAATCCAAATACTCACACAATCAAGTATAACGCAAAGAAAGTTTTGTAACATCAATAATAGGAACGTCGTTCGGTGCTGACCAGACCGTACTCATACAATCAAATCCAACACAAAGGAATATATTCAGGATGTTCAAAGAAAATACATCGATCGAGATATGATCGGCTCAATTACTTCACTATTTTTCCATTTTATTTCGAAGCGATGCCTATGATTAAGGCCAACGATATTTTTATTTCTATTTCCATCCCCAATTAATTTTGTAAGGTTCCGACAATTAATTGGTAATATCTATTTCTTCATACAATCGGTATCACTTCGCACACCGGCCAATATACCTTTATACATACAACATACACAAAAACTGTAAATATCCTCGATACTCTTTATCATCTTTATTCCCATGCATACACATATTACCACACATTAACATATATATATATGTATGTATGTATGTATATATATACACATATAACCAAATACATCACTACATATATATATATACATACATATACCTCTATATATATATATATATATATACACATACATAATCCACACATATATACACACATATACCCACACTCCACACACCAACAGCCCAGCCCACGGCCAAATTTTTTGCCTCACGTAGCTTCTGCTACCTCCACTCACACACTCACACTCAACCAACATCATCCACAGCCCACTAAAACACACACACACACACACAGCTCACACAGAGCACACTCACGGCCCACTGCTGCTTACCCTCCACCCATACACATCCTTAACCAATATTTAGCCCACGGCCCAAATTTGCTTCACGTAGCTTCTGCTGCCTCCACTCACACACAGACACAACCATATGCCCAGCCTCGCGGCATACCCACGGTAGCATTTCTTTGCCTCACACACCCACACAGCAGCCTTTGCTACACACATACACACACACAACTCACACACACAGCACACGCACGAAGCACAAGCATACACCCAACACCCCCAATTCCTTCAAATTACCCAACTCACACAGAACACACACACGCTACTTCACATCAACACACACACGGTTGTACTCACGCCTTACGCACCAACAGCAGCTCAACTGCTATACATATACACACACTCAAAACACACAACAATTAACCTCAAAATTCACAATTTCTCCACTCTCCAATTCATGACCAGAATAGAGCACGAAGCTCTGTTTTCTTACCCAACTCCTTGGACCGGTTACAAACAAATTGACATTCACTTACTCATCAATTTCTCAACGAACACACCATCCAATTTACACCTCAAAAATGGTGGAATTAGAGGAAGAGAGAGAAGAAGTAGTTTTTGTAAGCAGGAAGAGAAAGGACAATAAAATGAGAAATCACTTGCCTCAATTCTTTGCTTTTTTTCCGGCAACGGCGGCAACGCCACAAATTGACGATGGTGACTCCGATGGCGTTGGCGGCTTCGGCCCAGATTCACGAAGGCAACTGGCAACGGCAACGGTGAAGAACAGTGGCTTGGCCCTCTTCTCACTCTCTGCTACTCCAAAGAATCGGCTTCCATATATGAGTTGGCCACCGAGAGGAAGAAGGAAATCGGCTACTCCAACCGTTCGGCAGAAGGAGGCGTCGTCGCAGCCAATTTCGGCCGGTGGTTTCTCCTGCTCTCGCTCCTTCTTCGTTCGCCTCTCTCTCTCTCTCTCTCTCCCTCTCCTGTTGTTCCTCTTCTTCATCTTAATAACAATAATAATAATAATAATATTATTATTATTACAATTATTATTATAATTTATCTATTTATTTATTTATCTTTATATTATTATTGTTATTATTAAATATATATATTATAATTATTATTTATCATTATATTATATTTATTGTTATAAATATATTTTAATATTATTTAATTAATTATCTAACTATCACTATAAAAATATTTTAATCTAAATTTTTAATAGTTTAATTTTCTTTATATTAATTATATTTTTAGTAAATAAATACTAATAAATTAAAATTTATCAGATAAATATTTATTTAATTAGTTTAATTTAAGAATTAACTAAACTTTCTATTTAACTCTAAACTCTGAATCAATAGTTTAAATATCTAACATAAATACTAAAATAATCAAATAATTATTCTAATTAATTAGATAATTTATTTTTATAAAATAATAAATTTAAAAATATTTAATACATTACAGTATTGCCCACTTGACTAGTCGTCCAAAGGTCTTCGATTTCTGTAGGATCGACTTCAGGAGTTGATTTGTTAGAACAACGATCCGGTGAGCTTGGAAGTAAGGCCGTAGCTTCCGTGCCGAATAGATGATGTCAATACGATCCTTTCAGCGTGTGGGTAGCGGGTTTCCACGTCTGTTAGTACCCTACTTACGTAGTAGACCGGTCGCTGCGCTCCCTCGTGCTCTCTGACTGGTACGGAGTTGAGCGCTGTGTCTGATGTAGCCAAGTAGAGGTACAGGTCTTCGCCTATGCACGGTGGACTCAGGAGAGGTGGGCTGATGAGGTACGCCTTTAACTCTTTGAAAGCTTCCTCACATTCCTTGATCCACTGGAATTCGGATGATTTCGTCCCTCTAAGTACCTTGAAGAAGGGCAAGTATTCTTCTGTGGACTTGGCCAGGAACCACGAGAGAGCTGCCAGTTGTCTTGAGAGCTTCTGTACTTCCTTCACTGTTTGCGGAGGGTTCATGTCGAGGATGGCCTTGATCTTCTCTGGGTTTGCTTCTATGCCACGTTGTGACACGATGAAGCCTAAGAACTTCCCGAAAGTCACTCTGAATGAGCATTTGGCCAGGTTGAGTTTCATTCTATGCGCTCAGAGGACCTGGAAGGTCTCCTCTATGCTTCGGATGTGGCTGTCGGCTACCCTGGGTTTCGAACATGTCATCAATGTATACTTTCACATTCTTCTCGATCTTGATTTTGAACATCTTGTTCACGAGACATTGATAGGTGGCCCCATTGTTCTTGAGGCCGAAGGGCATCACTTTATAGCAGTACGTCCCTTGATCGATCATGAATGAGGTGTGCTCCTCATTGTCCGGGTGCATTCTGATCTGGTCGTAACCTGAGTAAGTGTCTATGAAACTCAGGAGCTTATACCTGGACATGGAGTCTACTAATTGATCAATCTGAGGGAGAGGGAAGCTGTCTTTTGGGTAGACCTTGTTCACATCGGTGAAGTCCATGCACATCCATCACTTGCTGTTGCTCTTCTTTGCGAGAACGACGTTGGATAGCCAGTATGGATACTATATTTCTCTAATGAACTCGGCGTTCAACAGTCTCTTCATTTCCTCCCTTATGGCTATTAGTTTATCGATGGAATGGTTCCTGCGCTTCTGCCGCACTAGCTTATGGCCGGGATCGAGGACCAATTTGTGGACCATTACTCCGATCGGAATCCCAAGCATGTTGGCAGGCAGCCATGCAAACACGTTGGAGTTCTTCCGTAGGAAGGTGACTAGTTGATCACGGTCAACTTGAGAGAGGGAGCTGCCCACAAGTATGTATTTCTCTAGTTCGGCAGGATCTAGTAGAATTACATCAGTTGCTTCTCCTTACTCGGCCTGCTGTAGCGTGGTCTCATTGCAAAGGTCCAAGTCTCCATCCAAACGGTCCGACGCCGCTGGCGCAACTTGGGACAAGTAGCACGTCGTCCCATTGGCCTGGTCTTTGAGCACCTCTCCTACGACGTACGGGGTTAGAAACTTCATCTTTAGGTGTGGAATCGACGTAACAGCCCCGAAGGCCGTGAGAAATGGTCTCCCTAGGATGGCGTTGTAAACGGACAGTAGATCGACAACTAAGAACGTTACCTCTCGGGTCATGATGCGCGGGTAAGTTCCCATCATGGCCTCTAGCTGGACTATTCCCTGCACAGGTACATGTTCGTTGTCCAGACCGTATAAAAGGCCATCGGCCACTCTTATTTGGCTTTGCCTCAGTCCAAGCTTAAAAAAGGCTGCCAGATATAACAAAATTTAAAACTTCCATTATCAACGAAGACCTATTTCAGTTAGTAGTCAATCATACCGTCTGAAATAAGGGCAGATACAACAAGAGGGTCAGAATGGGAGAATGTTACATGAGCCATATCGTCACTACTAAAGCTAATGATATCACTCCTATCTTTACTCTCTTTCTGTGGAAAGTCTGCTTAGGCTGCGCCTGCTTGCAGCTCTTGGCTGGCGCGGTTGAGATCATGCTGATCACGTCGACAGCTGTACGGTTCCTAGAAGTCTCGCTTGCCTCACCTTCTGAGGCTACGAGGGCTTACCCCAAGCCCTTCACGAACCGTTTGAGGTATCCGCGGTAGATCAGGTCTTCTATTTCCTATTGTAGGGTCCGACAGTTCTCTGTGGAATGTTCGAGGCAGTGGTGGTACTTGCAATACTTCGCCTGGTTACTGCCGGTCGGGGCCTTCGGCGCTTCTGGCCATTTGAAGAAATTTTCATCCCAGATCTGCATCCGAATGCTCACGCGGGTATCATTTAGAGGAGTCAAGGACGTTGGCCCGTGCTCCTTCCTTGATCCCAGTGAAGGACGTGGTACGCTTGCGGCGCTCTTGGAATTGGCTACTGTCGTCGTTCTTCTTCTTGCCGATATTAAGTCTGGGAACCTCTGGAGGGCGGTCTGCACGCTGGGGACGCTTTGCCTGGTTGGCTTCCTCCACCGAGATGTAGACTCGGGCAATGGCTTCTACTTTCTGGAAGGATTGAGGGTGCTGATGCGACAAGTACTTGAAGAAGTCCCCTATTGCCAACGTGGCAACGAAGGTGTTGAGTTTCAACTCGTTCGAGAGTTGGGGGATCCTGCATGCCTCGGTGATGAAGCGATTGATGAATCGTTTTAGGCTTTTGTCTGTCCTCTAGCGGAGGCAGACCAGATGCCACTCGCTTTCCCGCCCGACCGAGACGGCGCTCGAAAGCCGTGCGCAAGCTTGATGAAGGAGCGGATGGAGTTTGGCCGGAGACCATGGAACCAAAGCAACGTATCCCCCCTAAGGGTGACGGGGAAGCACTGGCACATCATGGCCTCGCTTGCTCCCTGGACGAACAGGTGAGTACGGAAGCAGTTGAGGTGATCCATTGGGTCCTTACTCCTATTGTACCCTTCCAGTATGGGCATCTTGAACTTGCGAGGGAGCGGCTGGGTCCAAAGATCCATTGCGAACGGTGACCTTCGCGAACTGTGTGGGTCTTTCCTTGTACAGGAGATCCCAAAGTACTTTCACCTGTTCTTCCATCGGTAGGCTGGATTCACTCCTCCGCACGCTGATAATGTTGCGGAGCTTCGGGCAACCCTGTTGGTGTTGTCAAGTTTGTTGGTTGTGGCGACTTTCCATGCGGGGCTACTGTGCACTGTTGGAGTTTGTGGCTGTTGTCTTCCTTTCATCGTGGGAATTACGAGGGTCACGCTACTGTGGGATCTCCTCCTGCTCGTCCCAGGTAGGGTGGCTTCTAGCCACAGACTGGACCCTACTGCCTGAGGTTGCCTGGACCCTGGCATCGTCAGGCCGATCTGATCTTCTTCTGGGGGCTCCCACGCGACGCCTTCTCCGCTTGGAGGAGGATGCCTGGGATGCTGGAGAAGTAGCCCCCATCCACGGTGTGCTCGTTCAGTTGCAAAGGGCCTGGATCATCAACCTCATGTTGCCCATGTCCGCTGTTAGGCAGTGGATGTCGGGCTTTGGATGGATGTCTGCACGGCTACCCACTGAGGGGTCATCGCCGCGAACAACTACATCTCTGGCTGGGGCATTTGCTTGTGCCCTTGTGTTGACCATCTTGCTGTGAAGGATTGAGTGCGAGAAGGAAATACAAGGCTTTTTGTCTCGTTCCCCCAGACAGCGCCAATGTTACATCTTGGGTCATCGGTTGTCGTATGGATTAGAGAGCATTTGGATTCCTCGTCGCCTGGAGGTGGTCGCAAACGGGTCCGGTCTCCATCTTTATTAACCTGGGACCTACACAACACAATTAACAAATAAGAGGTCAGAGGTCCGACGAAATTTTTTCCATCGAAAATACTCCGACTGTAATATCTCAAATATTTTTTTTTGTAAATTATCTAGTTAAATTTAATAATTATTTTAGTACTTATTTTGGATTTAGAATCTTGTAATTGGTCCTGAAATATGAGTCTAAAGTATTCCAACAATTGAATTAGGTTTAGATACTTAAACCATTAAATTGAATTAATAGTTTGAGTTTGGGTATTTTGATTATTTAATTTAGTTTAGAGTAATTAATATGATTGATTGAGTTAGTTTAATTGTAAGTCTAATTAAACAAGAAAATCATTATATATTTAATTTATATGAATTTTAGTATATTAAAATTTATTAATTTAAAATATAATTATAAAATTAAAATTGAAGATGGGTCAAAATATTAGAAATTTGTATTAAAATTTTAAGTGTTATTATTAGATAAATAATTAATTAAGATTTTAATTAGAGATAAATAAATATATAAACATATATAAAATAACTATACATATAATAATATTTGTGATATAATAATTATTATATATTATTATCATTATTATTATTAATGATAAATATTAAAACGTAATAATAATAATAATAATAATAATAATAATAATAATAATAATAATAATAATAATAATAATAATAATAATAATAATAATAATAATAATAATAATAATAATAATATAGGAAGGATCGGCCGAAGAAGGAAGGAAGAGAAAAGAAAAAGAGAAGGAAAATAAGAAAAGGAAAAAAGAGAGAAAAAAAAGGGAAGGAAGGGAAAGGAAAGAAGGAAGAGGGAGAGAAGGGAGGTGTGGACGGTAGTGACGAAGAAGGAAAGGGGAACGGCTCCCATGCAAAACCCTAGTAGCCGCCTCCATTATTTAAGAAGGCGGTAGGGTTAGGAGAAGGGGGGATGGTAGAGGACGAACCAGATAGGGTGGAACATGAAGCCGATTGTTGTCGCCGTTGATCACAAAATTAAGGCAAGTAATCTTCCTAATTATTGCGAGTAATTTTTCATTTTGGCAAGTAAACTTTCTACCTCACAATGCAAACTTTTTCCTCCATTCTTGTTAATGTAGTATCTTTGATTTCATGCTTCAATTGATGTGAAGACAGCGAAACATAGGTTACATTTTTGGGAAAGCCGAATATAGAGCCATGGCCTTGTGAGGAATTAATCAACCTTTTAGAATTAATGATAAGTTGTGGCTTTGTAAGTTGTTAATGGAATCAAGAAGCACCAATTTTGCAAGATTGTGCCCCGATTTTTTTGTGGGATTGCGAGCGGACGTGTTTCCAAACGGGTTCAAGGACTCGGAGGCAGTGGGGGTGTTCCAACCCGTATTCCGGAAGTAATTCATTAACCTTTCACCTTAAATGTTGATTATTGATTCGTGTGGAGCGTTGGTGTCATCGTTCCAAAATTTGCAATAAAATGAGGAATTCGGGGGAAAATAGGGGCTCGGTTGTGGGTGCTGAGGCTGGGCGACTAGGTGCATGGGCTTGGTGGTAGCGGGCATGCTATTGGACCGTGTGGCCGCAGCCGGAACTGAGTGTGCGCTGTGTGTGTGCGTGAGGGAAGCAGCGTGGTTGCTGTGTGTGCACAGGCATGGTGGGTGTGTGTGGCAGTGTGTATACGGTGCACAGTGAGTGGGTGTGTGGGTGTATACGTGTATATATATAAACAAAAAAATATGTATGTATATATATGGTTGTATATATATATATTTATTTATATATATGTGGATTGGAACATTTATATGAATATTTATATATATATATTTGTGATAGAACATGGACTTATGCATGTGTGTTGATACGCCTGAAATGTTAATAGTCGGTTAAGTGATTATTCTTATATCTCATTGATGAAATCCGGTAAATGATTCTTCGCGTTAATCTTGGTGGTGCGCGTATATTTTATTGGTACTCTATGGATAAGTAAATGAGAGTGTGCAAAGACTCTATTGTAACTGAATGAATGGGAGTCCGTGGGACTGTAGAGTAGTCTATACTCTTCCGATACTGAATCTATTCCGGAGGATTGAGGTCGTTGTTATTGAGGAGGGATGCTTATAACCTAATGACCATCGTAGAAAATGATATCTGGGATATCATTCGGCGAGGGGTATCACGAGTGGTATCGGCATGCTACGGGTACAGCCTTTGGGAGACTGTAGAGGTAGTTGGATGCCATATATAACCTCGTTGTATTACCCAGTAGTTGGGGGGATAAATACAAGACCTTTGGTTCACTATGGTAGGATAAGATCCAAGGAGATTCTTATTATCTCGTACAGGGGTGACCACAGATTGAGCTGATAATCAAATTCTTGTTATCTCATACAGTAAATCGAGAGGGATGCTTATAACCTAGTGACTATTGTAGAGGATGATATCTGGGATATCATTGGCGAGGGGTGTTGGAGGTGGTATCGACATGTTACAGGTACAGTCTCTGGGAGGATTGTAGAGGTAGTTGGATACTATAGATAATCTCGTTGTATTACCTAGCCGTTGGGGGCGTAAATACGCGGCCTTTGGTTCACTATGGTATAATAAGACCCATGGAGACTTCTGTTATTCATATAATTATGACCTCGTATTGAGCTGATATCGAATTCAATGGAATCCATGTTGCTTCTTGATATCCAATTGTTCGCATGACCTTTGATTTGTATACATGACTTGTTGTTGAGTCTCGGACAGTGGTCGAGATATTACCCGCTATTTTTACGCTTATTCATTATTTATCATTCGAGATACTTTATTGTACTCATCTATTGTTGATTTTATTTACTTGCTAGGCATTCGGCTCACCATTGTATTTTATTGGCTTCAGATTATACAGGTTGATATTAGGATAAAAGAGATCACGTGACTTTTGGGTAGCCACTAGATAGAGGTGATATCAGAGTTCGAGACTCCTATGATAAAGATCTGAGACTTTTCGTTATTCATTAATCTTTAGATATTTATCAGATATTTTATATATGAAGTTTGATATTTTGGGACATCGATGTTATTGAAATTATTTATTATCACTGTTATGGATATTGAATTAAAGATACATTTATGAGGTTCAGTAATGATATTTTTAATGATGTTGAGTTCATTGATGACAAATAATTTACGATTTCAAATGATTCTAGATTTTGACCGTGACGGTCCAGGTCGGGTTTGGGGATCCGAGCTCGGGTGTTACACCAACGCTGTAATATTCCAAATATTTTTATTATCTTAAGAAAATAAAATTGATAAATTAAGTTTTAATAATTATTTTTAATTACTTTTAGGTTTAAATATTTAGACTACTAACTCGAATTTAGATTAGTTAGTGAGTTAGATTAAATTAATTACAAACCAACTTAAATGAATTAATATTAGATAATCTTAGTGTATCAAAATTTATTGACTAAAAATAAAATAAATAAATATATAAATATAATTAATTAAAAGTTTAAATATTATGGTAAGGGTAATATGATAATTAATATCTTTAATAATAGTGATAAATATTGACGGGTACACCGGAATATTGGTTGACCCATGGTCAACGGAGGTCCAAAACGGCCTACCGGATGGTCAACTTAAAAACGGCTCAACAGGATGCGAAGACCCAAATCCTGAAAGGCCCAAGACGGTCAACGCCAGCGTTAACCATTTAGACTCCAGCAGGCGACTAACTCGTGTGCAGACGGTCAACTCGAGCGTTGACCGGAATTACTGTAGCAACAGGCCGAAAATAAAAGGCTTTTTACGGGCCTAGCCCACTTGAGCCCACAATCCATCAGACGGCCAACAACAGTTCTCTTAGCATCTTCCACAATCCCAGCTGGCTCCCAAAATGGACATTGACAAAATCAGCGCCCTTCCCATAAGGAAGGCGCCAGATTTTCCCAATTCCCTGCCAATTGGGGCTCTCCAACGGTGAAATACACGTAAGGAAGGTGAGCAATTTGGAAAACCACTGACCACCGTGGAAGGAAGCTATCTTGGTCCGTTTGGCAACTAGTATCAGCTCTGAAAGGCAGGCTAACCAAGAATCACGCAGGGGATCGCTCCTTCCAAATGAGAGAGATCACCTTGTCAATCATAAATAAGCCCTAGAATTCTCATTCAAGGCACGCAAGCATTTACTCACACAATGCCCACAACAACAACAGGGACTGACTTACAATTCTCTATTCTCTGCTGACACTCAAAAAACCCAAGGCATACAAATGTACTTCTGACAGTCGTTTACTGCCTCCCCACCATCCAGATTCAAGAAGACGGCTTTGCCTCTCTTTCATCTGGAGATCCGCACATTCTCACTCACTCTCTCTTTCAATTCTCAGTTCCAGTAACCTTCTCAGATTTCGAAGGCTGTTTACTGACTTGAGCGCCAGAGTGTTTTCGGTGGGATAACTTTTCACTGACACACTAACCTCCTATTCGTTTTAGTGGTGTGCAGGATCCAAACTCAGCGAACGGAGCCGGAACCAAGACAAGCGGATCAGCCCGAATTTGTTCGAAATTCGGATCTAAGGACGCATCATTGGCGCCGTCTATGGGAAGTGCTTATAAAAGTTAACCACAAATCTGCACAACGCTCTCTTTCACCGTCTGATTCTGCATTCGCAATGGTGAACACGAGAGCCCAAGCTAGCGATCCTACTAGAGACATCACTAACCCCGACCAGGACCATGCTGCTGGTGCCTCGGTCAATGGGGCTACGGGCGAAATTCCAGGGCCTTATTTTCAACAGCTGATGGAGCAGATGTAGGCCAACACACGTCTGCTCCAAATACTTTACTCTCATAACGAGTAGCGACTGCAAGCGGCTCCTCCGGCAGCCGTCCCTACACCGCTACCAAAAAAGGTGGTCGAGGAAAAAGAAGCCGACCAAAATGCCCGAGAGATCCCGGAACAATCCAATCCCAACCTCCTCCCGCGTTCCTGGCCAGGACAGGCCTGAAGAACCCTCCGGGAGCACAACTCCACAAGAAAGTCCGCAGAGAAGAAATTCTCGATACTCTCGGGCCAAAGACAAAAACGCAGTCCAGGAGCGAGCATCTAGGACTGCCAGATCTGATGGAGGCAGCAGCCAACTAGCTGCTGAACCCTCCAGAGATAAGACGAAGTTGAGGTCTTACCTTAACTCCAAAAGATCAGCAAAAGCCACTCGCGCGGATCCGCGAGTGGACAAAATCTGGAACCGTGTGTTCCAAGATGAGGAGCACGCCATCGACTTGGACCGATCTCCTTTCACAGCGGAGATCCTGAGCCATCCACTGCCTACCAAGTTCAAGATGCCGTCCCTTGACTCATACGATGGGAGCAGTAACCCGGTTGACCACCTCGATCACTTCCGCACCCATCTGAGTCTACAAGGGTTGGAAGACTCAACGATGTGCCGCTACTTCTCGCTCACGCTAAAGGGAGATGCTCGAATCTGGTTCCATCACCTCCCTTCAGGCAACATCAGCAGCTTCCGTGAACTCACGGACCTCTTCCTGGCTCAGTACGCCTCGAGCCGACGACAAGAGAAGCGGTCGTGGTATCTCTCCCACATCAAGCAGAAACCGGGAAAGAACCCACGGTGATTCCTGGATTGTTTTGTGGCGGAGGCCAGGCGGATTCCCCGGATCACGGAGGAGATGAAGCTGGGCAGTTTCATCTCCGCATTGACCTACGGGGACTTCTTCAAGCACCTGGCCAACAAGAATCCTCAAGTCTTCCGGGAAGTGAAATCCATTACCCAGGCCTATGCTGCAGCAGAGGAGGCTAACGAGGCAAAATGCCCAGAGCAGGCGGATTAGCCTCAATCGTTCCCTGGAGTGGGAAAAAGGACGTATGGCGGTAGTGATCACTCCCACCAGAAGCAATGCTGGACTGGGCCCCCGGAACGCAGAGACTACGGGCCCACCAGCTTCACACCTCTGATGGACACACGCTCTAACGTCCTCATGTAGATCCGCGGAGAGAAGTTCTTGAAGTGGCCAAAACCACAAAAAAGGACTCTGGGAACCAGAAGAAGTACTGCGACTTCCACCGCTCTGCTGGGCATACAACGGAGGACTGCAAGACACTATAAAAGGAGATCGAGGAGCTGATTCGCAGAGGGCACCTTACTTCCCATACTTCCTTCTATGGACTGATTGTCCCACAAGAGCCTTCGACCCCTCAACCATAGGATCCCAATTAGCCTGAGCAAGAGATTTGGCAAAAAGCCAATGGTTCTTTTCATACTCATTGAAGGTTGCAGTCTTTTCCTGAATAAAGTTTGTCAATGCTTGGACCGTGATCTTCTCATGTTCAAAAATGTCGATTTAAAAGGAAGCAGAAACCTGACCCCACTCACTACAAAGTTTCCATATAGAAGGAACCGCTAAGTAAAAAAATCGATCCTTCCACCTTTTTTGTGGAATTAGGGTTTCCTCCACTTAAACCAAAGTCCAGCCTGGGGGAAACAGTAATCCCGTCATGTTTGTGTTGGAAACATAACAAAACTTTCGCAACCGTGGCATTAAAAGCCAAGCTATGAATTCGAGCACAAATACATAAGGAAATAAGATACCTCATGCAATTTGGCTAGAGTCTTGCGATCGGTATGTGAAGTTTCACAATTATTTTGTAGAACTCTGGAGCCAATGAAAATCTGAGACTACCTTTTAGATGAGTTTAGTACATAGTGATATAGCCTTTTGGTAGAGAAGAAGCTCGTCCACTCACTTAGATAAAAGATAAACCAACGAACTCAAAATTTTGTACCGAGCTCGAAGGTATTCCATGTCGGCAGAGGTTAGAATCGATTGAATGTCCTCAACTCTATAAGCCAAGGGAATGGAAAATCTCCAGCAGTAAACGAGAAAGGCAAGAGGAAACTTAAAGTGAGAAATTGGAGGCAAAAGAATCGAAGAATATTTCATAAGTGCTCAACCAACTATTTATAGGCAGAGGAGAAGTCACAAAATGGCATCGTTTGAATTTGAAATTCAAAAAACGTGCCTCATCATAATACTGATACGTGTCGACCACCCATTTATTCTGTCAAACGTAAAATCGTCCGATGTTAGTAATAATGATTTGCAGGTTTTCAACGAGCTGTCCAGTATCTGAAGAGATGCGCATTTAATGCAGCGATTGACAGAAAGGACAGAGGTCGTTGTGTTAATTCTCCTCATCCAATGGAAGCCTTCAGACTGAAAGTTTGTGTTCTATGAGCTAATAAAACTCGTCAGATAAGACTTTGGTCTCGGACAAAAGATGCTTTCGAATTTCATTCCAGAAGGCTAAATTTCAAGCCTCCTGGTATGGGGGCTAATGATGAGTATTATGTTCGATGACCCAAAGAAACCAGCTCAAGACGATTTTAGGTTAGAGGACAAAATTCAATGGCCCAAAATGCCCAAGCAGCCCATTTCAACAAATATGACTGGTACCGATTTCAGAGTGGTTTAATTTCAGAGTTAGACCATGACCAATTTAATGGCCAAGGTGATTCCCTCACTCTCATCTTCTAACGACATTAGATGTTAGTTAAAGCCTTTATCGAAATAAAATTTATCCGTCCGTCAATTTTCTAACGATTAACTGTTACCTAACTTTGATAAAAACCATCATCTCCAACCAAAAAGGGGGATCGATCAACCATTCAACACTTTCTCAGATTGATAAAACTGATAACTAAAAGGCGCCAAAAGCGCACTTTCTCTCTCCCAATGTAAGACGCCACTATAAGAGTGCAAGCCATCGGACAAAAATATACATTTTGTATCATCTATATTTTCTCTTATTTAAGAAAGATACTGACCTGAGTGTCGGAAGATATAATAGTATACGAGTCCCACTAATCCTTTAACCTTTATGTTGTGATCGCACAAGATTTCAATTAAAGATGTACGGAGACCGAGCACACCTTAACACTCGACAGACAAATCTCTTTATCCAAATAACAGTCAAAGTGCTCAAACGTATCAGGAAAAAGTTGCAAAACAATTCAAGGCCAAGAGATTAACTGTCTCTGATATCAAATGTTAAACAAAATCGGTCTTCCATATTAAAAAATTTGCCATATGAAAACTGAATGCAAAAATTTAAATTAAGGATCAAAACTAACCTTCTGTCATCAACAGCACCGTAATTACTCAAATTTCTATAAAATTTTTTATTTATTTGAATATTTCAAATCTTATACCTCTCAATAACACTGTATGAATAGAGTATTAGATTTATGGACCAAATCATATATCACCTTCATATATAGATAGTTTTCGTTAGATTGTTTTACGGTAATTACCATGTGGAGGTTGGGCAAGCGGTTTTCCAGGATAAATATGGATTATTGATGGGTAGTGGATACCCAAGGTCCAAGAATAAAACCCGTTTCCACAAAATGGGTTCACGTCCCTGAATTACCTAAAAAGCCCATGCGGCTCAAGAGGCTAATGTGGTTGAGAAAGCTCAAAGGGCCTAAAAGCCTAGGCAGGCGCGACGTCACCATGTCCGCGTGCACGCAATCTTTCTGATATGACAAAATGGATTTACAGAGTTTATAGTAGGGCTTTCTACATAGGCCAACCCCCACGTGGTAGTTTCATGTAGAGGATTTCAACTACTATATAAGTATCCACTTTATACCTACCAATGGATTTGAAATTTAAAACCCTGAACTCCTGCATTTATGCACTAAGGGCTTGTGTTCTAAGAGTAACTTCGAAGAGTTTCCATACACTTTAGCTCTCAACCTCTTATACTTATACTCATATATAGTCAGTTCTCAGACCAAAGTCTCTTGGTTTTTTTTCTCTCATTCAGTAGAGGGCTTTCCACGTAAAAATATTACGTGTCTTACTCTTTCTCTTTTCTTCTCGCTTACATACTGTTCGGTGTTGCTGTCGGATCCTCGTTCCGATCAAAATTAGGATCCGATGACGCAATATTTGGCACTGTTTATGGGAATCTGACAAAAAATTAGCTCAACATGTTCATTCAAGGAACAGAAAGAATGATGAACACAATAGGACAGGTCAGTGCACCTGTCAGAGAAGTGGGCTCATGCGGCAATGGCCCTCCTCCCTGTGTTAGGATAGAGGATCATCTAGATCCTTATGTGTGGTCATTGGCATTAAGAATGGACGACATGTCTAAGGCTGTCCAGAGCCTTTGTTTGAAGATGGATGCGCGGCTGAATGAGGTGCCCTCCAATGCCTCTCAAACTGTGACATCCCATAAGAAGGGAAATGGGAAAAAATACCCCTCCAAGCAAGCCGCTTAGCACGCGGACTCTGGGAAGCAGGTTGCCTCAAGCAGCAGAGTCCCATCTGGCCTTCAAGGGCGCTTAGGTCCTCGGATACAGAAGGAAAGCCCAGAGAGGCAAAACCCTCGCTGTGTCTGTAACAGTCAGGAGCACACCGTTTAGGATGCGGCTCCTCGCGAAGAAGTCCCTTCGAGGACTAGGAGCCATCCGGGGCAGCAAGTTACGTAAGACCCTTACGAGTTGAGGAATTATCTTAACGAAAAAAAGATGATGACTCCACCCCATATGGAGGAAAAGTTGGAGATGGTCTTCTAGCGACTTTCGGTGGAAATAATGGAGGAGGGGCCACGAACTTGCGTCAGTCTCCACTTGTAATGGAGATTTGGATGAGGCCACTCTCTTCGAAGTTTAAGATGCTAACCCTTGACGTGTACGACGGAAGCACTGACCCCATGGATTATTTGGACCACTTCCACGAGCATCTGAACCTACAAGGTTTAGATGAGATGGCGATGTGTTAGTACTTCCTGTTGACGCTCAAGGGGGATGCAAGAATGTGATTGTATGGACTGCCAGTGAATTCTATACGATCATTCAGCGAGATGGCTAGAAATTTTCTCTCACAATTTGCCTCTAATAGGAGATTTGAGAAGTAACCTTGGCACCTTACTCGTATGAAGCAAGGAGCCAAGGAGAGCTTGAGAGGGTTTTTGGGTCGGTTTATCGCGGAGGCCAAACAAATCCCAAAACTAGCAGACGGGTAAAACTAAATGCTTTCCAATTAGTGCTAGAAGAAGGAGATTTTTTCAAGCACCTCATCTACAACCCCAGACCTTCACTGAGGCCGAGGCCGTCGCTCGAGCATACATAATGGTCGAAGAAGCCAACGAAGCAAAGAGACCCGCCCAGGTGGAGAGCTTCCGCCCGAGGCTAGTGGAAGGAAAAAAGAAGAATGAGGACCGTCAAGGCTCCCGAGTGCCCAAGAAGTAATACAAGTCTGAGTAGAACGTTCATAGGGAGTACAAACCCTCAAACCTGAATCCTTTGAACGACTTGCGTACCAACATCCTGATGCAGATTAGAGATAAAAAATTTTTGAAGTGGCCCAAGGCGTTGAAAAACCCAAAAGATGGTGACCAATCTAAATACCGTCACTACCATTGTTGTGGAGGGAATGGTACCGAGGATTACAGAATGCTATAGAAGGAGGTTGAAGAGCTCATCAAGGGAGGTCGCCTCAACCGTTTCCTATAAAGATCAGGATAAGTCGTGAACATGATATCGACTTACCCGACAAGAAGAGGTGCTCGGGATGATCCAGCAGCAAAGAAGAAGAAACCAAGGGTAGAATTTAGGGATGAGGTCAATAGTTTTTGTAACGAAGATATGGCCCATGTAACATCCCCACATTCTGACCATTTGGTTGTAACCGCACTCATTTCAGATGGAATTTTGGACTACCAAATGAAACGAGTGTTTGTTAATAATGAAAGTTTGAGAAATTTACTTTACCTTAATACCTTTTTTTAAATTAGGACTTAAAAAAAGTCAATTGGCCGCAACTAAAGGACCCCTTTATGGACTGGACAATGAGCCAGTATAGGTACAGGGAATCATCCAGCTCGAGGCTACGCTAGGGACCTATCCGAGGACAGCAACCAAGACCCTTTCCTTCTTGGTAGTAGACCTTCCTTCAGTCTACAATCCTATCATCGGACGACCTTACCTGACCGCTTTCGGAGCTGTAACTTCAATCCCATATTTAAAGATGAAGTTCCCCATGTCGTACGGGTTTAGAAAAGTCCTCAAAAATCAAGCTGTCGGACGGACATGCTATTTGTCCCAAGTCACACAAACACCACTTCCTCAGCCCATTGAAGACTTGGACTTCCGTAATGAAATGACATGGCAGCAGGCTGAGTCTGGAGACACAATCAACCGAGTCCCTTTGGGTCTTAGAGACCCTTAGAAGACCGTCCAGATAGAAAGTTCGCTGAAACAACCTCTTTGAGACCAACTCATCAGTTTCTCACAAAAAATTCAAATGTCTTTACCTGGACAGTAAGTGACATGATAGGAATACCGACTAGAGTAATGGGCCATAAATTGGGCCAAAATTCTAGTCATAAGTTCGTCCGGCAAAAAAGAAGAAACTATTTAATGGAAAAGTTGGTGGCTATCCAGCAGGAGGTAAGGAAGCTCCCGGAGATGGGATTTATAAGCGAAGTGCATTACCTAGACTAGTTGTCCAACGCTGTGATGGTCAAAAAGAATAACGGAAAGTGGAGGATGTGCGTAAATTTTATAAATGTCAATAAGGCATACCCAAAAGACAGTTTTTTCCTACCGAGAATCAACTCACTTGTAGACTCGACGGCCAGCCATGAGCTCTTAAGTTTCATGGATGCGTATTTGGATTACAACCAAATAAGGATGAGCCTCGAAAATGAGAAACACACATTATTAATGACGAACTAAGAGATATACTGTTACAAAGTCATATCTTTTGGCCTCAAGAATGTTAGTGCAACTTATCAAAGGCTCGTGAATAAAATATTTGAAGGCCAGATCAGAAGGAATGTGAAGGCCTACGTGGACGACATGCTCATTAAAAGCAAAATAATCGACCATAACATTTAAGATTTGGATGAGACCTTCAACGTCCTAAAAGGGTACCAGATAAAGTTCAACTCAACCAGGTCTACTTTCAGAGCAACGTTTGGAAAGTTCTTAGGCTACATTGTTTCACGCCAAAGGATTAAAGCAAATCCGAAAAAGATCAAGGCCATCCTTGATATGAAATCCCCTTGGACCGTGAAGGAAGTCCAGAAACTTATTAGGAGACTAGTAGCGCTATCACGCTTCCAAGTCAAGTCGGTCGAGAAGTACTTACCGTTCTTAAAGGCCTTGAGAGGGACGAAAACTAACGGTTTTTAATAGACGACCGACTGCGAAAAAGCCCTCAGAGGACTCAAGGGATACCTCTCAAACCCTCTTTTGTTGACTTCTCCCTAAACAGGCGAGGAGTTATACTTGTACATTATAGTATCTGACAAAGCATTGAGCTCAGCTTTGATCAGTCAACAGAATAATAGGCAACGGCCTGTGTACTACATTAGCAAGATCCTGGTTGACGCTAAGACAATGTATTCTCATGCAGAAAAGATGGCTCTGGCGCTCGTGTGTTATGCTTGGAAATTGTGACCATACTTTCAAGTACACAAAGTAATTTTCTTCACCAACCAACCCTTAAGAGCGATTCTACAAAAACCAGAAGCATCAGGAAGGTTAATCAAGTGGGCCATTGAGTCGAGTGAGTTCGATATAGAGTTCCGTCCGAGATCTACATTAAAAGGTCAAGCCTTGGTTGACTTTATCCTCGAAACTATAACCCCAACTTGGGACTCCTCAAACACTTGTGATGCCGAAGAACCACACAGCCCAGCCATTTGGAGTCAGTATGTGGATGGCTCAACAATGAAGGATGGTTGTAGAGTTGGCATTGTGTTGAGGACGCCTGAAAGGTCAGAGATAAAGTATTCGATGGCTCTCAAGTTCCCAACGACCAACAACACCACAGAGTACGAAGCCTACTTGCTGGACTTCGGTTAACAAAGGAGTGCTCAGACAAGGACTTGGTTGTTTACAGTGACTTTGAGTGAGTTATCAACCAAGTCCGAGGAAACTTCAAAACAAACAGCTCACGACTATCTAAATACCTTTGAAAGGTTCGAGAACTCATGTTAGCCTTTGAGAAGGTAGAAATAGTCCACATCCCGCAAGAAGAGAATGCAAAGGCTGACCAGCTTGCAAAAGTAGTAGCCTTGAGAGACACAGAGAAATATGCCTGATAATGCACGAGGTCCTCAACAAACCTAGTGTGGAAAATTTTGAGACAGAGGTGATGCAAATATCCGAGGCCAACAATTAGATGACCCCCTATCTAAGGTACTTGTCTAATGTGATATTGCCTGAAGACGCAGAGGAAGCCAAAAATGTGAAGAAGAGTGGTATACTATTATGGGTAGCCGATTGTATCGCTGAAGATTCTCTGCCCCCTACCCGAGGTGTCTAACTCCAAAAGAGGCTTATTACGCTCTCGGAGAGGAGCACCTTGAGATTTATGGATCCCACATTGGTGTAAAGAATTTAGCATTCAAGCTAATCAGGTAAGGATACTACTAGCCAACCATGAAATACGACACTATGGACTTCGTATGAAAATGCGAGAACTGTCAAATCTACGACAATTTTATCCACTAGTCGCATACAGAACTAGAGCTCTACAACCGCCTTGTACCTTTACGTAATGGGGGCTGGATATACTTGGGCCACTGCCAATAGCATATGGATAAAGAAAGTTCTTAATCATTAGAATTGATTACTTCACAAAGTGGGTTGAGGCCTCGTCATTGGCTCGCATAACCGAGCAAAACGCAGCAAACTTCGTCCGACAGAATGTCGTGTGTAGGTTTGGGATCCTAGAATGCATTGTGATTGATAATGAGACTCAATTCATTGGAAAGAGGTTCACCAAGTATTGTCCCAATCTAAGAATAAGGTTGGTGTACACGTCAGTTGTGTACCTGCAATGCAACGGTTAAGTGGAGGTCACAAACTGCACGATATTGTACGGATGAAAAATGAAACTGGAGCATGCTGGGGGCTCCTAGACCGATGAGCTGCCATCAGTGCTATGGTCATACAGGACAACTCCAAGGGAACCAATACGAGAAACTCATTTCAACCTTTCTTATGGGGTCGAGGCAGTCATCCTAATGGAAATTAGGCTGCCAAGCCTCCGAGTGGAAAGCTTTGATCCACTAAACAATGTACAGAAACTCCAGGAGAACCCTGACCTCCTTGAGGAAGTCCGAGACGCAACAAGATTGCAGACAGTAGCTTACCAGCAGAGGGTCATCTGGTATTACAATGAGAAGGTGAAGGTGCGCCAATTCGAAATAAGAGACTTAGTGCTGAGAAGCATTAAGGCCACCGGTAAAAATACCGATTGGAACAAGCTCTCCCCAAATTGGGAGGAACCATTCCTGATCTTGACTATCCTCTGAAACGGAGGGTACAAGTTATGCACCCAGGAGGAAAGGCTTATTCCACGGACATGGAACGTCGCTCACCTCAATAAATATTATCAATAAACTTGTACAATAGACAGGTATAATAATTGAATCATCTCATGTGATTGTATCCTATTTTGTTAATAAAATAACAATTTTTACTTAATTATTGTTTTGCATTCAACTGAGTGTTTGCATACCATTTCATAAAATAACAAGACATACATTGCTCCTTAGTCAAGTGGATAGGATTCCTTTCACTTATTACTGAAACTCGGTCCCATACCGAGCGCCCCAAGAGGTCGTATTAAAACTCGACCAAGACCAAGCAGCTCTAGATGTCAGACCTAAAATTTGACAATGCCAAACAACTCTCAAGAGGTTAGACTAAAACTTAAGGGGTTTAAACAGCTGGCATGCGAAGACTCTTGAGGTAATATCATCAGCTTAAGACGGTCTTGAGGTTCGGACACTCGACTCAAAAGGGATAAGGCTTCCTAAGAGTCTAAATCCAAAAGAACTACATAAGACAATCTAGAGAAATATTGCAATAGAAAAGTGAATTTTATTTGCATTTTAAGTGTATAGTATATATAATTACATGTAAAAAAAAGAAAGGAAAAACAACTTTACAACTTAGTAAAATCTACGATCAGCCCTCAGAAGGTTCCTACTAAGGAGAAGTTCCCTACTGCTACTGATGTCCTTGTGGTTCAAGAGGCCCCGCTTTCTCCAAAGATCCCGGTTGCCTAGGAGTTTTGAAACGGCTTGATGGTCCAAACATAAAAGTGTTGGAAACCCACCCATTCCTGGGAGACCATACAAGTCGTCCAAGCATATAGCACTGGCATTCTGAGGATCAAACACAGCCATGGCAAACTGTGGGTGCAACAACCTCATCACCCGGCGGCACAAGTTGATGTCGTCCCAGTACTTGCTCTCCAGCATTGGTGTTATGTCCACGGGCCTCACAGAAATCCTTAACACCTCCTCCAACTGGAAGTTCCTGTCCCAGAAAAGCCTATACTGAACCTGCTGGATCTTTAATGCATCTTCGAGGGAAGCAATCTTCCTCTTGGCCTCAACAAACTCAACCTTCAAGCATTTGTTGGCCTCTCCAGTGGCTTTGAGGGACTCTAGCTCAGAGTAAGTCTAGGTGACAACACCTATGAGCCGACCAAGGTTCCCAACCAGCTTGTGAAATTGTAAGGAAAACAAGCTATTAAAACATGAGTGAAAAGAAATAAGAAGCAAAAAGTCTAAGGGAGGATAGAAAGATACCTAAAAGACAAGAGAGCCACTAGCTGAGCTCTCCTCTCTAGGGGTCTCGGACTCCTATGGCTCAATAGCAGGCCCTACAGAAATCTCAACCCTGGTATCGGATGTAGGGACAGCTCCATCAAGATCAAGGGCTGGGGGCTCAGCTGCTACAAATTGATCCATGGCCCCGATCTTCACTTCAGCAACTTGTGAAGTCATAGCGATGTCATCAACCAAGACCTCCTCATGGACCTCGGGAGGGAGCTCGGTTGGACTGTAGATTAGGATTGCAAGGCATGGGAGCTCAGTGGTCTCAACGGCGGGTAACTCTGGGGCCCGATTCTCCTCAGTCTCAGCAGTCTTAGAATATGTCATCGTAATCATCACCACTACTTCATCGGCTCGAGTCGCCTCATCCTTCCCTGCAGCTTGCTCCTCAATGATGTCAGCGGATAAATTGTCCATCAAATCTGAGACCTCACCAGTAAAAATGGAGGAAATATCAAGCACGGGCTCGCAGAGAGGAGGAGGAGTGACTGGTGACTCCATTTGTAAGCTCGTAGCCTCAAAAGGTTGCTCGGCAGGCACCGCAACCTCTAATGGCCCATTGTCCTCAACTCCTTGCACCGGCGCCTTCTTCCTGAGCAAGCGGTCTATGACGGTCTCGTCTTCATCAGAAGAGGAAGGGTATTCAATGATCGCCGTCGGATGCTCCAAGGTCTCAATCCGACGACTCTTAGTTGTCCGCTCGGACACTTCCTTGATCCTTAGAGCCTATTGTTTCTTCTCCAGCTTCTTCTTCTCACTAGGAGCACAAGAGGCGCCGGAGTCCTCAGGCTGGTTCTCCCACTTGGCTTGCACAAGGAACTCAAACCTTAGCCACTTATTCTTTTTGTTCTCATTAAAAGAACTAAGATTGGCTAGCAACAGGCCCATAAAGTCCTTCACACTGGCCTCTCTTACATCGTGAAGTCCTCGCAAAACTTGGACTCCACGTTCCCCCACTGATTAGGGATGGCCTAAATCCAAGGAACGCCTAGGAAAAAAATTTATCTTTCCACCTTTTGGTGGAGTTACGATTTCCATCGCTCATCACTAGAAACTTAGGACGTGGGGTCGCAACAATCCAGTCTTAACTATGTGAAAACCTTAATGTAACTTTCACCGCCATCGAATTGAGGAGCATCTCATGGCAACACATAAAGATATAAAGTGAAACCAGGTACCTAATGACGTTAGATTGAAGTCTGGCTATAGGGACTTTACCGCATTATCCTGTGGAGTTCCAACGGCATGGGATATCAAAGACCACCTTTAAGGTGGACTTCGTAGACAGTAACAGAGCTAACAGGAGGGCTGCAAGGCCTATCATGGGCATCAGGGATCACCATCGCCATTGAGCTTGAAATCCTATACCGTGTTCTGATGGCTTGGAGATTAGCCAAAGTCAATGAAGAGGCGAGATCTTTTACTCCTGGCACCATCAAAGAGTTAGAAATAGCAGAGAAGGCGAAGGAGAAGAAAGACGGAAATTGCCAGAGAACACAGAGAAAGTTTGAAGACTTGAAAAATTTTTGAGTGTAAAAATGAAAGTAGAAAAGGGAAAAGAGAATTTAAACGGCTGAAATTCAAAAAGTGCGCCCATTAATTGCCAGCCCACACGTTAGCTCCCCATGGGACATGGGCAATGATGGCGCTTCCCTTTCCAAGGCAGCAAAGTGATGCGCATTTAATGAGCAAGGTTAGTGCGTTTTAAACACACCAATTGAAGACGTAGACCAACTCCTCCAATTTGGAGAAAGAGTTCATGACTGATGTTTTGTCAAGCTGATCCAATTGAACATACGTGAACACTTGAAAAGTTTGCACTTGAGAAAGACAACATTCAGCCGCGGACAAGGCAACTATTTTCGGCAATGCCCGAGGACATTGATGGACTCGGATACATTTGCCAACAACAATCAGTTGACGGAACGTACCAACACCTCGGACTCGAAGAAAATCCTCTGTCATTTGTATCAGACAAATTATCTTGATACAAATTATCTCAAGAAGTCCTCAGGCTTTTTGGTCAAACCGTTGGTCTCAGAAAAGCATCCCCGGAGTTTTTACTCTCCAGGCGTCCTCGGATATTTGCCAGACAAAAGAACACGTGCCACTATCAGGCTACAGTTAGACGGCGGACACGGAGCAAAGACACAGATGGACTTCTAAAGGAGAATGCATTCGTATAATGCTTGAGACATCTCCGCGAATGGTGAACATGCCAAGGGTTGAAATCCTCAAACCTTTTGACATGGGGAGCTAGTGATGGGTTGTGGATACCCAAGGCCTAAGAATAAAACCCATTTTCACAAAATAAGTCCATGTTCTTGAATGGCCCAAAAAGTATATGCGGCCCAAGAGGCTAATGTGTCTGAGAAGGCCAAAGAGGCCTAAAGGCCTGGGGACACATCACAGAAAGAATGCTCAGGACGGACGAGGACACCAACTCAATGATGACGTCTTTAAAAGCACGTGCGTCCTGCAACACGTAACCCACGCAGAGAATGACGACTTGCAGAGCAGGCGCCGTTTTTGCAGGCGTGACGTCACCAAGTCCATGTGCACACAATCATCCTGACACAGCAAAGTGGATTTGTAGAGTTGGTAGTTGGGCTTTCGCACACCGGCCAACCCCACTTGGCAACTCCATGTAGAGGATTTTCACTACTATATAAACATTCACTTTGTACCTAGTGGCATGGTCGCGCCCCCGGCGTAGGTATGGTGGCCTCATCTGTGTGCTGCCCCGCTTGCTGTAATTTCTAGGACTGCTAACCATATTTTCGTCCTCGCAAGTCTCTAAGGGATCACCCTTTCTTGCCACGATGTACGTTCAACTGCTTGACTACATTTTCCTGGTCAGGGAAGAGTCCCAACAGGAGACAGCTCAGCGTGCAGGAATCAAGACCACCGCTCCTAGGGAGGAGAATGAGTTTTTGAAGGCGGAGAATGAGCGGCTGAAAGAGAGAGTGATCAACTGAGGGAGGAGAACGGGTGGCTAAGATTGGAGGGCGAATATCTGAGGGAGGAGAA
The DNA here is from genome assembly GCA_033239525.1 of Nepenthes gracilis. NCBI lineage: Eukaryota > Viridiplantae > Streptophyta > Magnoliopsida > Caryophyllales > Nepenthaceae > Nepenthes > Nepenthes gracilis. Next base: position 14,306,009 of record BSYO01000001.1, read on the forward strand.
TAGGCGGTTGGCGGAGGAAGGCGAACGGCTCACGGAGGAGGCTGGGTAGCTGAGGCAGGAGGGCAAGCGGCTGAGGGGACGAACTGCCTCCATGATGGATGATATATCTCACCTCACCGCTGACCTCAGGTTATAGTTCACTTCGGAGGAAATGCGCCTCGCGCTCAATGCCAGATTTTGGGATGGCATCTGCCTGTGTTGCCAAATCGTCTCCATCGCACTTTCGGACGTTTTCGTGGGTATTCTCCATCCAAGGAACTCCGACGCCGCTAATATCTCTGACCTGCGAAATTTCTTGGAGGAGGCCGGACCTTCGAGCCTGTAGGATCAGCTTAGTTTCTATAATGTTATTCTATTTTGTAATTAGGCAATGCCACCTTGTAATATCGCTTGTTCCTGATAAATGAAAAGTAGCAACTTTTCTTGCCTTTCATGCTTTTGAGAGTGTAATATAGCCCTTTGGGCGGCTATATACATTCATGGCAGCTAAGCTGTGAAGCTATTGTAGCCAAAGCCTCAATTTGGTGCCTTCTTGCGCTGTACTCATCCTTCGTCAGAGAATGTCGTCGCATCTCGTGCGTTTAATGGGAAGCTCGATCCAGTAATGTGGATGTCGTTGAAAATCCCGTGGAGCCACACTAAGGACCAGTTGGGTTTTCAGGCCACAGTAGCCAGACTCCGGGTCTAGGCCTTTCCGTGCATGATACCTATTTTAGGCGCTTGGCCCCCGCCTAAGGCGTCGTTACTCTCGTGTGCACGGTCCTAGCTCACGACCATCGTTGACTGAGGGTGCTCTCCTCTTAAAAAGAAGGTCGCCACACACCTGCAATTTTCACCCCCTAAGGTTTTAGTGGCCGTATGTTGGGGACTTCAAAAGCCCCCTGGCCTAATGTCTTGACTGCCTGGGTTGACTGGTGTGGAACCAAGGATTGAAGAGCTGCTGAGGGCCTTTCGACGCGGAGTCAAAATTTTGAGTTGGCCGCTTTCGAGCCGTTTGGCGCAAAGACAAGAGTTGAAGGGCCGTTGAGTGCCTCTCGACACGGAGTCAAAATTCTGAGGTGGCCGCTTTTGGACCGCTTGGCACTAAGCAAAGGCCTTCCTTTACGGACGGATGAGAATTCTCCTGACTTAGGGGCAGTCTCGATTGTTTTGCTTTTGAGAATGTCATCAATGCAAGCACTCATATGAACAATTATTCAGAATAAAAGAAAAAAACAATTTTATCAAATGGAAACACATAATATGTACAAGCATTCGTCATGATGTGCGTGTGTCTTACCTGGGTTCAGAGACAACCTACTGGTAGTATTTTTTCAGGTTGGCGGAGTTGCAGGTCCGTGGGACCGATTTGTCATCCTGGGTGCATAGCTTGTACGCTCCTATTTGATGGATCGCCGAGACTAAGAACGGTCCCTCCCAGCCAGGGGAGAGCTTGTTCTTACTAGCAGCCTTTCCCGCCGTCTCTAGACTTCGGAGGACCAAGTCTCCAACCTCGAGCGGGCGCGCTTTGACCAGCCTATTGTAGTACCGCACGATACGCTGTTAATTGGCTGCTGTTCTCAAGTGGGCTGCATCTCGCACCTCCGGGAGTAGGTCTAGGCATTCCATGAGCCTCAGGGAGTTGGTGGCTGGGTCAAAACATTCGAACCGCAGGCATGGAAGTCTCATGTCAACGGGGACGACCGCCTCGACCCTGTAGCAGAGGTTAAAAAGCATCTCTCGTGTTGGTTCCCGTGGTGTCGTGCGATACCACTAGAGCACGAAAGGTAGCTCGTCAACCCAGGAGCCCCCTGCGTCCTCCAGTTTGCTCTTCAATCCATGCAGCAGCGTGCGATTTGTGACTTCAACTTGACCGTTTGCTTGAGGGTTTGCCACAGACGTGTGGATCAGCCTGATGCGCAAGCTTGCGTAGTACCTAGTGAATCGCTTGCCAATGAATTGGGTTCCATTGTCGGTCACTATGAACTCGGGAACCCTGAAACTGCAAACAATGTTCTGGAGGATGAACTCTTTGGCATTCTGTTTGGTAATTTGTGCGAGAGGGACGGATTCCACCCCTTTGGTGAAGTAGTCGAAGCCGACAATGAGAAATTTTCTCTGTCCGGAGGCCAAAGGCATAGGTCTGAGGATGTTGAGCCCCTATTGTGCGAATGGCCATGGGGACTGAAGACTATGCAGCTCCGTTTGGGGTAGGTGCACAATGGATCCATGAACTTGACAGCTTTCACATTTCTTTATGAATTCCAGGGCGTCACGCTTCATCGTGGGCCAAAAGAGGCACTATTGCATGATTTTGAATGCGAGGTTCTTTCCCCGAACATACGCCGAGGTAGACTTCGCTTAATGCGTACTCGGCTTCCTCAAGGGTGAGGCACTTCAGGTAGGGATTGAGTATCCTCGTCGGAATAGCTTGCGATCAATGATCGCGTACCAACCCGCTATCTTTTTTATTAGTTTGGCTTCCTCTGCGTCCGTCGGCAACGTCTTGTCCATTAGGTACCTGTGATATGGGGTCATCCAGTTACTGTCTTCGTTGACCTACAGCACCTCACGATCCGAACCGTCCACACTTGGAGCGGCCAGGATCTCCCGCATGTTCCTGATGTACTGCTCTGGAGATCTGGCAACAACCTCTCTTGCCAGCTGATCAGCCTTCTAGTTCTCGGCCCTAGGGATGTGTTCAATCTTAAAGCTTTCGAATGCTTGGTTCTCGGATTTCACCCTGGCCAAGTACTTAGCGAGCTGAGGGCTTGATGCCTCAAAGACTCCTTGGATTTGGTTGACTAGCTCCAAGTCGTGCCGTACGATTAGTGCCCTCGTGGAGCATTCTTTGGCCAAACGAAGTCCTGCAAAGAGGGCTTCGTACTCTGCCATGTTGTTAGTGGCAAAGAAGGTTAGTGCTACTGAGTATTTAATCTCTGCCCCATAAGGGGTTCTCAGCACAACTACGGATCCACTACCCGTTTGAGTTGAAGACCCGTCGACATTCAGGATCCAAATATGAGGGTCCAGTGAGCTTGCATTCTTCGGGTTGTTTGGGACGTCTAGAGCTGGGGTCACCACTTCGACAATGAAATTCGCCAGAGCCTGACCCTTAAGGGCTGGTCACGGTCGGAAGTCCATGTCAAACTCGCCCAACTCTATTACCCACTTGACAAGTCGTCCAAAGATTTCTAGCTTTTGGAGAATAGACTTCGGTGGCTGATTGGTCAAAATGACGATCCGGTGTGCCTGAAAATAGGGCCCTAGCTTCCGGGTGGAGTAGATGAGGGTCAAACCAATTCTCTTTGCTAGCAGGCATCGAGTTTTTGAGTCCGTCAGTACCCTACTCACGTAGTACATGGGCCGCTATCTCCCCTCGTGCTCTCTGATGAGCACGAGGTACAATTCCTCGTCCATGGATGGCGAACTCAAGAGGAGTGGGCTAACGAGGTGCGCCTTTATTTCCCAAAATGCTTCCTCGCACTCGTCCGTCCACTGAAATTCAGAAGCTTTGGTGCCACTAAGTGCCTTGAAGAAGGGTAGGCATTTCTTCACAGACTTGGCTAGAAACCTTTGTAGGGTGGCCAGGCGCCCTGTGAGCTTCTGGACTTCTTTCACGGTCCGCGGGGGTTCATGTCGAGGATGGCTTTAATTTTCTCCAGGTTTTCTTCTATACCTCACTGGGACACTATGAAGCCTAAGAACTTTATGGAGGTTACCCCGAACGCATATTTGGCCTGGTTGAGCTTCATCCTATGGGCCTGAGGCACCTAGAAGGTTTCCTCGAGATCCCGAACATGGTCATCAGTCATTTTGCTTTTGACGAGCATGTCGTGAATATACACTTCCACGTTTCCTTCAATCTAGACCTCAAACATCTTGTTCACAAGTTGCTGGTAAGTTGTGTCGGTATTTTTAAGGCCAAAGGGCATGACCTTGTAACAGTATGTTCTCTAATCGGTCATGAAGGAGGTGTGCTCCTCATCATCCGGATCTATCCTGATCTAATTATAGCCTAAATAGGCGTCCATAAAGCTCAGGAGCTCATGTCCGGAGGTGGAGTCCACCAACTGATCGATCCGAGAGAGCGAGAAGCTGTCTTTGGGACATGCCTTGTTTACATTGATGAAGTCCACATACATTCACCACTCGCCGTTGGTTTTCTTTACGTGCACGACATTGGATAGCCAATTTGGATACTGGACCTCTCTGATGAATCTGACGTCCAACAATCTCCTCACTTCCCTCCTGACGGCTATTAGTTTTTCGACAGAGTGGTCCCTGCGCTTTTGCATGACGAGCTTATGACCAGGATTGAGGCCCATTTTGTGGACCATTACTCTGCTCGGTAATCCAGCTTGTCGGTAGGGACCCACGCGAACACGTCGGAGTTCTTCTAGAGAAAGTTGATCAGTCGTTCTTAGTTGACCGTGGTAAGTGAGCCTCTAATGTGCACACACTTTTTAGGATCAGCGGGATCCAGTGGGATTGCTTCGGTAGCTTCAACTGATTGGGCTTGCTACAGTGTGGCATCATCACGGAGATCCAAGTCTCCATCCATGCGGTCGGAGCCACGGGGGTTAAGCGTCGGTAGCTTAACATTTGATGTATTTCCCATTCTAACAAGCACAGTTATACCACCTTACCTATGGTCTCTCCTTTGTGATTAGGAACTTAGCAAGAGTCTAAAATTCTTTTTTGCAAGTTCTAATCATTCTCAATCCAGTGAAATGTCAAACGCATATAATTTAGATTTTAAATTAAAGTCCATGTATATCTGGAAAGGCACACATGTTCCCAATTTCCTATTCAAACTTTTCCAAAACCTCGAGACAAAATGGGGATCTCTATCAGATACAATGGAGGCAGGAACTCCATGAAACCTCATGATCTCATTCACATATAATTTAGCCAACCTATTACACGAATAGGTCGTCCCGATTGCCAAAAAGTGGGCTGATTTTGTCAGCGGATCATCTATAACCCAAATGGTGTCATGATTTCTAGGAGTCCTCGGTAAACCCGATACAAAATTCATAGTAATATCTTCTAATTTCTAGCTCGGGATTGGCATAGGCTGTAACAATCCAGAAGGATTCCTCTTAGCTTTTAGTTGCTGACATACCAGGCATTCCTCCACATAAGTCATGATATCTCTCTTCGTGTTCCTCCATTAGAAGGTTTTCTACAGATCTTGATACAGTTTATTCGTCCCAGGGTGAATCGTATACCGGGACTGGTGAGCCTCCTTCAAAATCTTCTCCTCCAATTCTCTATCATCCGGTACACATAATCAGTCTCTAAACCTCAACACTCCATCAATCCGGACGTTAAAATCAACTCAAGATTCCTTATTCAGATCACTTACAACATCCACAAGAAACGGATTATTCACTTGCTTCTCTTTAACTTCGTTGACTACTTCCGGTTGGATCTGAAGATACGACAGGAGCATTCTATCGCCTTTAACATAACGTTGGATATCACATTATTTCAAGTAATCCAACATTTCCATCTACTTGATCTGTAATTGAGCCACATACCCCAATCGACGACTTAATGTGTCTGCAACTACGTTGGCCTTCCCTGACTTATACTGTATCTCACAGTTATAATCCTTTAAAAAATCAAGACATCTCCTTTGCCTCATGCTAAGTTCCTTTTGAGAAAACAGGTACTTCAAACTTTTATGATTAGAGTACACAAGGAACTTTTCACCATACAAATAATGTCTCCAAATTTTCAAGTCAAAAAACAACAGCAGCAAGCTCCAAATCATGAGTAAGGTAGTTCTTCTCATGCACTTTTAGTTGCCTAGATCCATAAGCTACAACTTTACCATGTTGCATCAATGTGTCAACCTCAGTCGACGCATTGCTCCGTTTATTGACCCTAACTTTCCGATTAAATTTCTTGACCTAATAAACCATTCTACCCAACGTCGCAAGAGCCTTGTGGGACAACCCTGGAGCGATCAGGGGCCATCGTCGCCTCCTCCTAGGAGCTCCGCTCCATTATAGATTTTGGACCCTTATTTTTTGAAGTTGTTGTAATTATGAACGCACATAATCAATAACATCGTCATTTTACTGATATTCGGCGCCTTTTTCTTAGCAATTGTTTCTCAATTATTGCTGTTGCGTTGTCCGGTTGACAGGGTACATTGCACACGAGTTGGCCATCTGCCTTTCTTAAGATGTTAGTATCACTCTCTGATAGACTTGAGTCTAGGAGAAGGCATCAAGGTGGACCTTGATATTAGGTTAAACCTTTTCTTTACTCGTGAGTAGAGGTTTGGCGGCGCTGCCTAAGTGTGAACTTGGGCGGCCGGCTTTTTTGGAGCACTTTTGCTCCTGTCGGCCACGCTATCTCCTAGTGTAGGAGGTTGTCACGTATGCTGTTTAAGCACCTTAAGATTTGACCACGAACGGGTCACTTGGATGACCAAGGTTTAATTCGACCGTTAATTGGCCACCTAGATGACCAGGGTTTAGTTACAACCGCTTATATGCCGCTTGGATGATTAGGGTTTAATTTGATTGCTTGTGAGCCGCTTGGATGACTAGGGTTTAATTTGATTACTTGTGAGCCGCTTGGATGATCAGGATTTAGTTACGACTGCTTATGGGTCGCCTAGATGACCAATGTTTAGTTACGAACGGGTGAAAACCCACCCAACTTAGGGGTAGTCTAGGTCGTATAATCCTACAAGTAGACACACATGCATATGGAAAAAAAAGAACATAGTGCAAATAAGAAAGAAAAAATATATTCTTTTATTAGTAATAAACATTGTGTGCATTTACAAGCATACAGATGGATGACCTTCCTATGCCCCTACTGAAAGTAGTGCTTGAGGTGGATCGCGTTCCACGTCCATGAAACCAACTTGCCATTTTGGGTCTGGAGTTTGTATGATCCATTTCGTAGAACAGTGGAGACTATAAAAGGGCCTTCCCAATTCGAAAAAAGTTTATTTCGGTTGGTGGTCTTATCCGTAGCCTCAACGCTTTGCAAGACCATATCCCAAACTTCGAATTGCCATGCTTTAACCTTCTTGCTGTAATAGCATGTGACTCGTTATTGGTAGGCCGCTGTCCACAATCTAGCAGCGTCATGGGCTTCCTGCAATAAGTTTAGGTGTTTCCGAATTTTTTGGGAGTTACTTGTGGGTCGAAGGACTCAACCCTAATATTTGGAAGCCCAGTTTCATCCAAAATTACTGCATCAGCCTCGTAGTAGAGACTGAACGGCGTCTCGTGAGCCGGTTCCTTTGGAGTCATCCTGTAAGACCATAGGACGGAGGGCAGTTCGTCGATCCGGAGCCCCCTATGTCCTCCAACTTGGTATTTAGATCGTGGAGTAGCATGCAGTTTGTGATCTCCACCTATACATTGGCTTGTGGGTACACTATCGAAGTGTGGACCAATCTGATGTCTAGATTGGTACAATACTTTGTGAAGCATTTTTCAGAGAATTAGATTCCGTTATCAGTCACTATGACCTTGGGAATGCCAAATCTGCTTACTATACTCTGGTAGATGAATTCTAAAGCGTTGTACTTAGTGATCTTGGCCAATGGTGCAGCTTCCACTCACTTGGTGAAGTAGTTGATGCCCACGATGATAAATTTTCTTTGCCCAGTAGCAATAGAAAATGGGTGAAGAATAACGAGACACCATTACGCGAAAGGCCATGGAGCTTGAAGAGTCCTCAACTTAGCGGGTGGTTGATGCTGAAGATTACCACAGAGTTGGCAATTTTTACACTTCTTCACGAAGTCGAGGGTGTCTTTCTTCGTTGTTGGCCAATAGTATCCCTGGCGCATAATTTTGAACGTTAGATTTTTGCCACCAATATGCAATCCGCAGAACTGCTCTCCAGATTAGAGCACTTCACCGGTCAACTTTTTTGGTCAACAAAGATTTTCGGCTTTGAACTGCTCTCCGGATTCTAACACTTCGATAGCTAATGGATCCGACCAACAAAGATTGTCGGCTCAGAACCGCTCTACGGATTCGAGAACTTCGCTGGTCAACTTTTTCGGTCAACAAAAACTTTCGGCTTCGAACTGCTCTCATGATTCGAGCACTTCACCGGTCAACGGATCCGGTCAACAAAGATTGTCAACTCATAACTGCTTTCCGGATTCGAGCACTTCGCCGGTCAACTTTTTTGGTCAACAAAGATTTACAGCTTTGAACTGCTCTCCGGATTCGAGCACTTCACCTGTCAACGGATCCGGTCAACAAAGATTGTCGGCTCAGAACTGCTCTTTGGATTCAAGCACTTTGCCAGTCTACTTTTCCAATCAACAAGGATTTTCGGCTTAGAACTGCTCTCTGGATTTGAGCACTTCGTCGGTCAACTTTTTCGATCCACAAAGATATTCGGCTTCGAACTGCTCTCCAGATTCAAGCACTTCGTCGGTCAACGGATCCGGTCAATAAAATTTTTGACTCAAAATTACTCTGCAGATTCGAGCACTTTGCCGGTCAACGGATCCAGTCAACAAAGAGTTACTGTTCTTCGGATTGGAGCACTTCACCGGTCAACAATGCTTTTCAACTTCGAACTGCTCTTCAAATTCGAGCACTTCGCCGGTCAACGAAGCTTTTCAGCTCTAAATTGCTCTCCGGATTCGAGCACTTCATTGGTCAACAAAATCCGACAACCATATTTTCTACTCTGTTCCACTCTTCAGATCAAGTGATGCGGCCAACCTAACTCGTCAACCATCAATTTGGTTCCATCCACTCTCCAGAGTCAAACTTTTCTGTCAATAAATCCAGGTGAGACTTGAGGGGACAACATGGCTAGTCTCGTCCCATGATGAACATGTCGAAGGCCGAAAATTTAATCCACCGACATGGGGGTTAGTGATGGGTCCAATAACCATGGGCCAATGGGCCAGGCCCCGCAGTAAGCCCATAATCCAACATACTTCCTTCAAAATAAAAGTCCTACATTGCTTTTGGAGAAACAGTGCATCTGTAACTTTCACTATAAAAGCAAGTACCCTTAAGCATTGAAGGACAAGTTGGAGAAGCTCGAAGAAGCTCCATAAGGCTCCATATGGCTCGGAGAATGGTATAGCCATTGCTAGCCGATCTCCAATGAGAACAAACTGGCGGCTAGGAGACCCTCGACTCTCCTCTCATCTAGGAGGCCCCTCGGCTCTCCGTCCATTCGAGGCCCCTCGGCCACCTCCAGTTCTTGAGGCTTTTAATCCTCTCGTTTGGAGGCCGTCGGACCTCTATCAGTTAGGAGGCCCTTAGCCCTCCACCTACCAGGAGGCCCTCATCATTCCTCCAGTCTTGAGGTTCTCGACCCTCTGCCGCTAGGGGGATCTCAACCCTCCATCGGTCCGGAGGGCTCGGCCCTCCGCCAGCCCCAGAGGCCCTCGGCCCTCCGCCTGCCAGGAGGCCCTCTGCCCTCCTTCTGTTTGGAGGCCCTCAGTCCTCCATCCAGGAGCCGCGGAGCTCTCCTCCTTCCAAGAGGCACGGAGGCCATCAGCCCTCCGCCGTCCGAAGGCCCTCAGCCCTCAGCCAGTCAAGAGACCATTAGCCCTTTGTCTTGGAGTTACAATCCCTTTATCCCGGAGTCAAGAACTAGCTGTCCAAGAGTTAATCCTCTACTCAGATAACTAGAACGTTTACTCACTAGTACAACTTAGTCCTTTAGCTCTATGTCGCCCCTCTACCCGGTGCACCTCTAAGTCCTCCGCGGGCATACCTCTAAGCTGTCCTCCGCAGGCGCACCTTTAAGCCGCCCTCTACGGGCGCAACTATAAGCCACCCTCTGTCGGGTGCACCTATAAGCTACCCCTCTGTCGGGCGCACCTATAAGCTGCCCCTCTGTCGGGCGTAACTCTAAGCCGCCCTCTGTGGGCACACCTCTATGCCGTCTTCCACAGGCGCAACTATAATCCGCCCTCCGCCGGCGCACCTCTAAGTCGCCCTTCGCGGGCGCACCTCTAAACCGCCCATCTGTTAGGCGCACCTGTAAGCCGTCCCTCTACCGGGAGTACCTATAAGCCACCCATCTACCGGGTGCACTCTAAATTGCCCTCTGTGGGGGCACCTCCAAGCCACCCTCCGCGGGCGCACCTATAAGCCGCCCTCCGCGGGCACACCTATAACCTTCCTTCTGCCAGGCGTATCTCTAAGCTGCCCTCCGCGGGCGCAACTATAAGCCGCCCTCCACCAGCACACCTATAAGCCACCCCTTTGTCGAGCGCACCTTTAAGTCGCCCTCTGCGGGCGCACCTCTAAGCCGTCCCTCTACCAGGCGCACCTATAAGCCATCGCCTTCCGCAAGCGCACCTCTAATTCGCCTTCCGCGGACGCACCTCCAAGCCGCCCTCCGTTTGGGCACCTATAAACCGCCATCTACTGGCACATCTATAAGCCGCCCCTCTTCTGGGTGCACACCATGCCGCCCTCCGCGGGCGCACCTATAAGCCACCCCTCTACCGGGTGCACCTATAAGTCGTTCCTCTGCCAGGACGCACCTCCAAGTCGCCCTCCGTGGGCGCACTTATAAGCCGCCCCAATGCCGGGCGCACCTCCAAGCCACCCTCCGTGGGCATATAGGTAAGCTGCCCCTTTGCCGGGTGCTTTCATGGAACTCAAGCCTCCAAATACATCCCTCTCACACTCCCCTCATCGCTGCATCTTTGCATTCTCATCACGTTTACCTTTGAACGTGCATTTCTCTATTTATTGCTGAATATATCTGACTTGAGCGTCGGAGTGTCAACGGGGGATAGCTCCCCGTTGTCCTCTGACCTCTTGTTTGTGGTTCATGTTGTGCAGGTTCTTGGTTATTAGCGACGGAGACCGGATCCGATCCAGATCGACTCTGCAACGAAAGATTAGAAAGCTCCCTAATTCGTACAACAATCAGGGACCCGGGATGCAACATATTATATTTTGTAACTTTTACAATTAAAGAGTTTTAGTGTTGTTAATTCATTTTGAATGTTTTACATTTTTGTGTTATTTGCTCATCAAAGGGGTTTTTTTTTTTCTTTTAGGGTTTCGTATTTATTTTTTAAATTTTTTTCCTACATTTAGAATATTAATTATTTTGACTCATTAAATTAAAAATCAAAATTGAATGATTTTATATTGAGTAAAATTGGTTAATAGTATGGGGCATGATTATTGAAAAGAGCTTGCAAATAACAGGTGGGATGTTAATGGTTGAGAGGTTTGGTTTTATGATTTTTTTTCTAGAAAAGGATAGTATCTTGGTTATATGGGAATTATTAGTGATTATTGATAAAACTATAATTATTTATCTTTTAGAAGAAATATCAAAATAATATTATCATAAATATCCACTGGTTGATAATTTTAAATATATCATTTTATGTAAATAATTTAATTGCATCTTTACCAAGGTTGATCATAATTTATTTCTAATGTAATCTCTCTAATCAGGTAGTTGTTGATGAGTATGACCATAAATGGGCCAACTTAAAAGCTAAACCTGTTGATGGGAGAAGGGCCCAAGAGGCAGCGGCCCATGGTGCGGTTCTGTCGGTCTAGTGATTAGAGCGGTGAAGCAGTTGGCCAATTCATGTCGGTTCGAGATCGTCCAACAAAAACTGGCAACTAGGGCAAACCCACTGGTACCCCCTCCAACTCATCAGCTAACAAGATCAGCTAACAAGCAGCACAGCTTAGTATAAGTGCGTCCGTTGCACTTGTCATAACCGTCCACGATAGCTCAACAGATATTCTAAAATATTGCCTAGAATTGCGCATATCTTCAGAACAACAATTACAACACATCCAATCTCCCCGAAAGGCAACTAATATGTGGCAATCTTCTTGATCGCCCTCACAAAGGAAAGGATATTCTTGGAAAGGTAGTCGCCACGAGGCAATCCCTATGATTGCCTTAGCAAAGGAAAGAGCACTGGTAGACAGTCATGGTTGTCATAGCAGATACTTGAAATACTATCACCAATCGTGAGGCCTGAGGAAGGCTGAATTGACTCCAATGCTATAAATACCTCATCGTCCCCACGGGCTTGGGACATACAGATAGACACACATACAAGTAGATAAGAAAACACGAGCAAGCAAAAGAAAGGAGATAAAGAGAGATCAAAAGACCGGCCCTAGCCATCAAGCCCTAAATCGTCAAACTCCACATCTGTCTAACCAACCCTCAGGTATTCACTCACCATAAGAATCTCTCTAAGCTGCTCCCTGTCGAGTGCTCCTTTCTTAGCTGCTTCCCATTGAGCACACCTTTCCTAATCGCTCCTGAGCCGGACGTAACTGTCGGAGCATAACCCTCCAAATACTCAATCCTTATACTCGTGTATCAACATCATTTGCATCCTCTATCTTTCACTTCCTATAGAAAGATTATTAGTTTGAATATTGAAAAATATATCAATGAGCGAGTGTCGGCATCATCTGATCTCTTATTTGTTCATTGTGTTGCACAGAATTTAGGTTTGCAACGATGGAGGTCAGACCCATTTAGTTTGACCATCCAGGGAAGATCATGTGGCTCACTATTATATACAATAATTCAGATCTAAGAATGTATCAGTTGTAAAAGCTTATATTTGTAGAAGTATAAATTTATTATTGAATTGTAGAAATATTATTCTAATAAAATTAAATTATTTAATTTATCTGTTGTGGTGTGTAGGATTTAGGTTAACAATGACAGAGATCGGATCTATTTTAATTTGTCAATCTAGGAGAGATCAGGTGACACTGTAATCCGTACAATAATTTGAATTCAGAGATGTACCAAACCTAGAGACTTCCCATGTGAAGTAGGGGAATCCTCTAGAACCTTTCTAGGGCCAAACTTGTCATTAAAAAAGTAGCCTCTCAAAAAAGTATCATGTATCTTCAGTAGAATTTCAAAAAATCAAATTAATGTGATCGTTTATGTATCGGGGCAAGGGTTGTCAAGGGTTAAAGACTAGACTTGGCTATTAACAAATGAGAGGCCAAACTATAAGTTAAGGCTATTGGGCTCAAGTTAGATGACACTCGAGCATTTGCATATGAATAAATATCATTAGATGTTATCTAGTTAGCAAGCGGTATATTTGCCACGTTACTTAGTGTACATTAACTTCTTTCATGTTGAAAAATTATCGGCACACTAAAGGTTGAGGGGGCTCGCCCATGCTTTCATCTCCCTAAACTCGAGTAAGTTAATGTGCATCCGCAACAAGCATAGGATTTTAGCCTCATGTTGACGCATCACACGCCCCATCGGCGAACACAAGCTTCTAGCAGTCAGAGCCCGTCTTGTGGCTGTAAGTAAAAAGTCAGTGATTAAAGTGATGACATTAGTTGGCATGGAGAAGGAGAACCAGTGAAAATCCGTACCTCCTTGAAAGGCCACTCCTTCTCCTAGAGTTCTGGAGGAGCCCTAGACAGAGAAGCCAAAGGCACAACACCTAAGTTCTCCAAGGCTGTTAACGTCACTGCCTCCGACTAAGGAGCATCTTGAGCAGCGTTGGCTTCAGTACCACTCTCCATGGGCACCTTAATTTCTTGAACAACTCTCGGCTCCTCTCTAGCAAAATGGGCGGCATACTTACCTGTGGCACGGCCTTGGAGTCGCTTGCTCTCGCAGCCGAGAAGCTTTGCAAGATACGAGCAACCTAACAAAAGGGAACGGGTCCGAGCTCCCAAAGCGGCTCTCCATTCCCCCATTTGCCTTCTTAGCCTCAGCCTCCACCCCATCCGCAGTAACCTCCTCCACAAAGTCACTACCTTACATCGCCTCTTCAATAGGGGTGGCATAAGGTGCAAGGACTATTCCTTTAGCAATGAGAAACCAGATTGCGGCCTTATTCAAAAGATAGCACCCAAGAGGCCGATTGGCTTGTCCGGGCACCCCTCCACGGGAATGACGACATCGATAATAGAGACCAAAAGCGGATTGACGCCAGCAAGATCCAACCCATCAATAGTCACCTGATGCGAAGGCTCCCCTGTAGGCGGTTGGGATGCTTTCATGTATACCTCTTCAATCTTCATGACCTCCTCCATAATGGATAAAGGAGAGGATGGTTTGGCTATGCTGACCAACCCTTTAGAAGAATCGCAAGAAATTGGCTCTTTCTGCCTCCTTTTGGTGTGACGAAGGGGCATTTTGGGAACCTCCTCATTGTCTCCTTCCGTCCTCACCTCTCACTTAACTTTAGCGAATACCTCTCTTGAGAGCCAATCGCCAATGCAACTAAGTCGACGGCGTTGTCCTCAACTAGTGTTACCAACTTGAAAGCTCTTCGTGCTCCTTCCTTTAGACTTTCACCAGTATAGAGACAGTTGGCTCTCACCCACTTGTTCAAAATGCTCCATTCAAAATCGACTGCCAAGTAAAAGAAACAATCATTTTAATTCTTCATCGAGTCATGGTTCCGCCGCTTATCTTATGTCTGGAACAAGGGGTGAAGAAGATCTAGTCGGCGTCCTGCCTGAAGTGAAAGATTACTTCCATGCCTCGAACGTCTAGAAAAATCCCTTGGTACGATAAAACACGCATAGGGAAACAAGGTATCAAAGAGCGTTAAGATGGAGTTGAGTCATAGGGATCTCCAACACCCTCAGGGTCTCACTCAGCTTTTGCATAAACGGAATCTAGAGGCCCTCCTTCATGTGGTCCTCCTAGACAGTAATGTTCCCTAAGGAGGATTACTTGTTGAGTCATTGCCCTTAGGGATAAGGAAGGGGATGTCACGAGAAATATTATACTTCTTGTATAGAAACATCACATCCCAGTCGGTGAGAATAGACTAGATTGCAAGGATGCCCCTCTCATCCATAAAGACGAGAGTCAAAGAGGATGAATGAGAGTGATTCAAAGAAGTAGAAAGGTGTAGAGGCAATAGGGGGCTAACGCTTAAATAACAAGAGTCCTACCCTTGAAACAACATCACATGAGGAGTCTAAAAGGCATGACCCCATAATGATCACGACGCGTGCCCACCCTGCAAAGTGTCGTGACGTGTCTATCCGCCAGGTTAATTATGGTGACTGATGTGACGCTTCCCAGTGTAGCTAGTGGGTGGATAACAGCCTAGGTTCTTCCATGAATGAATCGGCCGCGCACTCAAACCATGACGACCTGACGCCCCATTTTTTTGAAGTTGCAAGCTGGCAACAAGGAACCTTGGTAGACCAGACCGGCTTTCATCCTTAGTGTTCGAATGTAATGCCGTGAGTTTGGATCACCAGAAAATCAAGTTACCAGTCACTCAAATTGTCAGATTATCAGATGCCAAACATTAGAAAGCAACAATCAAGTACGCTAAATATTCACAATAATTAAGAAAATTGGAGTCATGTGACACAAGAATGAACAATGCTCAATAGTTTTGTTCCTTTATTCATTTTACAATGTACAAACTTTTAATAGAGGACGTACAACATGAATGGAAATAAAGATACATGGAGCAATGACTCAGCTACTACCCTCCAACTTGTCTTTGGGACAGATGATTGCAAGAGATAGACCTCCTTCTTGACCACCTCATCGAAAGGATGAAACCACGATCGGAATGTGCGAGGAGCCCTTGTTGTTCCTGCAAGGAAGGGCACGTGAAACCCTCTCCTGGAGGAGGAGGCAACCACTTCCAAGCAGTCCATTAGCACCTGCTGAAGTCCTTAAGGATGTTAGTCTCTGTGAAAACCTACATGGTTACAACGGCTCAAGTTTGACATGGATGCAGAGAGGAAAAGGCTCCCCTTACGAGCAGTAGGCACTGAAATTGTGATAGAATGGGTTTTTTTTTCAATTGATCCCATTAGTTATGACAGAAATAAACAGCCTGTACCGTAACTCCGTACATGCACACAACTAATCACGCAAACATAGGATCACAGATATCATCTAGGACTCATATAAAATATCTATAAGAATATGTAGCAGAAGTCGATCTAAAAATCTGCCAAAGTATTCATATTCATACCCAAAAACTCATTCATGCATACATAAGTGTAATGGTCCAATTACAATTTCGTATACATATTCTATCGAGATTGTTTCCTCCGATAACTCAAAAGTGCTTTAAATCTTCAGGAATCCTTTAGGTTGAACTCTACTCTTTCTCGTCAGGCACAACTCTACAGTCTTCTCTGGAGGGAAAAAAAATAGTAAAACAGTGAGCCAATGTCCAACAAGGTACATACAGGTATGCAGTAAAACATATATACAGAACATAACTTAATAAAACAGATACCGTTGAACGTGAAGATATAAATGCCACAATGAAGTGGTTTATAGCAGAATTACAATGCAGACGTAAAAATAGAAACGATCAAGCTTCAAAAATCAGAAATCAACGTACTCATGTTTCAGAAAGTAGAAGTCGGTCTTACCTTCATAGTTTATAGAAATCTCATCTTTAGCAGTAAAAGACCCTACTAGTAGACCCTATTAACGGAGGGGGCAAATAATCGAGGATACATTGTGTACATCTCCCCACAATCAACAGCAATAAATAGAACGGATGATCCTACCTTATGAGATCCTTCCCCAATCCAAGGAGGCGCCGGCCAGAACAGAATAGAAGCTATGCTCCTATTATAACGCCCTGAGGAGGGGCGGACCATATGTAACTTCATGGACAGAATTATCCTCGATTACCACCATAACGTTTTAAGACATGCCGGAGAATCTAACCTGACTGCATATCAGTCCTGGGTCCACAATAACAGAAATAGAAACATTTCTTCTTATCGTTTACTGAAAGCCATTTTCAATATAAGTCGAAAACATCACTATTAATCCTTCAGAGATTGTATACAGATATTTTAATGTTGGTTCAAAAATCATATACTTCAGGCCGGTTTCAAATCATAGAACTCATACGCCACATTACAAAGCTGGTTTCAACATTATAGTACAAATGCCGTTTTCAAACTTGTGATACAAGGCCGGTTTCAAAATCAAAGTTGGTTTTCAAAACATATCTATCATTTTTACAAGTCAAAGCCGGTTTCAAATATATCCGTCATCAAGGCTGGTTTCCTATTTCAACATGCAAAGGTCGGTTCTGATTTCAACATGCAAGCTGGTTCCGATTTCAACATGCAAGCTGGTTCCGATTTCAGACATGTAAGGGCTGGTTTCCAATTTCAACATGCAAAGGGGCCAAACTTGATTTCATGCAAGGGGGGTGAACTTGATTTTATGTTCAAATGGCCGATTTGATATTTACTTAAGGAGATTTCAAATTATACTATAAGGCCGGTTTCAAATTATTTTACTAATCAAGGCCGGTTTCAAAATCAAAGAGAAAATGCCAGTTTCAAATTACCATACAAGTGCCGGAGGTCATTTTACACATGCAATAACCGAGCATTTTAAAACATGGCTAGACTTCATGCATTTAAATAAAATGTCCAAACCTCATAAAATAACCAGTACTTTTTCATAAACAAATAACTGGTCATCATCTAAATCATACAATAATCAAACTTCATGAGTGCGAATATCATGAAATAGTTGAACATTATTAGTTATACTTGCACTAAAAACATGAACTTAAAAATAGGGAGGACGCTTGCATTAAACACATGATCAACAAAAGGTGAGTGCTCTTGCAAATGAATTTAAAAATAGAAAACGTAACGTCCGAAGTATACTTGCCTGACTGTTGAACGTCCATTCCGATAGACTCTCTCCTTCTTCGTTCCTTACGGTTTTCTCTTGCCTGCACTCATTCGCCCCTCAACTGAAGCTTGGTATATAAAGAGGAGGGGTTCGGTGGAGTAGGTGGGGTAAGTTACCTACCTGGTACTTCTTCTCAAAGATTTGGTGGGAGTAAATGGGGTAAGTTACTTACTTGGTACTTCCTTTCAGACGGTCAATGAAGTAGGTGAGCCACTCTGATCAGATTTGTCAATTCATTGCAGGTTTCATCTGGTCACTTCCTTACTTAGGCCGGTCAACCTTCTTGCCCAGAGCCGGTCAACTTTCATTGTTTCGAAAACCAGTTAATGCTTTCTCGCTTCTAATTCGGTCAATGTTTCTAAAATCGGTCAACCTATCAACATTCGGTCAATACCTTCAAAATTCGGTTAACTTCTTTAAATCCGGTCAACATCTTTAAATCCGGTCAACATCTACAAAATCCGATCAACTTTTTTAAATCCGGTCGTTAGTGTTACACTCTGGTCAATATCTCTAAATCCGATAAATACTTATTTTCCCAGTCAACCATCAAATCAGGCCATCATCAATTCCTCCCACCACTACAAACCCGGTCATCTTCCTACTCCGGCCTCCATAAACTTCATTAACTTCGGCTGGTCATTATCTCCTCACTCCGGTCTCACTTCGCACACAAGGCCACTCCGGCCTTACTTTCGCACACAAGGCCATTCCGATCTCACTGCACACAAAGCCACTTCGGCCACATCACACACAAAACACTCCGGCATTTTTCCTTCACATAATCAGCACGAAATTTTTTATCAAAGGCAGGCCGGCATTTTCCTTTTCCAACAGTTAGCAGCTTACATCAAGCGGGCCATTTTGCTTCCTCAAGCAGCCGGCAATTTTGCCACATCAAGAATCTAATGGGTTTGTTTAAAGATCGGGCAGTTTGGTCTTCACAAGCTGTCCAGTCGGCTCCAAAGCAGGTTTGTTTAAAGTAGTCCGGCGCTTTGGCCTTCTCACACGTTGTCTAGACAAAGCATCCACAGCAGTTTGTTTTAAAAGTTGTCCAACAGTTTTAGCTTCAAGCTGCCCGATAATTACCCTTCAACCGCCGCTTGATAAATTTTGGATTTAAAGGGCGGCAACTAAAGATGTCAAGCAATTTTATCTTCAAGTAGCCCAGTGAGATGCTCACCAAAAACAGCCCGCAAAAGTCAGTCTAGGCTAGCATTTTGCTTCAAAATTTCAGCCATTTGCCCAACAGCCCGGTCAACATAAGTTGGCTGGACTCTATTTTCATATCCCGAATTTTATGAGCTATTTCAATCTTCATAACTTAGCATTTTTTTTTATTATCAAAGATCGGTACATTACACTGGTGGTCCACTATCCTTATTCTTAGATATGTCCTTGTCCATTAGGATGACCCTACATTAATTATGCTCAAAACCTAATTATACAACCTTAATTATTTTAGTTGAAAGTCGGGATATTACAAAAATAGTCCTCCCAAGAGCTATAGGAGATAGTGTCCACTCGGAAAAGGCTGGAGAGTTGGCATCTCCCACCGTGCCTGAACCACCTTCTCCTTTAGATCCATTCTAGATGGACTTCCCAGTGCCGAAAACCGCCCACACCCAAGCCTTCACTTATCCAGGATAAGTTCAAGTCATGACTGGAGGCAAAAGAGGGGAACCAAGGGAGCATCCATTCAAAAGAGGAAAATTAAGGTAGACTTTAGGTTCAACCCCTGCTTTAAACGTTGGGCAAGAGTCTCCGCTGATCTTTTCTTGCGGTTCTGCAAACTCCTGCTGGCTGTGAACTCTCATATCGCTCATCTAGTGAGGATGACTAGTGAAGCAAGGCATTGGGAGCCCCCTCCATTTATACTTGGAAGGGAGATCGACGACAATAAATCGAAAAGATGACACTAATGTCAAAAGGTTGCCAGATTCCAAGAACCGCCCCAAATTTTGCCGAAGACAACGAATCAAATCCTGCCGCTTAGAGCAACAAATCTGCCAGCTGGGGAAGGAGCGCACATAGAGGCCTGCAGTAGGTGTCCCATTGATGAACATGCAGGGAGTCAAATCAGGCCTCCCGACATGGGGGCTAATGATGGGTCCGAAAGACCCTAAGCCGGCCCAGAACAAAGCCTAGAGGAGAAGAAATGGGCCAATAAGCACTCGTTCAAAACAAAAACTCGAGTGGAAATAGCCCACCGTGCAATCTATCATGGCAAAAGCCTGAACTGTGGTGCAAGAGGTCCATATGGGTTGACCCAGAATGACCCAATAAGGAGTAGGAGATTAGAGCTACATGTGGTGTGAGGCTTATGATTGCCCCTCCAGCATGGCCGCCAATGACTCTGGCAACACAGCATGCATGGGCAGGGAGAGCCCGTTGCACACGACTATGACAACTGTCCTAACAATTTAGCTGAAATCCACAGGATTTCTACCTGAGTAGTGGTTTGTCCTGAGATATGACATGCAACCCTCCCACGTCCTGGAGAAGAGTAATGAAAGCTATCCTAATCCCTAAGCACGCTTCCTAGAAATAGTGGGAAAAGAAAACGTCTTTTATGTTGAAAAATTAATGGTACAATAAAAATAGAGAATAACAAAATAAGAACTGATTAAACAATATTATGTTCCTCAACAAAGATCAATGAAAGGTACACATATGCCCTCACCTAGGATAAGTAGTTAATTAAAATCTAAAGTTTTTTTAGCAACTACTTTTTTAGTTTATTTATAAATATTTTACCAACCCATGGAATATAAAAAATTAATTAAAGAATGTGCTTGTGTGTTAAAGAATCTTACTCCCTCAAAATAATTCTTTGAAAGACATTAATATTTAAGAAAAAAAAAACATTAAGTCTCTTTAATAAACCCTAATTTTTTAAAAGAAAAAAAATATAATATTCTCACTAGTTAAAAAGTTGATACAAAAGTTTAGACGATTTTTCATCCAAAAATACAGTATTCTTTGACATCCTAATCTGAAAAAAAAAATATAAACGGATAGAACGCTTGATTTTTAATCATAAGTATCTAATCATCTTATACTATTCAAGTTTTTTTTATTTTATTATTGTTGAATTATATGATTTATATTAAGGGATTTAGTTTTAAATTCTGATGGGCTGTCAAAATGCCGCTGCATTGCAGCATTCCAATGGGTTGGCTAGCTGTTACAGAAGAGACTTTACTGCGTTGTCCGATGCTCCGCGTTTGGATTTGATTTCTACCTGCTGCTACACCTGAAGTTCGATGCATCAACTTTTGATCGATGACCCTCCCGAATCTCATCTGCACCATCAATTTTAAAAAATTTAACAATTAAAATTTAAATATTATATAATAATATATAAATAATTATTTTTATTAAAATAATTTTTAATATTTGACTTAATATTAAATAAATATTAATATGAAAAAAATAAATTAAAAGTATAACTATATTTGATTGTAAAAGTTTTTATTTGTAAAATTATAGATTTATAGTAGAGATAAAATATTTATTTGTAATAAAAATGTGTTTAATAATTTTTAGTAATTTATTTTACAATTCTTAATAAATTTTAAAAATAAAACTATAATTTTGTTTACGATAATTCTACATTGGATGTCTATAAAGATTAAAAAAAAGTGTTATATGAAAATGTAAAATTTATAAATTAAAATTATCATGCGGCTTGTTATTTTTTCTTTTAAAAAGAATTTAAAATCAGTTATTTACCATTATAATTTTTAGAGTACTATAAAGTTAAAATAAGTTTTGTATTTTATCTTTTTCATTGTAAAATATAATATTATATTACTCATATAATATTATTAAATATTTAAATTTATAATTATTCTTTATCAAATCAAAAAAGTTAAATTCATGATATAAAGACAAGTAATTTTAAAAGATAACTTTTAAAATATTATTTATTAGTGGATCGTTTAGTATTATAATTAAAATATGATAATTTTAACAAAAATAGCTTACAATAATTAAAAAAACTTATTCAAATAATATTTATTAATATATATTTTATAGCAAATATTTATTTACTTTTATTAAAGAGTATCGTATAATAGCGATAGCTGCTAATATATATATATATATATAATAGTG
Organism: Nepenthes gracilis; assembly: GCA_033239525.1. NCBI lineage: Eukaryota > Viridiplantae > Streptophyta > Magnoliopsida > Caryophyllales > Nepenthaceae > Nepenthes > Nepenthes gracilis. Next base: position 14,327,783 of record BSYO01000001.1, read on the forward strand.
GGTTTTATAATTTATTTTTTCTTACAATAAAATATAAAACTACTTTGGTAAAAATTTTATTTTATTTTTTATTGTAAAAAATATATATTTTTTTATTAATTGTTTTTTAAATATTTTTTAACTGAATAAATTTTGGTCCTTTTATATATTGAATTAAGCAGATATATTTTTTTTAAATAATTGAATTAAGAAAGAAAATATAATTTGCTCCTTATTTATTTTTGATAAAATCTTTGATAATTGAAAATTTTAATGGAATTATTTGTTGAAAAAAAAAAAGAAAAAGTAATATTTAAATATTAAATTCAAAGTCCTATATAATAATAATAATTATTATATTCTCGTTCTTCCAGATTAATTAACTAATTAGCAAAAATGGAAAACAGGACCTTCTAGAATATGGCCCTTGTTCTACGCATTTCACTCTCCGTCTCTCTCTTTCCTGCGCATTTCACTCTCTCTCGGCCCTCGTTCTTCCAGATCCTTCTCTTTCCTTTCCCTCAGTCTCTTTTCTGCTGCTTCTTCCGTTCTTTTACTCTTTCGTTTCCTTTACCCTCTTCTCTTCCGTCTCTTTTTTCTTATCAGTTCCTCGTCGCATTTTCTTCCTCCGCTTCTGCTCATCGAATAGCAGAGAGGGTAAGGGACGATAGTGTGGTTGCCGCTACTGTTAATTGTCGAAATCGAAATCAGGCAAGTACTTTCTCCTATTTGATGTTAATTTTCTTGCTTTTATACCGTCATTCGTGGGTAACCGGTTGAAATTTCGGTTGTAATCGGTGAAATGGTTGAAGCACAGCCTACGGCCCTGATGAAGGGGGGAAAAAACCGGATTGTTCGGGCCTCACGACGATTCCGGGCATAGCGATTTGTAAAATTTGAACTGCAAAAATTTTTATTTTATTTGTTAGATTTCGGAAGTTAGAGTTTCTTTTTATTTAAGCGTGAAAATGTTTAAATTTTTATTTTTATTTTTAAATTTTATTTTCACATTTTTATTTTGTTAATATATAATGAGTACTCTATTTATATTTGAACTGCAAATAAATATTTTACCGTTGCACTTTCAACGTTCCGCAAGTCTCTCTCTCCTCCTGCCCTTCTCTTCTCACTTGTCCAGAACTCGGATGCGCTATCCTTCAATTTGATCAATTCCACGAGCCTTGTGTCCGTGATTTCTCGTGTCCGTGATTTCTCAATTTCTTTAATGGGTGTCATTGTTGGCCAGAGAGATACGCCGATGTTGAGCCTCAAGCGAGATTGGATTCGGCAAGGTTGGGGACAGTAATGCACAGATCTTTGGTTCAAGATGGGCATGGACTACGCTGCTTCACAAGTACGCCGTTCCTCTTATGCCTCTTTTTAGTTTCTTCATTCACTTCAATTTGAATTGAGGCTTCTGAGACATATATTTAGTGCTTTGTATTGCTTCTGAATGCCTTCTTCTTGATATCGATTTTCTTATTCATGGTGCTTTTGGGCTTTTTTTTTCGTCTCCCTAGTTTGGATACTTTGTTCGATTCTTCAACGACCCATCTCCTAGGCGTGGAAGTAGTAAATTGTAGTGGATATTTCAGTGAAAACAATGCCACTGTTGCTAATCTATTTTATTACAATTTTTGATTTCCAGATTTTCACATAGTTCTTCGGGATGCATTTGCATTGATGATGATGTTCAGTTTAGGCTAAATATCAATTTTTAACTTTAACGAAAACGCCAATTTATTCTTCCTGGTCACTAATAATTTAGTGTAGCTGTGAATTGATCTGAATTAAAATTAGGAATTTATTGTTTCATAGAAAGTTAATAATTGAACTCTATTTTTTGTCGTTATTATTTATGGTATTCTTTGTCGCCGAATGATCAAGTATAACATTAGCGGTCCTCAATACATTTGTAATTGGAAAACGATTGAAAGAAAATTAAATTTGGAAGAAAAATTATTATGGGTAAAATGATATATACAGTCCTACTATTGATCCCCTTATAATCCATATGTCTGGTATTCCAAAAAAGTTGACTAAGATTATTGTATACACTAAATGCTATGTTGGCAAATAAAAAAAAATTTAAATTTTAAAGATTTACTTATAGAACACAACTTAAAACTAATGTTAAAATGTATGAATTTTATGAATAATTGGATTTAAACGTGACTTTATTTTAATTTTACGCCTTGTCACATCTTTGGATTTTATTTTAACAAAGAGTAATTTTTTTGTCCACATGTATTTTATCTTTATCCGTTTAATGCAAGATGTATAGGCTATGACCTTATTATAGTGGAGACTTATACCCGTGTAAGATTTGAGCTCATTCTTCTATTGAGAGGGTTTATACACTTATTCTGAAGAATATATTTTATTTCAGCTTTGATTCTTTGAATAGCTTCATTATCTTTGCTTTGAATTTACACTCCATGATGGATTTATCATAGTTTAGTATGAATCACTCGTAGTTATACGTGTGGATTATTGATTTCTTACCTTGAGGATGACTTAAGGCATGTTCTTGATATTTTGAGCCGGAGACCATTTTATTCTTTATAATATTTTCCCTTTGAAACCAAGTTGAGCCTACTATTTACAAATTGAAGATTTTTTTTGATTAACCTAAATAATAAATTGGCCTAGACTTGAAATATTAAACACTCTATCCCACCCAAGTGCCTTGAGATGCATTAATCAGTGATGTAAGGAGATAAAGTGGTACGGCATTGAAATGAGAATGTAAATGAGCCGGATTAGAAAGTAGCTGGTGCTTTACACACAAAGAGAGTACAAATGGAGAAAAAGAAGAAGTTAGATGAAAAAACAAGTTGATGAAGAAGAAACTGCAGCAAAAATGCAACAAAAAAGAAGTTGCAAAAAAGGAATAGAAAGAAAAAAAGAAAAGGAAGAAAGGGAGAAGAGAAAAGGAATGAAAAATGCAAAAATAGAGAGAGAGGGAGATAATGCATTGGCTTGTATTTGAACAATCTTACAAATGAAAAAAGAGATGAAGTTGGATGAAAAAGAAAATGATAAAGAAGAAGCTGCAGCAAAAAAAAAAAAAAAGCAGCAGTAAAAAGGAGAAAAAAAGGAAGAAAGGAGAAGAAAGAAAGAATAGAAAAAGCAGAAGAAAGAATGAGAATGCATTGATTTGTACTTACACAATTATACGGGAAGGAAAGTTATATGATCAAGAATGTATATTACATGCGGAGACAAGTTTTGGAATAAAATTTTGCGCTCAAGGCACCTTTTGAAAATTCCATATCCTTTCTTTGATAGCTACAAACCCATGGCCCCATTACAACCTTAAAAGACCTAAACGACCAAGGTGAAGCGTGATCCACATGTGTGATGATTTTAAGAGCGATCTTACTTGCTGTGTTTGTCTTATTTTGGATGTAAGTTTCTTTCATGAAGTTATGACAAGTCAAGTTTATTGGTTACATCGTTTTTCAATAACTAAAAGTTGTGCCACTTTGCATTTGATTACGCCTACTCATATATATGCACAACTCTTGAGCGGAACCTATGAGTTCATCATTCTTTTGAGAGTGAATAACCGGTAAGGTTTGAAGTCAAGACTTAAAGGTTGAATTTTCTGTGTACTTGCATGTAACGGATTTAGAGGAAATATATTCACACACACACTTGAACTTTTAAAATATTTAACTTAAGATTGACGAAGGCATGAATTACAATAAATGTACATGTTTGAATTAGATTATTCATACGATTTATACATTGAGATCTTAGTATTTAAGAATTGTTTTTTAAGTTACTCGAGAATTGAGAAGAAAGTTAAAAATAATAAGCATTGAGAAAATATGTTTTCATCCAAATGTTATATAAAGGAGAATGGAGTTCACATTTATAAGGCTTTAATAGTTATTGCCACATGATAAAAAAAGGTTAAGGGAAAAGACAATTTTTATTCATTATAATCCTTCCATTTGAGAGTCTTTTTATAATTTTAATGATGATGATTTCATCCAAACACCTCAGACTACTTGTATTATAAGATAAGTCTTTTAAATTTTAGTGTATTAGCATTATCCTAGTTGTTGATTTTATCAGAATAAAATCTCCACTATTGGGAATTTGAGTGAGTTTAAAAAAAAAAGGGGAGGACCCAAATTGGATTATGAGAAATGGGCCCTCAACTACATATTTTGCAATGCAAACTACTATATTCCTTCAAACTAATTTTTTAATCTGAATTAGGCATTTAGGCTCATTTTTCATGAATGCTTGATCTTAGAAATCTAGGGGCTTTAATTACATTGATTTGATTGGAAGTTTGATAATATACATGTGATACTGGCATTTTTTGAGAAATGATTATTGGTTGGAAGTTTTGTATTATACACTGCTATATTCAGGCAACTTGATTCGTTTGTTTTCTTTTTTTATTTAGTTGTACAACCTTTTTACTTTTTTTTTGTCGGGACTGAATAGGCTAACTTGTTATTCTTAACATTATATAACTTTCTTTAAGTGACACTGAATAGGAGAATGTGCTATCCTTCTAGTACAAAAGTTTATTTATTGCATTGATTTGTACCATTATTCGCAACAAGGCATATAGAGAAAGATGATCAAAGTAAACCTAAAGAACATAGAACAATATAAATTGAACAAGCTTGTGGAAGTATAGTGATGTTTAAAGATTGAGAAGATGGAAAGGAATATATTAGTAATTCAAGAATTTTTACAGAATCAGAATTAAAATAAAAAATAAATAAAAAAAATTATTAAGTGTATTGAAGGTATTACAGCATTATGAATTATTTATTGCTTCATACTAGCTTTATTTTAAGAAGTGATAATGCACATATTAAATTCTAGTTAACAAGAGATTTGACGAATTCACTTATAACCAGAAATAGTGGAAATATGGTCATACAAATCTTGAATTTTACTTTTGATATTGAATTGTTGAAATCTAAAGACAACTTCTATGCAGACTTCTTTAGCAGAAACCCTTGATGTGGGAGATTTATTGAAGCAACTGATCAAATCAGTGGTAGATTTATCAAGCCAAGTCTACAACTTGATTAGCCAAGTCAGAAACTTAACTCTCAAAGTGGAAACGCTTGAGAAGGGAATTGACGGATTTAGCTCTATGAGCGATTTAGAGGACCAATCCTTAAGGGTCAGTCCCAATTGTAGCACGGGAAAAGCCAGAATTAAAGCTGCATCACAGGGCAGATCTAAACCTTCGTTGGATGACAAACCTAGTCTAGAGCAATTTGGACAAATTCTAAAGACTTCGGTCACTTTAACGCCTATGGCAGATCTAATCCAATTTGAGGAAACTCAATTGGAAAATACTAACATTTGTGTTAATTTGGCACCATCAACATCTATCCAGGAGAATAAATCACAAATCAAAAAACCTGTTAAACCACTTGTAAAAAATCAAGAATTACCTTCCTATAATAAACCAAAAACACCAGCATCTATCCAGATTTTCTCTTAGTTTTGCTATCATTTGTTGCCCTATAGCTCTAATAATCCTATTTAGTAATTTAGGATCATAATCTGAAATAAAGACTGAGGTAGAATTTTTAGCATTAAAATTAAATAAAAATGAGTTAGAAATGCGAAACCATATTATAAGAAAAATAGCTGAACATGTTGAAATTTAAAAGAAAAGAAGCAATTACAAAGTTCTCTAGGAATAGTCAATCAAGTTTGTGATTATATACCAAATCTAAGTACATACTTAATACCATTATAAAAAAGGTTGAAAAGATGGAACCAGGAAGTAAAGTAATGATGACATTCCTTTATGTGATATTGGGTAATTTAGTGTTTTTGTTTCTTTGTTTAGGTGTCTATAATATGTAACAATTTTACTTTTTTATCTTTTTTGTTCATTATGTTTTATTACAATAAATGCTGGGCTACTATGGGTAGAATTGGATTGTCTAACATAATCTTTATCTATTAGTACTTTAATATGCATGTCAAATTCAGGAAAATCATTATATCCATGATGCATTGGTTTTTGGAATACTATTTTTGCTTGGTTAATTAATTCAATCTTTACTTCGGTCTTATGCTTATCCTTGCCCGCTAAAGGATTATCATTATATAAAATTTCTAATTTCTTATGTATGTATTACTCTGTATAAGTTGTCAAGATGATTTCTCTAATCATTCATATATTTTTCTTTTTATGTTTTAATTCTTCTGTGATTTTACTATCTCTCATTTCCCATGGTATTAATTATTTTTCTACTCTAATTACTCTTTTTACTAGTACTTTATGTCCACATGGTGTAGTTAATATGACATAATCTTTTGTTACAAATCATGGCATATAATTTTTTAAGAATTTTTTATATTCTATGATAAAATCATGTCCTTCTAATTCAAATGCATAAACTTTTGGTATTTTAGGTGTTTGGCCCATATCTGTATATTAATATCTGTAGCCTTTTCTTTTGTTAAGCTTCATTCTTTATTAAATAGTGATACTATAATTGGTTGATTTAATTTCTTCCGTGCTTCTTCTGGTAGACATTTTCTTTTACTAATATTTATAGGTACTCTAGTATCCACAAAAAATGTATAGTATCTACTCTTATATCCTTCACATACTACTTTAGCTAATATGTAAATCTCTTCTAACCTCATGTTACTCCTTGTTTCTCTTGGTATTCTAACTAGGTCTCTATTTATCGTTACCTCTAATCCCTATTCACTAATTTTTCATGGTTCTACTAATTTTAACCATTTAGTTCCTAATATAAGCTCATTATCTTTATCGGTATTTTCTATTTGTAATTCTATTTTAAATGGTTGAGTTTCTATTATAGTCATCTTTTCTAGAAATCCTCCACTATAAATTAAATTATTGTCAAAATCTCTAATGTATGTTAACTGCTGGTCTTTTCCTTCTAATAATTGTAGGGTTATTACTAAATACATACAATTGTTTAGCTTTAATCGTCATTACTTTACTTGCTGGTTTTATTTCTATTTTATTTAATTTTCAATATAAGACTAATGATTTATTTATATTTTTATCTGTCATACTTACACAATAGGTTGGTGTTAATGTAAATTTTTCTATTTGATAAATTAGATCTTCTCTTAATTTGGTATCATTTGTTGCCCTGTAGGTCTAATAATCCTATCATCAATTACATACAATTCTATTGGTGTATCAATTCCTTCATGAAAATGTGCCTTAACAAATTGTGTTCCTCCAAAATAACAATATCTTAATACTTGATATGCCTTTATCCTATTTAACTCATATCTTAGCAATTCCTTAGATACTAATGGCATCTTTATATTTCCTAAAGAATTTGTAATATTTATTGTATGTTATTTTCTTGTTACCACATAATATTCTTCTTTATTTAGATTCAATCTTCGTTTGAAATTTAATTTTTTAAATATCAAAAGTAGCTGTTATGACGTCTTCATATTTTTTGGATCAAATATAATTTTCTTTTGACTAGATAATTCTGTTTCTTCAGTATCTATTATATCATTTGAACTTTGCCGTTGTTCTATTCTATTTATTATTATCTTCTTTAGATGTTATATTAGTTTCTTTTTTATCTGTTTCTATGTCAATTGTCATTTCACCTATTACTTCTAAATTGCTACTTATCTTACCAAATTCATAATCTAATATTTTCTAAATTATTACTAATTTCTGCTCTAGTTAAGTATTGAAAAGTATTAGCTTGTTTACGTGTATCATACATCATTGTTCTGGTAAATTCTATTATTGTTCCTAATGTATTAGCTACTCTAGTTAAATTCTCGTTGGATTTCTCTATTAAATAGGTATGGTAATTTTCGAAAAAACAATGTTAATAGCATACTATTTTCTTCCTCTGAAAACTTTGCTTTATAAAAATATCAGAAATAATTAAACTTTGTAATAAATTTCTATATTTTTGTTTAATTTTATTTTCTATTTTAGATTCTGATTCTAAATTACTAAATTTATTTCTGATTCATCTTTCAAATTTTTGTAATATTTCCTTAGGTTGTAATATTTGTAATTCTTCCATTTCTTCTTTATCTAAGAGTGCCATTTGTGCTATTCCATGTATAAATAATGTTTTTGGTTTCTTTGCTGTTATTGTTAATTTTTTTTGTAGATTCTATTATAACGGGTTCATTAATCTTAATTTTTTTTTCTATTATGGATTTTAATTCTTTTATTTCTTTATTAGATTTTCATTTACTATTTTTTTATTTGCCATTAATGATATGTTTTCATCTGTCCCATTCATACTTGTGTAAATAATTCAGGTTCTTTAGATTGGTTTGTACTGGGTTCTTTCAATATTCCTAATTGAAGTCTAATTGTATGACTTTCTTGTCTAATATTTTTATATCCACTCATTATTCTAACAAGTGTTTATTTATCTCAAATAAATCTTTATGTTCTCTAACAATTATATCTTTTTTAATGTCTCTGACTAATCTTGCATAATCTATGCTTTGCTTAATTTCATTCATTTTATTTTTAGCATGTCTCTGATATCAAAGTGTGGGGTACGTGGCGATAACCTTGCATAATTTGCTTTTATATGTATGAATCCAAAGTTTATATTTTCAAATAATGGTGATATATCTTTATACTACCTATATTTGTATAGCATGGCTAAATAAGTGGCAGATTTCTCAAGCCAAGTCAAAGGCTTGGATTGTATGCACAGATTCAAGTGATAGAGCTTATGGAAGTATATTAATTATGTATATTGATCTTTAGATTCTATATTACGTATATTTTATTTAATTATTTCACATGTTTCATATATTTTCTTATCATTTATTGCTATTATAAATAAAATTTCCTTGATTTATGGTAGGTATATAGTTTCTTGTATTAATAAGAAAATCTTATCATATTCTTATAAGAAATTAGACCTTTAACAAAGACTCAACCAAGTGACATATGATGAGGTTTTTCTACCTAACCAAGTTGTGAAGATCAGAATTGGAGAGAATATCTCTTGAGCAAAACAGGTTCATCAAAATGGAGAAAATAGGTGGCGTTAGCGGCGGCAGCAGTCTTAGATGTGCCTAAGTCTGTGTTACCCTGACTAATTGGTATGTATGAGTTTTTTATTTCTTTTTTATTTTTTCTATTTTTTAAATATTATCATTAAGGGTTGTCAATAGTTGTACTCTTAATAGTGATCATTTTATTCGGTCCATTTTGGACCGTTACTATTTTAAGATGGATTTAACTTACCATAATAGAGGTAGAGGCTATAATTGAAGGGATCGAATGAGTATAAGTGAAGCGCTTGGCTTGTTATGTACAAAAGCCTTTGAGAACTTTCTTCCAGTTCTTTAGGGAAAACCAACAGTCGTAGGGTAACTAGTGTTCCTCATGTGATTATCGATTGAAGCTAATTTTATTTTTTCTTACTCAATATATATATAGCACTCAATCAAAAGGGTGTGTAGTTGCATAATTTTCAATTAGACTGTGACAAATTCGAAACAATTAACTTAAGTTTGGAGTGACGGCTGGAAATCACCTTGGCTTAGGTAGATGCATTAGCCCTAATTATCTTGTTCTATTAAAAAATTGTTTTCCTTGTTTATTTATAATTGTTATTGTGCCCATATTGGGATACTATTTCTAATTTTTTTATTGAGTACATAAATTTAGTAGTTGGCTGGTATAGAATAGGTCTCATCAGATCAGTTGCTTCATTGATGGCCATTAATTCTGTATCCTATGTCTTTGGTAGCATCCTAAGAATTTTTTAAACTTCTTCACTACTAGATAGTCGCTTTAGTCCATTAATAGCATCTGTTAATGTTCAATATATTGTTTTAGAATCCAAATATGTTGCTAAGATCTCTACGTGAACAATGACTCCGACTCCATGCTTTTGCCCCCTATTACTGCAAGTGTTGTTTCATCTAATATTTTCTGGTTAGAGAATGTTAATTTATCTGTTTTCCTTACAGCAAGATATTGATGGCAAAGCTATTACTTATTTGAGTTTACGGCCCAGGCTTCAATTGTTCTCACCATGCTCTTAGTATTGGCAATGGTATGAAATCTGTGTCCAATTGAATAGTTTCTGTATTGTGTTTTACATGATCATATGGTATCTTATGCCAACACCATTTAATTGACATCTATTTGTGCCCTTCTGTCTCCTTTACCTCCCTACCGGACATGAGAAAAAAGAAAACAAAGAAAAAGTAAAAAAGACGAGTTAGGTGAGCAATTCCCTGCTATTGCAAAATGGGATTGGCTTCATAGATATTATGAACGCTAGGCATCAATGGCCTCTTAATGAGCCACATTGCCCTTTCCCGTTGGTGGCAGGGGGATTACATATTCTTTTATTTGATGATACTACTATAGGGTAAGGCTGTTTCTATTTTATTTTTAATTTAATCTCTAATTAGGTAGCTGTATATATATATTATTGAATTGTAGAAGTATAGTTACAATAAAATATATTTAATAATAGGTTGTTTTATTTTGTTACAAATTTAGTTATTTATTATATATTTTTTTAGTCATAGGCTTACATATTTCTTTAAGCAGTAAAAGAAGAAATAATAGGGCCTACGCCAAAAAAATAAGATTTGGTTTACAAGTTAATTACTAGGGTTTTTTTTTGTGAGCAGTGTTTGTTCCTCTCTATTTCATATTTGGATTTTAAATGGTTGATGACCAAACAGTCGTTCAGTCACATCAATTTAATTTTTTAAAATTAAAAATGTCTAATGCTTTCTAAATGTTAGCCTCTTTGACTGCTTTTTTGATGAAATGTTTAGTTATAAAGAGTTTCCTAAGGGGCCACCTACCTTGTCGGAAAGTCCTTCAAACAAACAGTATTTGTTTCTTGAATAATTATATCATACTTTTTGGATTATAACACATTTCACCATTTCATTTGTTGGAAATTAATTCTTTATCTCCTAGTAAACCTCACCCATCGCACATGTCAAGTTAACGGAAATAGAACTAAGGGCTTTAGAAGACAATAAGTCTTGAATTACTGCTGACCCACACATGAAAAGCAGACAATTGGATGCCAATGTGTACAAATTAAACATCAAAATAATGGATGTATGAAAAGATATAAGATCATTTGAGGTTTATGATTAAAATCAAGTCCAACAATATTGATGAAAACTATAGAAATTTGTATTCTAAATTAGACGTTTTTTTAAGGTGGTGCTGCTTGGGTCAGCTTTGGATCCTTTAATTAGGTATGAATCTTGTGTCCTCTATGCCTTGATGTCCTTGATTTGTTAGACGTTTGAGTTCTATAAAGTCCTTGAAAAGTATACTTACCCTTAATAATAAAGAGAAGACCTGAGAATATCTCCCGAGCAAAACATCAAAAGTTTTGCTGCTAAGCCTATATTCCCTTAACTAATCGCTATGTACGATTTTTTTTTTTTTTTGTTTTTTCCATTTTGTAAATATTATCATCAAGAGTTGTTAACTAAAGTTTTGGTTTGAATTTTTACAAGGTATTCTTAATTTTTTGTTCCCTAAAATTTTATTATAGATTTATAATTTTATATATTGAATTTGATTAAAATTCCATTAGTATAGAATTTACTAGAAATGTATTAAAATTGTTTATTTTAGTTTAAAAAACTTGACTATAAATTTTGTATTTTTTCATGATTAGCTTGATGTATGTTCGATTTTAGATAATAAAATTTATGGAAGGTACTTTAATATTCTTCTTTTCCTTGAGATTGATGGACAATCATTTGGCCTTCAAGGAATTGTTTTAAGGGGGTATGGTTTTCTTAAATACAAATGCTTTTCTTAAATTTATTATTATAGTTAGAGGGAAGTTAAAGTTTATTTATCTACGATTTGTGTATTATTATCAATTGCTAATCAATTTTGTTATATGTCATATTTTCTATAATTTGCTGTTGTATTTATCAGTATTTTTATCCACTGTTGAATTGAAATGTTTCTTCCACACCAAAAACAGGTGCAATACTCAGAGCTATTGACTAGTATATTTACAATAGAGAAGCCATTATTATATTGCATTTGTTATTCTAACAGTTTAAATTGTCAGTGAAAAATCATTATTATTGGCAAAGCTGTTATTTACTAGTATCCACCAAGTCTTGGTCACTCACTCGGTTGGTAATTTTAAAAATGTCATCTCACTGAAGGTTTGGAATTTAGGTCCTATATTCCAACAAACTCATTTTGAATTTTAGGCATTTAGGTTCAATTTTCATAATAATTTAGGTGATTTATTGAAGAGTTTTATTGTTTTTGCTTTGAATTTATTCTGAATGTGAATCACTTGCAGTTGTGTATGTGGGTTATTGACCCAAATAATAAATAGGTCTTGAGATGTATTTATTCATCAATGATAAAAGGAGGTAATAGGAGTTTAAATGGGTAGGAATTGGTGGTATGAGTCCTCCCAATATGGAGTATGAGTAATTGTTTGCATATTTTGGAGTTAAGGGAGAATGTAGGGGGCATAAGATGCATTTAAAGCTCCCTAATTGAGTAGTATACATGTAAAACAGAAAATGTTAAAAGGAGGTAATAGGAGTGTAGGAATTGGTGGTATGAGTCCTCCCATCGTCGAGTATGAGTAAATTTTGTTGTATGAGTAAATTATGTTTTGTTATTTTATTTTGTCGTCCTTGATAAATTTAATTTTAAAACTTTTATAGTTTAAATATTAATTATATAAAAAATTAAATATTAATTATATATTTTGATTTAAAACTATTTGTTAATTGTTTGACAAAATTTGCAATTAAATCTCGAACATTTTAGGAATAAAATATCAAGCCTAAATTTGTCTCCATAATTTTAGAAATGTTGTCTCATTTAAATAATTATGATGGCCTATCCTAATTGGAGATTTAGGTTTTATATTTTCACAAACAGTTGGGCATTTATGTTTATTTTTTTTAGTATGGGTTTTGTTAGGGTAAGTAAAAAAATAAATATTAAAGATAACTTTTAAATATAGAGCGTTGATAGCCATCAAGAGAAAAATAAAATTTATTTATTGCAGAATTAAAATAATTTATACAATTTTCTCTTTGGGGTTATATTTATTTTTGATTTTGTGTTGTGTAAAATTGGTTAAATGGAAGGGTCATTATTATTGATGTGAGTTTGGATTTTACTAATTCTGATTTATAAAACACAATAAAATATACTTAGTAATAGGGTGGTTTTATTTTATATTCGATATACTTGAGGCATAGTAGGGACTATGCCTCTTGGAGAAAATAAGACTAATCATTTATCTCCAAGTATCTAATAAGTGGCAAATCTTATTGACTTTTGTGTTGGGGGATTTTTTGTGAGTAATGTTTGCTTCTCTTTATTTTGCTATTTATGTTGTGTACAATATAAAGGAAGACTGTATTCATATTTGGATTTTAACATTCTAAATATCCGTAGGATGATAATTTTAAAAATATCATCTCACTTAAATAATTTGTGCATCTTTATTGAAGGTTTGGAATTTAGGTTCTATTTTTAGGTTTATTTTTCATGGTAATTTAGATGCTTGCTTTATAAGTTAATTTTAGCGTTATAGAAAATTGTTTGAATGGGTTAGGACTAAAAGGTTGAATTTTTTGTATACACTTGAATTTTAAGTGTATAAAGGATAACTTAAGATTGACGAAGGCATAAAATGTTAGAAAGGGTACATGCTTGAATTAGATTATTCATGTGATTTATATATTATTATTTTTTATATAAAAAATAATTTTTATTTGTTATAATCTTTCTATAATTTAGATCTCGTCCAAATAATTTAGATAAAATTGGTCTACTCAGGAATTTTTTTCTAAGTAGCTTAAATAATAAATAGGTCTAAATGTAAAATGTTAAATAATGTAAAATGATAAAAAGAGGTAATAGGAGTGTAGGAATTGTTGGCATAATTTTCGCTTCCTTAGAGTAAAAGGGAGAATGTAGAGCACTTAAGCCCATATCTCCCTAATGGTGTATTTTTTTTTGTTTGTTTTATTTAATAATTTTATTTTAATAATTTAGACTGTTATTATTTTAATATGTAAATACATCTACCAATTTGAGATTTAGGTTTTATATTCTAACAATCTGTTAGTCATTTAGGTTTATTTTTTATAATAATTTATATGATAATTTATATGCCTGCCTTACAAGTTGATCATGAAGGGTTTTGATGGGTTATGTTAGGGGAAATTGTTTAGGTCTGTAAATTGTCGAAAGAGAACTTTTAAAGTCTTGATAACCATCATGCTAACACGTAAACAACTTTCTTATTTTGTATGTTTATATTTGTATGTTTTAATATGGCTTATTTACTACAAAATAAAAATGATTTTCTTTATTAAAATTTTTAATTATAAAATTATTGAAGCATTGTATTTTTTATTGCTTTAATGTAGCTTTTTATTTTAAATATTGTCACCAATCGTGAGGCATGAGGAAGGCTAAATTGACTCCAATGCTATAATTATTGAAAATCATCCCCACGGGCTTGGGATATACATATAGACACACATACAAGTAGACAAGAAAACACTAGCGAGCAAAAGAAAGGAGATAAAGAGAGATCAAAAGACCGGCCTAAGCCATCAAGCCCTAAGCCGTCGAACTCCTCATCTGTTAAGAATATTTCTAAGCTGCTCCCTGTCGAGTGCTCCTTTCTTAGCTGTTTCCTATTAAGGACACCTTTCCTAATCGCTCCTGAGCCGGGCGTAACTGTCGGAGTATAACCCTCCAAATACTCAATCCTTATAGTCATGTATCAACATCATTTGCATCCTCCATCTTTCATTTCCTATAAAAAGATTAATAGTTTGAATATCAGTGAGTGAGTGTCGGTGTCATTTGACTTCTTGTTTATTCGTTGTATTGCACAGAATTTAGGTGTGCGACGATGGAGATCAGGCCCATTTTAGTTTGACCATCTAGGGAAGATCATGTGGCTCATTATTATATACAATAATTCAGATTTGAGAACGTATCAGATGTAAAAACTCATATTTGTAGAAGTATAAATTTATTGTTGAATTGTAGAAATATTATTCGAATAATTAAAATTAAATTATTTATAATTTATAATAAAATATATTCAATAATTTTTCATAATTCAATTTATTTTATCATAAATTTTAGGATAAAATTATATTTTATAGGTTGTACTGATAAAAATTGTCAAATTGATGTCAAGGTTATAAGCCGAATGTATTATTTACGTTAAGTATATATGTGGATTGTATTTTTAATTGAGAAAATTCTATCTTAAAAATTTAAATAATTATTATTTCAAGATTATCCTAATATGAGTTCAAATTTTATCATAAATTTAATTATATTTGCAGGTTGATTTGGAAATGCTTTTTATTTTTTTATTTTTGGACTTAATAAAAAGTTATGTATCAAAATATAATATTTATTAAACACAATTTATAAATAAGTGTATTGTTTAACTAACAAATTTATTTTTTCTAATTATATACAAAATCTGTAAAGGAGGACTTTTTTCTTAAAAAAATACTGGTAGTTATATTTTTAATTAGAAAGACAACTTACGTGAATTAAACACAAAAGATACTGAACTCACCGAATCGAGTGAGGCCTCACCAAAGTTTGTTCAGTTTCTACAAAGAATTTCAACCTTCTACATATTTGAATAGATAAAATAAAAAAAAATGAGCCGAAAGTATAATAATTATCGATATATAAAACATATATATATATAAAAGATGGAGAGCTCATAAATAATCAAATATCAAAAGAGATAGCAAATCCAATTTGTCAAAATCAAAAATCTGCTCACCAACCCTACAACCAAATCCAATGGCTAGTAACAAATATTTGATACAATCACACCGTTTCATCAAAACATAATTAAAACAAATTGCGCTCTGATACTCTGCCACATATATTGAAACCCACTGCACATGTACAGCTACGTTTTAAGACGGCAATTCTATGACAACACATATTATTGGATGCCAACTATATTTTAGATTTGTAACCCTCAACCATCACATACCATTGGATTCCAACTACATTTAAGGCCTGCAACACTCGGCTATCTCATATCATTAGATTCTGATTATATTTTTTGCCTGCAACTATTAGCCAATCATATCATTGGATCCTGACTATATTTTGGGTCTACAACTCTCGACCATCTCATACCATTGAATCCTGACTATATTTTAGACCTATAACTCTCGACCGTCGCATATCATTGGATCCTAATTACAATTTAGACATGTAACTCTCGACCATCTCATATCATTGGATTGCACATCGATCCATTAGGGTCTCGAACCGCTATAGTCCCACACGAATGCCAACCCAATAGGGTCTCAAGCTCCTCAATTTCCACACATATTGACCCATTTGGGTTTTGGACCACTACGGTCCCATATAAATCGACCCATTGGTTCCCAGACCACCACGGTTTCGCACAAATATACTCCCATTCTTGCACTTCATCACATCTGCTCCACCGCCTACTTCTCTACCGGTCAAAACCTCCTTCTATCCTGTGAGATTTCGAACCAGCACAATCCAAAATTGTTACTTCTTAGCCAAGCTCTTGTACAACGACTTTTGGATATCAGAAAAATCCTCCAAAATCATAAAACCCAACAAAATGTTCAAATTAACTAGTAAATTATACATTCATATACATAATAAATAGATTGGGTTTATAAAAATAACATGCATATAAATAAAATTTTTAAAACATAAATAAATATTATCAGACATGAAATCAGATAAATTATATAGCTTATAGATACTTACCTCAATCTTATACAAAATAAATATGTCAAATGGATACTCTAAGGTACCGAAACGCAGACTTCCCTCCTCACCAGGTGCCATGCCTCCGATGTGGCAACGCCTTTGCCCACCGTACGCTCTTGCGACCGTTGCCTCTCGCGTGTAACCCCCCCTCTTTTGCTCTGCTCCCCCTTCCTGCTTCCTTCTTCTTCCTTCTTTGGCCACGCTACCTTTCCCTCTTCTCTTCTCTCTCTCCTCCTCCTCATTCTTCCTTGCCAGCCAGAGTCACAGCTCTATTTCGCCCGGTTTACACATTACCAAAATTTCAACCAATTTCTCTTAAAATTGGTTTATGCAAGTAGAGAATTAACATCAACAAAGAGAAAGTAAGGTTACTTGCCTCAACTTCTTGCATTTCTTCCGGCAATAGCGGCAACTATGGCAGTTGCTGTGTTTGGTTTGTGCGTGCCTCTCTTCCATTCACAGCACTATATTTCTTAAATAATGGGGGGAGAAATCGTAAAGAGGGCTACTGTATTTCTTAATGTGCATCCGCAACAAGCATAGGATTTTAGCCTCATGCTTACGCATCACACGCCCCATCGGCGAACACAAGCTTTTAGCAAGCAGAGCCCGTCTTCTGGCTGTAAGTAAAAAGTCAGTGATTAAAGTGATGACATCAGCAGGCATGGAGAAGGAGAACCTGTGAAAATCCATACCTCCTTGAAAGGTCACTCCTCCTCCTAAAGTTCTGGAGGATCCCTAGACAGAGAAGCCAAAGGCGCAACGCCTAAGTTCTCCAGGCCTGTTAACATCACTGCCTCCGACTAAGGCGCATCTTGAGCAGCGTCGGCTTCTGTACCACTCTCCATGGGCACCTTAATTTCTTGGACAACTCTCGGCTCCTCTCTAGCAAAATGGGTGGCATACTTACCTAGGGCACCAGCCGTGGAGTCGCTTGCTCTCGCAGTGAGAAGGTTTGCAAGATACGAGAAACCTGACAAAAAGGGAATGGGGTCTGAGCTCCCAAGCGGCTCTCCATTCCCCCATTTGGCGTCTTCTATAGCCTCAGCCTCCAGCTCATCCGCAGTAACCTCCTCCACAGCACAGTCACCTTACATCACCTCTTCAATAGGGGTGGCATAAGGTGCAGTGACCCGTTCCTTTAGCAATGAGAAAACCAGGATTGCGACCCCTTGTTCACAACGCGTGCCCACCTTGCGAAGTGCCGTGACGTGTCTGTCCGCCAAATTAATTAGGGCGACTAATTTGACGCTTCCCAGTGTAGCTAATCTGTGGATAACAGCCTAGGTACTTCCATGAATGAATCGGCCGCGCACTCAAACCATGATAACTTGACATCGCATTTTTTGAAGTTGGAAGCTGGCGGCAAGGAACCCTGGTAGACCGGACCGGCTTGCATCCTTAGTGTTCGGAATGTAATGTTGTGAGTCTAGATCACCAGAAAATCGAGTTACCAGCCACTCAAATTGTCAAATTATCAGACGCCAAACAATAGAAAGCAACATTCAAGTACGCCAAATATTCAAAATAAATAAGAAAATTTGCGTCATGCTACATAAGAATGAACAATGCTCGGTAGTTCTGTTTATTTATTCATTTTACAAAGTACAAACGTTTAATACTGGATGTACAACATGAATGGAAATAAAGATACATGGAGCTACGACTTTGTGGTGCTTGTCTATCTTATGTAGCCTTTGTGGTACTTGTTGCTTCTGGTTGGAACTGGTGCCGGGGGCTCTCTCAGCCTATCATATCAAGGAGGTCCATTTCATTCGAAGGGTTCATCCTATTAAGAGGTATCGCTTCACTGATTCCTTTTGATCAGACTTTTCTGTGTTGTTTTTGACTGACCATTGCATTTTGCTTGATAGATTTAGGAAGCACTTTGCGTGGTGAAGAAGGCATTGCATTGGTAGGAAGTCGAGATCTCTCGTCTATCCTAGTCACATGTTGATCCTGCCATACTTGAGGACATGGAGTGCCAAGTAAACGTTGTTATTGCCGAGGCTCTACAGAGTGAAGAGTGGGCCACCTATCTCGACCAAGTGCTGTCCTAGTCAAAAGCGAGATCCCGAGAGTTCGAGGATGAAAATTATCAAGCAATAGATCAGATTTCCTTGCTCGAGGACGAGCTTTGGGAGACCAAGTAGCAACTCACTGATCTCTGGAGTGAGTTGCCTGATTTAAAGGAGAGCTGAGGTCTTGGTTTCACCTGGATGAAATTAGCTGCACAATGGACAAGAGGTTTCAAGATGGCATTCATTTTAAGATGGCATTCTTGGTTTCATGCATTCCTATTGGTTTCCATGATCTGAGAAATGCTGGAGATCAACGCTTAGCTGATCTGGTACACTTTTTAGTGATAGGAGGGGGACCTGTGCCACACTCACTGGGGCCCCCCGACCATAGGATTATCGTCCACCCGGGTCATAGGCATAGGTAGCGTTTTTTCTTTTTCTGGACAAACTGTCCTCGATGTATATGAAAATTCATCAAAAAATAGTTAGATTGTTTCAATTATTGTTGTTGATGTCTTTGAGTTTACATTAGCTCACCTTGGTCCGAAACTGATCCAGTTTACCAGTTAAGCGTTGTTGCTATTGTCACCGAGCTTGATCGACCGTCTTGGCTTGCATGTGCTTTTTCCCTTGGGGGGACATCGTGGCACCAGGAGAGACTGTTCATTTGGTTAAGTGTTGTCATTATCATTACCGGGTTTAGATGGACACATCTGGCCCGGCCTACTATTTCTTGTGAGGAGGTTATGGCACCGATAAAGTCGATTGTTGGCTAAGCATTATTCTTGTCATTCTGGGTTTCAACGGAGTCTAGGCCGTCATTGACGCTGAACGATGGTTCTCCTCCCAATAAGAGGGAGTTATTGCACTCAATGCATTGGGTCCTAGTTTGCTAAAGGTCTTGTTTGGTATTGGCCGCTCATTTGAACAGTTTTGACTTTAGTCCAAAAGCTCCCTGAGTCGTGGTACCCAACTATTGTTGATTGATGGTGGTCGTTCCTATTAAAGAAAGCTGTCGCATGAATGATGAATAGCCCCCTAAGGTTTTAGTAGCTGCTTGTTTGGGCTGGTCTAACTTTAGTCCACAAGCTTCTCACATCATAAAGTTCAACCTTGTTTAGGTTGCTCGGTCATTTCGACCAAGGTTTAGCGGTCGACCTCCTTTGGGCCGCTCGATTAGTTGGACCGAGGTTTTTGATCGGGTCACAACTGCTGGCGCTAGATGTGAAGGATTTTATCCAACTTATGGGCAGTCTAGGTCATGGAATTTATGCGAGTACTCAAGCAGTCAAACAAACATGAGAGACAATAAGATAAATGATTATTTTATTAATTGAAATGTGTTGACACCATATAGGCATTTCGTATGATATGTGCAGAGCATTCCTATGCTCGATGGCCATCTGCTAATAGTACTTTTGGAGGTGGGTGGCATTTCATGCCTTCAGGACCGATTTTTTGTTTTGAGATGTGTAGCTTATATGCCCCATTTCGGATGATTGTCGAGATTATGAATGGTCAGTCTCGACAGGGAGACATCTTGTTTCTGCCAGCAGCTTTGATTGTGGCCTCTACGCTCTGAAGAACTAGGTCTGCCACCTTAAATTGGCGTGTTTTCACCTTCTCCTTATAGAATCGAGTGATCCGCTACTGATAAGCTACTATGCGCGACCTCTTTGTGTCTCAGGCTTCTTTAAGCTAGTCAAATTACTCTTTGAGTTGTTGGGAGTTACTTAGCAGGTCAACACTGTTGACTCGAAGGTTGGGCAAATCAATCTTCATCGGGATGTCCGCTTTAACTCTACAATATATGCTGAATGGCACTTCACATGTAGGTTACCTCAGCGTTGTTTGGCTGGACCGCAACACGAAAGGTGGTTTGTCCACCTAGGAGCCCCATGTATTCTCAATCTTTGTCTTTGACCCATGCAGTAGCGTTCGGTCCGTAACTTTCACTTGCCTGCTGGTCTAAGAGTTGGCAACGGAAGTATGAATCGACCTCATTCCAAAACTCGTGCTGTACTAAATGAAGTGTTTACCAGAGAATTGGGTTCCATCACTAGTGACTATAACCTCAGGAAACCCAAGTTTGCATACGATGCTCCGATGAGTCAATTTGGTAGCATTCTGTTCAGTGATCTGTACTAATGGGATGGCTTTTGCCCATTTTGAAGTGGTTGATACTGACGATGACAAATGTCCTCACTGCACAAACGGTCATGGCATTTGTAAGGTCTGCAGCTCTGTGTGCGGTCAGGGTGGAGCACTACCGTGGACTTGGTAGCTCTCGTACTTCTTTACGAATTACGCGACATCCTTTTTCAATATTGGCTAGCAGTGGGCTTGCCGCATGATTTTGAATGTTGGGTTCTTGTCACCGACATGTAACCTACTGATGTCGAGATGTATCTTGCTTAGCGCATAGTCAGCCTCTTCTAGCATAAGACAGTACACATAAGGGACTGAATAAGCTCGTTGGTATAGTCTATCATCTATGATGGTATATCATCCTATTGTTTTTTTACATGCTTAGTGTCGTCGCGGCCCCAGGACCCAACACAGTGCAGAAGTGATAGAGACGGCCTGTCGAATCGAAACTTCCATCATAAGGCTCCTGGTTTGGCATCTTGAAATTGCAAGGGAGTGGCTTCAACCGAACCTTCCTCGTGACCGGTGGCCTTCTCGAGCCAGTGGAGTATCTATTAGTGCTGCATGAGGTTTCTTCCTAGGCTAGGGGGCCTCTGGTCGTTATGGAAATCACATGGATTTTGCCACTTAGGGCTTTTATCCCTTCATGACTCAATCAACCCTTTAGCCACGTCTTGGCCCTATCGCTCATGACTGCTCAGGCCTTGAGGTTGTCAAGCCACGGGGTCTTCTTAGTGGGCTATGTTTTCCTCTGATTCTTCCTTCTGGACACTGAGGTCTGGGATTTGGAGGGTGGAGTCCCCAATAGTGGTACTCCTAGAGGGGTGCAAAAAGTTTGGAGCAGCATGGACATAGCGCTCATCTGGTCAGCAAGTGTCTAAACATTAAGGGTTGGTTGTTCGTCCCATGACTACTTGCAGAGGGGTTGTTATAGGGCCCAAAGTTTCTGGCCAATGCGTTAGCTTGTGTCCTAGTGTTGACCATATTTGTTATTGTGGTTAAACTTTTTAGTCATTTCTCACAAATAGTGCCACTAATGTGCTTTGGATTCGGATTACTAAATGGATAATAAATCGCTTGATCTTACCCAGTGGATTTAATCAAAGCGCGTCCGATATTCATTACTTTGAGTCCGTATTCTCACGCTGCAAGCTAATAAATAGATATCAAGAATGACGGACTCGGTATGTCTTAAGTACTCA